>JAXIVH010000119.1:115856-509477 GCA_036785325.1 Urophycis tenuis
AAATGGTGGGCTGGTCCACATGTGGGCCGGTGGACTCCGAGATTTTTTTTTTAAATTAATGTATTTTTTTTAAATGCCAAAATGTTTAAGTTATTTATTTGAGCAGCGTGGCCCATGTTGCGGCCCGTCACGTATAAATTCAGTTGCATCCATTTGGCCTGGGGGGGGGGGGGGGGGGATGACAGGTCAATATTTTTGGCCTCTTCATGACAGGTTCAGTGTGTGTACGTTCGCGCCCCCCTGCCCCACCCCTCAAGTGGATTTGTCCAAGCAGCCGCTAGGTTTGTGGGGAAATATAGTGATAGCGCATCATTTAAGCCTTGCACTTAAGAATAATCATTATGGACGACAGAAGTTCCAAAAAGAGGAAAGGGGGAGCAGAGAAGAACCGCGAGAAAAAGCTAAAAGCCCTACAGGCCAACGCTGCAACATGTTTTAAAAGTGATAATTTGTTTGCTGCTGCCAATAGAAGTGCCCCCAGTGCTGTTAGTGGAAGTAGAACTAGTGCCCCTAGTGCTGCTAGTGGAAGTAGAACTAGCGACAGCTACGAAAACGTTGCTGGAGATGTCCCCCCAGGGTGTGACTGTGTGTTATTCATGGGGGGGTTTCGTCGGTCCAGTGGTGGGCCGGTCTAGGCAAAAAAATGCCAGGGCCAAATTTTGCTCCCAGTCCGACCCTGAAACAATTGGTACAATTAGTGCAATTGGTAACCGAGTCCTGCTGAGTCCTGCACATGTGTGCTGCGCAGATGGGAGAAGGAGCCGGCCTACTGTGACAAAGTGAAGAGGACCCCTCCCTACGACCAGGGAACCCGGCTGGTGGACCTCATGGACATGGCGGTGCTGGACTTCCTCATGGGTCGGTCGCCACCTAGAAGACGCGCCACCGTTTTTTTGAGCAGTATGAATTGGGGAAGCGTTATTTTCAATGACGCGACAATGGCGCCGAAGTCACTGTAAAAAAGTGTAAAAGTGTAAAAGTGTCTGCTGATGACTCAATGGTGAGTATGAATGGATAGCTGATGGCCAAGGTCCTCCTCCTTCTCCCCAGGCAACATGGACCGACATCACTACGAGACCTTCGAGAAGTTTGGTAACCGGACGTTCATGCTGCATCTGGACAACGGACGCGCGTGAGTCGGCTTTGTCCAGGTCAAGTTCGTCCAGGTCTGCCTGCGCTGATTCTTTCCCTGTACAGCCCCGTACAATGGTCACTTTCAAAAAGTGTCGCGGTGTCAAGTATGAGACCAAAAAAAAAAAAATGAATCAATTGTTTTTCGAAAAATCATCTCAACCTTAAATCTACAGGTTTGGACGTCACTCTCAAGACGAACCCAGCATTCTGGCCCCTCTGCGACAGTGCTGCAGGTACAGGAACTCTGACTACCAAGCTAAAGCCTCCCCTGAACATGTGTCATGCAATGTAAGATGTGCAGAGTTGTGTCTCTACACAGGAAACCACAAAGTGGGCGGGGTTTCCTTTTTCATTGTGAGAAGATAACGGTTTCTGAAGGCGGCTTTATTTGTACAGTCAGTAAGCCAGTATGGTGTATGGCCAGTGTACCGCACGGGTTTGATTTTAAACATTTACAGACACTAGTATGTAGGATGTTGACGGGCGGGCCGTTTTATCCTGTCTGCCCACCAGCTACGGAACAGGTTTTGTGTGTGCATCGCACGGCATGTGTTGCATCAGACTCCCTTGCAGTCGTCTCCGATGCCAACAGGCCCTGTAAAGTCTTCTAAAGCGACAGTGTAACCTTCTAAGAAAAAAGAAAGTGAAGACACCTCGTTCACACACAGATCTGTGCTCGTCTGCCATTTGTGAGACTGGCTTTGGCAACAAAGCAACTCAGGCATTCTGTTCAAGGGTGCCTATAAGTACATTGGGGATCGGATACATTGGGGATTGGAGGTTCAAAACTCCTTCCCCACGGCCGTCAGACTGTTGAACAGCTGAACCCCCTTAAGGACAGAGCGCCCCGCCCCCCCCCCCCCCCGCCCCCA
The DNA here is from genome assembly GCA_036785325.1 of Urophycis tenuis. Taxonomy (NCBI): domain Eukaryota; kingdom Metazoa; phylum Chordata; class Actinopteri; order Gadiformes; family Phycidae; genus Urophycis; species Urophycis tenuis. The sequence goes on from JAXIVH010000119.1 coordinate 117,863, forward strand.
ATTGACATCCTCACTGGACACTTTTGCACAATAATGTTTACATTCACAAAGACTTTACTTTTTTTACTTGTTTACTTTTTTACTTTTCTAAATTTCATATTTCTATTTTATTGTACAGTATTATATTCTATTTAGATTTTTTTTTTTTACAGTATTTATATATTCTTACGGCATCCAGTGTGGGCAGCAAAGTAAGAATTTCATTGTACAGGGAAACATGTTTCTTTACTGTACATATGACATTAAAAGCTTTGAATCCTTTGAATTGGGGATCGAACCCTTCAGTACCTTTTGGTTGGTTGGTCAAACACCGTAACCGATACGCACAGTCCTAATACACATTCAAGGATGGAACTAGCCAGGATTACAAAAAACACAATAAAATCCCCTTATCTTCACTCGTTCTCCGCTCAGGATCCGACGGTCCACCCTCCTGCGCCTGCGCCTCATGTCCCAACCGGGCTTCCGTCTGAGTGACGTCATGCGCGAGTCGCTGGCCCGGGACCCCCTGGCCGTCGTCCAACCCCTCCTCTCGGAGGCGCACCTGTCCGCGTTGGACCGTCGCCTGGCAACGGTGCTGCAGGTGTTGCGCACCTGTCGGGATCGTCATGACGACGTAGTCTACGACGATGCGGAGGGATACTACGAGGAGCCCGACTGAATAATAAACTGCGTGAAGTCTTTCTAAAAAACCTGTTTCAAAGTGCTTGATTCAAAGGGGCCGCTGGGCCCACCTGCCTGGAGTAATCACAGGGTCTGGCAACACTGACAACAACAGAGTCCCCGGGGTAATACGATTCGAGGGGCTCCGCTTGGAGCTATGTTGATGTGTCTCTCCTCTTCCTCCTCCACACAAAGTCTTGTGCGCAGTCTGAAACCTGGGGCCTTCATAGCTGTGGTAGCCAGTGGGAGAGCTTGAACTCTGGACCTGGTTTCGGTGCCCACACTGAGACAAGCCACAGTTGCTGGTGGCTTCCTATGAAGAAACCGTTACAGCTTGCAAAATCAAATATCAAACTCAACACAATAATGTCAGGTGATGAAACACAAAGACCAAACACACTTGTCAGAACCACATACACACACCTGCACGCACAAACACACACACACACACACACACACACACACACACACAAGTTGAAGCCTTTGCATCCTTGGCAGGGCTCAAATATCCCCCGCCCCCCCTGACTGCTTAAAGTACGCCTACAAACTTTTGGTTTCCATTCATCACAAGGAGGAAGTGACACGTCCTTTTGAATGAAGGCAGTACATTATCTGTCGAAGTTACCATTGAGCAGACGGGTCGCATGATTACGCCACTTGTAACTGCAGACGGATCTTCATAGTAATCAGAATGAATCCATTAGATTTCATCGACGATGACACGCTCCTACGGATTTTCCAACGCAATAAGACGGAAATATCTCACATGGATAAGCCGCATACCTTTTTAGACAAACTGCGCGACTACAGCCTCATCCCTGAAGAGAAATACCAGGTGAGACTAGAAAAAAGGACAGAGCCTAACCTCGCGTCCAACAGGTGGTGGTTAACTACTGAACAACACTTTTGAGTATTCAAATTCGAATTACGTGCACGCGAAGACGGGCAACAGAAAACCCGCGCTGCCAGAGTACTGAGAACAGGTGCCAAGCATTTCCTGTTTCCTGTTGAAGTGAAGTTACATGGCCAGAGACTGGCAGATGTAAACATCACATACACAGCCTAGACAGAGAGCTAAACTAAGTGGCAACTTCTCAGGACACTGGAGAAGATAAGATAAGATAAGGTAAAAGATAACAACAGATATGCTTCAATAAACAAAGTATCATTTTGTGCTTAGACAGACAGACAGACAGACAGACAGACAGACAGACAGATAGACAGATAGATAGATAGATAGATAGATAGTACACTTTATTATCCCCCAGGGGGACAATTTGGTTGTGCAGCCAGCAGAACAACACATCATGGCAAACGAGGGATACAGACAGTCGAAAAAGGATAAAACAAAACAAAACAAAAGAAGCCATAAACAGCATACATTCAATCACACTGATATTGTCTGATCTTAAAATGGCAGTACAGGCAACAGTGCCTCAGAGGACAGGCTCACAACCTCATATTAATAAGTCCAATTGTAGTTGGCACAAAAGAGTTTTTAAATCTATTAGTTCTGAGGTATCATGTACCGACGACCAGGCGGCAGGGGCCTATATAGGAAGGCCAGCGGGGTGCATAAATGAAGCATAACCCAGCCTTTACGGACTGTCTCATGTCGAAGCGCAACACATTTCAAACGATGACCAAGAACTTCCTGCAGTGGCTTAATGCCAATGTATGTTTTCCGCCACTAGATGGCAGTTCACCACAACAATTTGAGAGACAGACATAATGGGTTAAACTATCACTTTTTTTTTTATTTTTTTAATATAACTACATTTTCACAAAACTATAAACTTCATAAAACTATTGTTCTTTGCCGGAACAATTTGTGAACATATGGCTTTAACATACGACTCACACAGATCGCCCAAAAAGTCAGTTTGGTCATTCATACCCCCTGGAAAAAATCACGAAAATCCTTTCTTCTCCAACTCTACAGAAGATGATCCGTATGAAGAGCAAAGAGAGAATGCAGAGGAGCTTATACGACCTTCTGCTCTTGATTGAGAAAGAGCAACCTCACAACATCAAGGAGTTCTGGACCTGTGTCTTCAACGACACCATCACGGCCCTGTACCCCACTCTGAAAGGGCTCCGAGAGATCCTCCTCAAAGATCAGCCTGCAATGGATGTCGTTGAAGGTGATGATGTTGATGGTGATGGGGGCGGCAGTAGCTCAATGGATAGAGCGGGTAGATAGAGCGGGTCGTCCACTACCTATAGGGTCGGTGGCTCGATCCCCTCCTCCCCCCTCCCCTCCAACAACTGTCCACATGTCGAAGTGCCCTTGAGCAAGACACTGAACCCCAACTTGCTCCCCGGGCGCTGAACATAGCAGCCCTCCTGTGTACCATAGGATGGGCCAAATGCAGAGAACACATTTCATCCCCATATCTATTGGGGATTTACAATATCATAGATTTGGGGACGAAACGAGACCAAAAAGGGTCTTGCTCGATTTTCTGATTTTCATAATTATTATGATGGTTTTTTTTTTTACTCACAGCACAGAGATCCGGGGCTATTCCCAAAAGATCCGGGGCTACAGCCTCGAATGCACAGGTCTAACGACGCACCTGGGCGTCGCCATTGTTTTTTTTTCGACAGGCTGTGGCACGTCTATCTTTGTCATGAACTGAAACTCCCTCCCTCTCTCTCCCTCTGATTTAAGTAACAATAGGTTCTGATGGAATAGCAAATGAGGGACACAAAAGATCAATAATCATGACGGCATAGTTATAGTTAGTATAATTATGTATTATTATTGTTGTTAATAATAATAATAATAATAAAAATAATTGTAGAGACAGCAGTACATTATTATGGAATCATTGCCTATAGAGTCTATTTTCCCCCTGAATATATAAATATAGTTTGTGTTGTATTCCTGGGGCTAGGCCCCCTGCCGGAGAAGAAGAGCTGGAAGTTGCCTTCACACCAGATCATGCTGCCTGTTACCTGTGGTGGCAAGGAGGGGATGCTCGACCGCACCAAACTGGCAAAGGGTGAGCTGGTAACAGCCTGATTAGAAGCTGGAATGTGTGATGAACTTGTTGAATAAGTTAATAATAAGACTATAAAATGAACCAACAAGGAGAAAAGACCTGTTTTTCTCTTGTGTGTACATTATACCTGGTTAAACATCCTTCTGTGTTGTCTTGCATTTTAAAATACATAATAGATCAAAAAAATCTAACAAAAAAATCAGATCAAAAATCTCAAGCCATTGGGCCTTAGTCACCAACAGGAGGGCAGGTGAATGAACAAAAAAAGTTTGAGTTTAAAAGCAGTGACGCAGTTTGACAAACAGAAATGCAAAGTTAAGTTGTGTTTTACTCTCTTATTTCCCTCACACCTTCAAGCAGTTCTTACCTTGTCACTGTCTCTGTGGTTTCAGGAGAGCCCTGCATAGAGATTGGCCAGAGTTTCTACAGACCCTACGATTTTGAGAAGCTGGGACGGAAAGCCACAACCAAAAACTGGAAGAAGACTATCCATTGGAATGGGGTCCCACTGGATCAGTTGTTGAAGGTATTTTAAAGGAATCTCAAACCCTGAAACAATTTATTTTACATGAAAAATAGGCATAGTTCATTCTGGCAGGATACTCTAGCCATGTGCCCCACATGGATAGGTGGTCAAATAAAGACCTTCCACCTCAAGGCATTTTTTTAATGTTTTGATAGTGGGCGGGGACTAGGTCAAACAGGGGTTTGGGTTTCCTTTAAATGAGAATCACTGTTTGTTAGGGAATACTGCTTTGTTAGGGCAGGATAGTACAGTGGAAGGTTTGAAAGTTTTTACCTTCACAAGCCATGTTTACAATACCTAGATTCTACAACCCTGTTTGAATCTAGATTCAACAAGTCATCTGTTTCCACAAAGGTCTCAACACAATCACAGTCAGCCTGGCCTGTTGAGACAGGCAGTCTTCACCTCTTTCCAAGTGAATAATGTGAATTACTGTGTGTGTGTGTGTGTGTGTGTGTGTGTGTGTAATCCTGTTGCAGGACGGAGACCTAACATGCCCGGGATATAATAACAGAAAGGTAATTGTTGATAAATCAATCAGTGATCAATCAGTGTCAATCGGTGATGTGAAATGATTGGAGGAATTTATGCTTTCTGCTTGTTTGTTCTCATTCAGACCGAGAGATCACCGCTCCCCTGGAGATTAACCACTGGTTGGTTGAAGTTATTCTGCTACACTTGTTTTTACTTAGACAGGTTTAGGCCTTCCACATGAGGTGAGGCTGAGAACCAAACTGTTGACAAACTGCAGGAATAGGATAAACTATTTAGGTTTAGGTTTACTACCTGTTTACGGTGGGAACTCACATGTTTGTTGGGCATCAGAAATTTCTGGACCCGGTGACTCAGAATGTGGCTAACTAGAGTAAAGACCTAAAGTACAGAGACTAACATGTGAAATGTAGCCCGTTTATCTATCCTTTTTTCAACCAGGTTTGTATTGTTGAGTTCAAGCACCACCTTTTACAGCAGCCTTGGTACATTTTGAATTCTTGCATAAAGCCACAGCATTTAATGTATTTCTTTATCCTGAACATGTAAATATGGTTGTTGGTATTCTCCTGAGCCCAGGCTCTCCTCTGCCGTGCAAGCTGCCTGTTACCTGTGGTAACCAGAAGGGGACGCTGGACCGCATCAAACTGGCAAATGGTGAGCCGGGAATAGAAGCTGGAATCTGTGGACATTTCATTCCTGTTCAAGGGTTGATTGGATAAGTCTGAGTGTATACAACATGTAAAGAAACCCAGCGATAGGATTTATCTTGTGTAGTTTCTGTTAGAAGAATTTGTACTGGATCATGCCAAAGTGACAAAGCAAGTGTATTAGCCCACTGCAGGCTTTATATAAGGGGATCAAATATGTTTTTGAGTGTGGAGTGTCTACATTTTTATATGATGAAATTCATTATTTTCATTATGTAACTGAGCCATCAAGGAGAAAAATGTAAATGTTAATCAATTAAATAACTCATATATTTGAATGAAATTCTAATGCATTTAATTGAAAATTTGGCAAAAGATTTAAAAGCCGGGACAGAGATGCAAGGTATGTTTGATGTTTAAAGCTATTTCTGTCCCACCTTCACCCAGCTGTTACTTTGTCACCATCTCTGTGGGTTCAGGAGATCCGTGCATCCTGTTTGAAGAGGAGTGGAACACGCCCCACAGGTTTCAGGAGCTCAGCGGGAAGCAAAGATCAGCCAACTGGAAGAAGAGCATCAGATACAAGGGATACATGCTGGAGAAGCTGTTCGAGGTATTTTAAAGGACAACCAAAGCCTAAAATAACTTATTTCAGAAGAAAATCTACTTCTGGCAGGACACTTTAGTCATGCGCCATGATGAGCTGATGCAGTCCAATAAAACTCAAGTACACAGTTAGGTGTAGGTTTCGACTCAGTAGCAAGTTTTGAGTGAGTGGAGACAGCAAATGCCTGAACAGCTATATCAACACAGTCTCACGGCAGTTTGTGGAATAGTCACAGATTTTAATCTATTGATTCATGTACATGGACACACATTTCCTTTTTTTTCGTCATAATGTATTTCAATGGAAGTATCTTTCGTGCCTGCATCATATTTTTCCAGCAAATACTACACTACTCATGAGCCTCTTGGTGAAGACACCAGCTAAAGCTGCCCGAGGATCCGCCGCCAGTTCTCTTTTAGTGATATCCTAACCCTAGGGTATCATTGTTAAGGGTTTGGGTTAGGGTTTGGGTTAGGGTTAAGGTTAAGGTAAGGGTTTGGGTTTGGGTTAAGGTTAGGGTTAGGGATAACGTTATGGTTATAATGAATGTCATGCTGAGTGTCACAAAAAAAGGGACATTCGTGTCCATGTACATGAATCGATAGATTAGGACTATTTCGTGACTATTTCACAAACTGCTGTGAGACTGGGTGGAATATAACCCCGACTCTAAATGAAAAAAAAAAATTGATTACTTTTGTGTGTGTGTGTGTGTGTGTGTGTGTGTGTGTGTGTTTGTGTGTAACCTGCAGGACAGACACCTGAAATGCCGGGGATTTAAGAAGAGAAAGGTAATTGTCGGAAAAAATCAGTCCGGTGATTTTATATGATTGGACTGGATATGAGGAATTCATATTTGTATCGTCCTCTTTCTGCTTGTTTGTTCTCATGTTTAGTCCGAGAGACCGACGCGCCCCCGCAGCTCAAACACTGGTTGGTTTCAGATTTTTCTGCTACATTTGTTTAAAATTTTGCATGTACAGGTTTAGTGAGGTGAGGCTGAGAGCACTCGAAGCGTGCAATCAATATTGGAGTTATTGATTTCCTTGAATGGCTTTCGTCACGGTTAACAAACCAATCTGTTCAGATAATACAGGGATATGATAGCTGTTTTGTTCATGTTTACATCATTTGTTTTCTCTAGCTTTTCTGCAGAATAATAAAAAACGACATGTGCATAGTGGTATACAAAGGCTGCCCTGCCCATCTCTTCCTCTCTTATCAATGCCAGTTATCTCTGATGAGGAAGAGAGGGAGGAAGAGGAAGAGGAGGAAGAGGAGGTAGACCCCACCCAGATGTCTGATACAGGTACATGGTACAAGGTAGCCGCAGTGTTTTATCATAACAGTAGCATTTTTTACATGATCATTTATTAAAATATTGTGTGTGTTTACATACATGATTTATGCAGACCAAGGAGATAACCAGGAGGGAGTGAGAGACGAGGCGCCCAGTGTCGGCCTAAACGTGTTTAAAGTAACATGTGGAGCTCTGACTGGGATACTGCACAAGAGCCGCTTCACCTCAGGTATCAGAGTCCGTCTGTCTGTCTGCTGGTCTGTGTGCCGGTTGGCCTGTCTGTCTGCCTTGTTTTGTCTGTTATATGTAAACATGTAACAGTTTTGAGGGGCAGAACTGTTGTGATGCAGTCGACTCCCTGGACGATATGTCGTTTTGTAAGTAAAGTAATGCAGTGACTGAGGTGCGTTCCATTCGATTATAAAACGCACTGCGGCTTCTTTTAAAAAAGACATGGCAATCACATGCAAATGCATACATATTGTTTAGGATTATGTAACATTGCCTGGCATTTGTTAAATGTCAGTATTGATAAAAGCCGTTGGAAGGAGGGGTGAGTTATGGTGCGGTTGGGCTCAGTTAGATGGCTGAAGGTCCTCCTCCTGCAGGGAGGCGTGGGAAGTGTATTCGGACGAAGACGCGGTGGTTGACCCCAGTGGAGTTTGCGGAGGCGGGGTCAGCGGCAGGTCCTGACGTCCTCTGGAGGAGGGACATCCAATGGGAGGGGAAGCCGCTCATCAAGCTAATTCAGGTAGGTCCTAATTATTTTAAAAGAAAGAGGGCAGGGGTGTAGATGTTCATACAACTGAGAGAGTGTGTTCCGTCTTCCTTCCAGTGGAACAAGATGGGCTTACACTCAGAGTATTGTCGTTGTGAATGGTGCCAACCAACCCCTGAAGCTGCGGTGAGTCCCTCTCTCTGTGGGAGATAGTTGGAGCATGTTTGATTGGTGAAAGAAAAATGTCAGTGCACTGAATCAATTGACCTGAAGAGCAAGACCACAAAACCTGTTCTGTGTGTGTGTGTGTGTGTGTGTGTGCATGTGTGTGTGTGTGTGTGTGTGTGTGTGTGTGTGTGTGTGTGTGTGTGTGTGTGCGCAGGAGAGCCAGAACAACGATGATGAGTGCTTCATCTGTCGAGCAGAAGGTACAGCAGAGAGAGTCCTGGTGATGTGTGACAGCTGTCCACGCTCATTCCACCGAGAGTGTCACCTGCCCCAGTTGCCCCGAGTGATGTGAGGACCCAGACAGGCGCACAAACACACAAACACACTCAGGCATGCCGACAGACACATACTGATACGTACACAGGCACACAAGGCCACACAGTGACACTCACACAAAAAATAAATCTTCCAAACCCTGTGTGTGTGTGTGTGTGTGTGTGTGTGTGTGTGTGTGTGTGTCTTTGAAAAAGGAACCCAGGAAATTGGATGTGCACTTTCTGCACCTGGAATAACAGTGATTTATGTCGCTCTCAAATGACCCCCGAAGAGTGTCCCGTTTCAGACTACATGCTGGTAACCACCCTGGTTCTTTTACGTCTCTTCCTAGCCCCCGTGCAAGCTCTCATGCTAGCTTACACACTAGCTCTCTTGTTAGATCCCATGCTAGCTTTTCACTCAAAGTCCTTTACTCTCAAGTCATTGGCTAGCACTAATCAGTCAGCACTAGATCTTATGCCAGCTCACACACTAGCTCTCTTGCTCGATCCCATGCTAGCTTTTCACTCAAAGTCTTCGGCTAGCACTGATCATTCAGTGCTAGCTCTTCCTACTAGCTCTACCGGATAGTATAACCTATACCTTTGTGCTGAAGACACAAGGCCACGCTAGTTGGCATCGGCATTTGCAAAATAAAAGCCGTCTCATGTCTCTGTGCCTTCACAGCACTGCCACCGCCTGCTCCTGTCCCTGTACAATGCAGACAAGGATCACATTTTTGCAAAAGATCCCTGCAGCCAAGTAAGTCTCTATCGCTGTATTCCACTATTTTCTCTGTTGTGTATGCATGTGATAAGATAAGAAAATAAGAAAACCCTATATTTGTCCCACAAACGGGAAAATGTATCATTTGTGACTGTAAATTATGATCGCTCTCTCAGCATCTGCATCAATTTGACAGAAGATATATGCTGCTATTAGCCTTACATGCTACAATGTAGGCCAATATATGATATACCGTTAAAAATATACTACATCTATGAAATCAGACAGCGGCCGTTCTCCGCAGAGATAATCAGACAGAGCTTAAAGAGAACATTGTATAACTTATAGGCTTTTCCATTTAGAAGCCAAGCAATGTTGTGGTATCCCCCCCCCCCCATGGAATGTCATGGTGTTATGAGCAATTTTTGCCGACAGAAGCATTGACTTTTAAAGACGAATTCTCCTGACTGTGATTGATTGACTGAACCCAATCAGTAAAGATGTCTCTTGTTCTCTTTCTCTCCCCTTTATCTCTGATTCCCTCACTGCAGTCTAGTAGCTACAGCTCTCACATCGTAACTCCAATGTGGCTGGACAAGATCACGGAGCAGCTCCAAGACCAGCAGTACACCGTGGGACGGTTCTTAACCGATATCCAACTCATTTTCTCCAACTGCCATCAATTTAACCAGGTTAGTGATCAGGACTCCTCCCTCACGGCTCACACATGACTTTATAGTTGTGATCTATACATAGAAGGTATAAGATATATAAGTCATTGTTTGTCACATCAAATGAGACATTTATATAGATATAGCTTAGATATAGCTTTTTGTGTTGTGTTTTGTGTTTTTGTGTCGTTATTTTTACCATGCATGTTAAAATGCTCTTTTTATTGCCTGTGCTTTGTTTTGATTCCTTCAGAAAAACGCAGAGTTCCGGGACATGGGAGTCACACTGAAAGAGTTTTATGAACGAGAGGTGGAAAAGCTGTTCTGCATTCGACCGCCGGCCGCCGCAACATGCTAACGCCCCGGAACACACCGCCTGCGCGTGCGTGGGGTCTGCGTGACGCCACCTTACCGCTGCGTCTCGCAGGCATGTGTTGTTCACACCGGCAGGGTCTCTGCTGAGTCTCTGCTGCCTGCCAGCCCTGTCTTTATACACTGAGTGCACTGATTATTTATGTTGATGCCATTGAGAATTTGATTTTTATAAGTTTGTAAAAAAATAAATGATACACATTTGTTTAATCTCTAGAAGCAAGGGCTTATATTAATCATGTCAAGTTTTACTTTTTAGCAGGTCCTGCTGTTCTTCGGTCTGTATCTAAGTAACCATTGAAATGAATAAAGTTCAAAGCTACTATACCTCTCTTGTAGAGTCTTATCCTTACTGTTGAAAATCAGAGGCACAGGAATTCTGGCAGGGTTGACCTAGTATGCCCATGGGGGTGACATTTTGCCACCACTGTAGCATCATCGCGAAGGTCTGTCACTCTGAAAATGTTAAAAATATTAGCAGAAAAATCTGAAAAGTCTTCATTCCATTTAGTCATCTAAACACCCAAACTCTGGAAATTATCAATAGAACGCTGTGTGTTGACGCTGCAATGTTATCCAAATTTGATCTTGCCAAGATTTAAAAACGTATATCAAGTTATTAATCTTCTTTTAAGATTAATTATCTATTTACCAGTTCTGATTTGGTTGTATAATCTTAAAACGTATCTCATATATTTATTCCATGACTCAACTAGACTCAAACCTTAAATTTAGTCAATTTACTCTTAAAAGAAGATAAAATCAATTTACCGTATCTTTCCCCTGCAACATCCAACTTGTTTCTACATCCAGTGATAAAGACTTGCTTGATATAAGAGTGACAACATTTTATTTTTAGATAAATAAAAATTTTATTCAAAAGTAATAGCCCCAACAAAGGGATTGATCCCCAACAGGTTCACACAAAGGAATATTGAAACGTAATGTGACTAGCCTGCATAAGTAGGCTAACAGGGTAACAGAGTAACACTCACACTACATATGTTGTTGCGACTTGGCAAGTAATGAACTGATTTTCTTTTCCTTAAAAGTAAGAACCACAACCCCTAAGGGATGGATTTCCACTCAGCCGGTTTATGTAAAGGAATCTGCATTACAAAAAAATCTGACTTTTACATAATGATTGATGTAGTGATCTCATGAAGTGCTAGGGCCATTTCTGTCAGCACTTATGTCACTTATACCCCTTTTCCACCGCCACAAACCAGGTGCTGATGATTTATAAAAATATAATCAACGTCATATAAGTATCCCTCTCGGCTTCTTGGTGGTACAGTATTCAACATTGTAAAGATTCTCGAATCAGAAAGAAGTTGCTTAAGGCTTTCAAATAGTGGTACATAGTAAAAACCTCTGTTTCGTATGGCCATAACTTATGAACTGCCTTGTTTGAGCAGACTGATTGGACTAATAGCACTTTCCTTTCCATTTGCAGTAGAGTGGGGCGGCTAAGTGCAGATTTTCATCAGAATCGATCACTTTGCGATAAAAGCATGAAATTTGGTATGATGGCTCACAAAGGGGGTCTTGTCAAAATTTGACCCCTGGGGGCCATGGTGGCCATTTTCCAAAATGGCCACCGAATATGGATTTCGTAATGGGAAAATTGATTAAAAGCTGCCAGAAACTGCATATAGCTGCCAGAAATGCAATAGCACATTTCACCATAAATACATAAAAATATGAGCACACTTTCACATAGAATATCTTTAAACTTTAAAATATAAGATGTTTTTTTTTTTTAATTCAAAATGGCCACCAAATATGGATTTCATAATGTCATAATCAGGGGCGGACTGGGACAAAAAATCGGCCCGGGCATTTTGGACCAGACCGGCCCACAAAATTCGAAAACGCACACCATTTTGTTCTTTTCGGTCTCTTGAATGTGTATACCAACTGTGCAACTCTTTAAAACCACGTACCTTAAGCCTTGCAATGAATTAACAGGAATCATTGAGAGAAGACACGTTAAATACTTCCAAAAAGTGTTCCAAAATTTATTAACACTACACAAAAGTATACTCCACCACTCCATCACAGTAATGGATCTTAAAGCAGCATTCATCCTATTGGGTGTACCTATGTGTTTCAGAAAGAAAATAGAAAGAGAAAGAATAGAGATGAGAAATGGTGGATCAGATGCTAACTCTACCAAGAGTAGTACTCAATAAATTGTGAATTTACCGAGTCAAAAGGGATGAATGTAGCTAAACTCCTGAATGAACGTTGAACTCTGAGTAGGTATGAGAGAAAGAGAGAAGGAGAATTAATAGACATAGTTGATTGATCTGATTATCACTGTACAGCAGACAAAGCAGTGCTGAATAAATAGGGCATGCAAACTCCATCCATCCATCCATTATCGTAACCGCTTATCCTTCTACGAGGGTCGCGGGGGGGCTGGAGCCAATCCCAGCTGCAATGGTCGAGAGGCGGGGTACACCCTGGACAGGTCGCCAGCCTATCACAGGGCTAACATATATAGACAAACAACCATTCACACTCACATACACACCTATGGTCAATTTAGAGACACCAATTAACCTAATCCCCAACCTGCATGTTTTTGGTCTGTGGGAGGAAGCCGGAGTACCCGGAGAGAACCCACGCAAGCACGGGGAGAACATGCAAACTCCTTTGGGTTAATCCTTAAAAAGAAGACGTTATCCTGTATGTGTGTGACAGACAGAAGGATAGAGGATCCTTTGTGTCCTTTGCATTATATAGTCAAATAGAGAAAATAGTCATAGTCAACCACTCACATTATAACTTGTAATCCTGTCCTGACAACTGTTACATCGCAATGAATATTTTCATAATCAATGATAATCAATTTCCTCTCACTGTTACCTTACACTACCTTACAAGACCAGCTTCCTCATTAATTCACTCTTCTCAGCCACCTTGTCTATGACTGTGTCTGTGTCCAATGCCATGAGGATGTCTTTCTCAGTGGCCATCAACATAAATGCCTTGGTTCTCACATTCAAGACTAATTTAGTTCAGAGTGGAAGACATAGAAGTAGGCTACTAACCTAGGCTTATTTTCTCACCCAGTGTCTGTAACGCAGTTGCCTAGTTGCACTGCTAGGGGGAGCTAATTAGATTTTCCTACAGTATACCTGGTTGGTGATTTTTGCGTTAGACGCTATTTTCTTTCAGAATGCGGTGCTAAACCCTACAACTGACCCATGTGATTTGCTCTGCTGAAATAATAAATGTTTTCTCAGTGAATGCCACTCCTGAACATTAGTTTAATTAAATATTCGGAACGTTAAACCGTTAAGCAGTCAAAGATTTGATAGCACCTGTTGTTTCTTATAAAATACCATGTGGAAAATGTCTAGCAATGTTAATTGGAATCTACTAGCATGTAAACAGATGAACTAAAAGTTGCCAAACCCTACATATGTTGCACTGGAAAATAAACGCCCACACACCAACCGCGAACCCCTGCCTGTCTCCTGCCTGGCGCACTAAAGCCTACCACTAGACACAACGCACGCAGAGTAGGCTAGCAAGCTGTAGGCTACACAGAGTAGAGCAAGAGGCTGAGGGCTAGTAGCAGCTACATACACAATGTCTTGTGTTTACAGTACAAACTGGCCATAGAACATGTCAGTGAAGAAAATAACCAATGGACCGCTATGTTAGGAAATTGAGTTTTATTTTTGCCGAATGCATTATGCAGGCAGGTCCAAAGCGAAGGATGTGACTGGGCTAGCCCAGTGTCAATAGGGCCGCTGATAAACTGGTTTTATGGGCCGGTCAGACCATTAAAAAAAAATAATAATAAATAAAAATATTGGGTCGGTCGGCCCAAATAGCACAGCGGCCCACCGGGAAAATGCCCGGTATGCCCGATGGCCAGTCCACCGCTGGTCATAATGGATAGATGACAGAAATTATCAATTAAAAAAGTTGCACATTTGATCATTAATCAATCCAGTTCAATTTTAAACAAAAAGGAAAAGAGGTTATTATGATATCTATCAGAAATTATGTACTTTTGAAATATATTTTTAAACGTTTAATATTAAATTGTGTGCATATACGCATCATTTTTACTTGGTAGTTTGTCAGTGAATCCTCCTTATTCAGTCAGTAGGTTTCATATTGTGGTGGCCACAGTTTAATATTATTCTCTTTAAAATCTAGGGAACTGGTGGGATGTTTTACTCTTGACTACAAGTGAGATAAAGGCAAAGTCAGTTGAAAGTGTTTCTCACTGTTACTCAGTAAAAAATAGTGTAGGCTAATACTGCAAGTAAGCAAACATAACTCAGAGACACAAATATAACATAAAATAGATTTTAGTCTGCAGGAATTTAGAGTTAGGATTCTGTGAAATAAAGTAGGTATACTTTTCCACAGAATTTCATTTAGGCTGGTTATCTAAACTAGCTGCAATTCAAATAGCTGCAAATAACCTATTTATTTCATTGTAACTCTGTGCTCTTGTACAGCTAGTTTATACCACCCCAAGCTAATCTCAGTCAAAACATATTCTTTGCTCTCCAAATGCTCTCACCTTGACTAGAAATGTTAATTGTAAGAACTGGTGAATCCTGCTGGATTATTTGCAAGTGGTTTCTACACTTGCAAATAATCCAAATTAGGCATCACCATGATCAAAGCCCAAGCGTCCAAGTGAAATTTGACCGAGTTTTCCTCGCAAGACAAACGTAACTTAGCACGATTAGCATGATTACCACAATTCGACAATCGGCTTAATCTTTTTTGTGCCAGTTAAGTGAAATAGAGTAGCCAATATTTTTTTCAAAGTTATTAGCACACATCTTTTAAGTAGTAGTGGTAGGGTTAGTAGTAGTAGTAGACCTCAAACACAGTTCCAAGTCTTAAGAAAAGCCAAAACTACAAGACCACTACACAAGAACTACTGTGATTAAATTAGCACGATTACCAATTATGCCAGATGGATTCCGGTACATTTGAGGGACATGGCAGAGCTCTCCACCAAGCATCCACAAGTTCACAAGGAGTTCTTGCCTGGCAATTTTGTTGTGCAGAAGACAAAGAGAGTGTTCTCTGCAATTCCCATCGATTAAGCCCATGAGCAGAATATTGCCCGTGTGAAGTGGGATGGTAGAGCTGTTGGCTTGCTAGACAATCCTAGTGCACTGCGGCGGTGGATGGTTGCTGGCCCTGAAGTGGCTAGGGTTATCCAAGAATTTGAAGAGGCATATCAGAGTGGCCTTAAGGACCGAATTAGGCATCACCATGATCAAAGCCCAAGCGTCCAAGTAAAATTTGCTAGGGATGTTCAGTGCCTTGTAAAGGTGATCCAAGAACTTGGGAACCCATTTGAGGAGGATAGCAGGGATATCATTGTGCTTGATTCAAAAGAAATAGCTGACCCTTGTGTGGTAAAGACTGTGCAGAATGTTCATAAAATCGGACAAGATCAATTCAAGGCATTTACACTTGAGAAGGTCTTCCGAACAAGTTATATGAGAACTACCAGCAACAGTCAACAAAGATTAGTGACTCTCAGAAATTATATGGAACTCTTTTCAAGGCTTTACATAGGTTGCCAGAACAGGGATGGAAATCTTGAGGAATTATTCCACCATGAAAATCAGCCCTGCCCTCCTACTTTCTCTGAGAATGGCAAGCTCAGCCAATGTACCAAGAGCAGGGCTTGAAAACGAAATTATTTTTAAATCGTTCCGCTCCGAACGAAACATCCATTCTTAACAAAAACGTTCAAATTTAATGTTTTCGTTCTTGTGTTCCGCCACCAACATATAGTTCCTGAACCGGTCGGAACATAAAATAACGTTTGTTCTTAAAGTGATGGTTCGGAGTAAAATTCACCCTGAGGTAATTTCCACCAATAATCCAGCCAAATACCCCCTCAGATGCATTTTTAGCGACGGTCAATATGTATCAAGTTTAGGGGTATAAGCTGAATGGCTTAGTATTGGAGTTTCCGGTACAGTGTGTATATCTCGTAAATTACCCCACTAATAATGCATGGATTGTTACCCAACTTCTGTAGTAGTACATATATGGTCTGTACTCACAAAACGAGGCATTTTGAAGTTTGTAAGTGCACCAGGAGTTTATTTAAAAGAGCCGTTTTCTGATAGCTTTAACTCGCTGTTGCTAAGGCTACCGCTGCGTCGACGTCTCTTCCGTCTTTCGGGATAAGTTTGTAAAAGTCCTCTTCAAAACTCACAAGTGTAAGGAAAAGGTTAGTGAATTCAACACTCCATCGAAATGTATTGACAACTGGAATAATTGAATACTTGAAATTAGATGGAGTGTTGAGTTCACAAACTTTTTCCTTACACTTTTTACTTTTATGAACTTATCCGGAAAGACGGAAGAGACATCGACGCAGCGGTAGCCTTAGCAACAGCGAGTTGAAGCTATCAGAAAAGTGCTTTTTTAAATAAACTCCTGGGGCCTCATTTATAAACCGTGCGTAGGAAAAGTTCTAATTTCGTTCGTACGCATGAAATTTAGAATGTGCGTAAGTAGAAAAAAATCTGCATTTATCAAACGTGCGTACACGGGTCGTACGCACACCAGTAAGTAATCCGTGATGATAAATCCCACCTGTTCTCAACTACCATGCTCGTGCACGGTTAGAGTCATTTGCATTCAGAAACGCCTCCAATTGACCATATATGGTAGCAGCAATCCCTTTAATAATACGTCAATGCCAGCCATCCTCAATAGCTCCTGCTTGGAGCTGCGCACCCACCTGCAGGATGAACGAATCGTGCGTTCCTCCAGGCCACCGGGCAACAACGTTTAGTAGAGACATATTGGCATTAGATTATTTGTGTATTAATTAAATTAAGTCCTTTCCTGTTAACGTAACTGAATTCATTGTGTGATTGTGCTTTTATTGTGATGTGTGTGCAATCTATATGGCTCCAATTATATTTGCGAATCCAGCGATGGCGTGGAATTAACGGGAACTGAATGTAAATTGGGGCTAGAGAAATGATTGCATCCAACACTGCTGGCATGATTCTACTCAGTGTCGGCTGTGAAATGCCGCATGTTGAAATGTCCCGGGGGCCAAAAATCCTGTGTGGACAGGAGCTGAATGTGCACAGGGATGGCTTTGGTTCGTTTGGTCTCTCACTCCAATATAGTATGTTGTAAATCCCGGCATAAATCCACAAGTATATTTTTGGGGAATCTATACCTACTGAGAAGCCACTCTGTGGTCTGACTGAGCGAATCCACACGCTCTTATGCGCTCTCTGCAAAGCGCACGTTTCTCTAAATTTTCCAAAAGTGCAAGATGCGCCATCGTCCTTATTTCAAGTTGTCTTTTTTAGGTTGTCCTGTCCCAGCTGTCTTTTATAGCTTGTCATACCAATTATTCAAAAATGTCTGCTAACTTACTAAATGAGAATTGTTATTAATTAGAGGATACAGGGGATATGTGTGACGTTTGTGATTGCTGAACACTGCGACTCTTAACGGGTTCTCTTAGTAGTTTCACTATTCTACCACTAGGTTTTGTGCGTACGCATGGTCAGAGTTGTGCTTAAATTTACGCACGTTCCTACGCACAAGTACAAGTTGATAAATCCCATACTTTGCATGGGAATGTTCGTACGCACTGCGTAAGCACAAATCTGTGCGTACGCACGGTTGATAAATGAGGCCCCTGGTGTACTTACAAACTTTAAAATGCCTCGTTTTGTGAGTACAGACCATATATGTACTACTACAGAAGTTGGGTAACAATCCATGCATTATTAGTGGGGTAATTTACGAGATATACACACTGTACCGGACACTCCAATACTAAGCCATTCGGCTTATACGCCTAAACTTGATAAATATTGAGCGTCGCTAAAAATGCATCTGAGGGGGTATTTGGCTGGATTATTGGTGGAAATTACCTCAGGGTGAATTTTACTCCGAACCATCAATTTAATGTTCCGGCAATGTTATTGGGCCTAGTCTATTTTGGTGGTCGATATCTTACAATAGACCTACTTATTGGTATTTGCCCTTAATTTACACAGTAGGTAGTCTAAATGCACCAAAATCATAAATCACAAGCAGCATCCAAAAATATTTGCGATATCCATCTCACATACCAGGCAGACTGCTGCTCACTGTAGCCTATATTCTATGATGAATATAAGTTTGTATCAAAATCATTTATGGATAAGTGGGCTAGAAACTCCTTACCTGGTTGTACGTTTTATCCATATTCCATGGAGATCTTCAGATATAGAGGCTCGCTCAATAATTTCTAACCCCGCCATCAGCGAATATGTTGTATTGTCTATGTTGCTGACAAATACCGAAGTCTCTCCAACAACTTCCAATTTAACTCTACATTTCAATCGCCTCTCGCCAGGGTGGTGGTGGGAATTTGTGATAGCTGAGCTTAGCGGGCGGCGAAGTGAACCGGAATTTTTTTTTTTTTTTTTTTTTTTCATGAAATAGGCTATGCTTTTGTGAAAATGTATAGGCTATATAGAGAACGAAAAAAAAAAGGTTATTAACCAGTTTTGGGGATTTCAGAATAACGTTTCTCTTCCGGAACAGTTGAAGACCATTTGGTTTTCGTTTCTGTTTCCGTTCCTTGTAAAATTCCATTCGTTTTCGGTTTTCGTTCCTCGAACCGGTTCGGAGCCCTGACCAAGAGTAACCTTCTGTTTTGTCTTGAAGAAGGTTGTCCTCCCAAGTCAGAGGCTCCCAATGTCTCATGTGTTGTCCTTGATGGAGCAGCAATCATAAAAATGCTCAAGCCTACTGGCTCAAGAAGATTTGCAGAGTAGGCCCATCAAGTGTTCCTTCCTTATATTTCCTTGTTTCATCAAAAATCAACTCGTGTTGACTTGGTATGGGACAGGTACTTTGCCGACTCCATCAAAGGCACTGCAAGAACAAAGCGTGGTAAAGGGATCCGCAGGCGTGTATGTGCTGAAGCAGCTTTGCCAGCGAACTGGCAGAGCTTTCTAAGGGAGGATCAAAATCAAACAGATCTTTTTCAATACCTTTCAGACATCTTGGTTAAGTCATTTGACCATGGAGAGAAGCAACTTGTCATTACTCAGGGAGGTAACATCCTTTGCAAGCCACAGCTGCCTGACATATGTGCTTTATCTTCATGCAACCATGAGGAAGCAGATAGCAGGATGATTTTGCATGAATCTCATTCTGCGCAGAATGGCCATCAAAAGATCATGATTCGAACTGTTGATACGGATATCGTAGTCCTGGCAGTTTCTGTGGTGCAAAGCCTTGGTGACGCTGAACTCTTGGTTGCAATTGGAACAGGGAAGAATTTCAGGCACATTGCAGCACATAAAATTGCACACAGCCTTGGTTCTGAGAAGGCACGTGCACTTCCAATGTTTCATGCTTTGACTCGTTGTGACTCAAGTGTCTAGTTTTGTTGGTTACGGGGAAAAAAACAGCATGGGCAACATGGAAAGTCCTCCCCGAACTTACTCAGACATTGTTGGAATTGAGCTGTGCTCCATCTGATATTCCCTCACATATATCAGAGACAATGGAAAGGTTCACAGTTCTGCTGTATGACAGAACCAGTACATGTGAGAGCGTGAACATGGCTAGAAAAAAGCTTTTTTCAAAAAGACACAGTGTTCGCCAAATTCCACCAACAAGTGCAGCTCTTGAACAGCATGTGAAAAGGGCAACATATCAGGGTGGTCATGTTTGGGGCCAAGTATTACTGCCTTCTCCTCATTTGCCTTGTCCATCTAAATGGGGGTGGGTCAAAACAGAGGATGGCAGTTTTAAAACATACTGGACCTCACTTGCTGAAGCATCTAAAGCCTGCTATGAACTGTTTGCCTGCAAGTGTAGAAAAGGTATTAAGCAATGCAAATGCAGAGCAGCGTCATTGCAGTGTACTGCTTTATGTTTATGTGAGGGAGAATGTCAGAGTGTAAAGCTGTGGTAATCATTTTTTTGCTTCTTGACCAAGACAAAAGTGGTCATTGAATTCAGCATGGAATGTTTGACTCTTATATGTTATTAATCAAATCTTGTTTTCTAATAAGGGTGGTGCTGAAGTGGTTGATGTTCTCCATTGAAGTGGTGGACATCCAGATGTTACATACAGGGGAAGTGTTCGTTACAGGTGACGATAAAATGAGTTAAAACTCTGAACTCCTGCTAACAGCCATCAATCCCACAGAAAACCCCAAATTCTGCATTACGACCATGCATCCACATATGCATTTCCAGCCCAAGAACACTTACCAGAGACTGCTTAATTCTAGTCTAGAGGCAGCTTATTTAAAGATAACTTGTCAAGAAAAGTCTTCTTGCTGCATTGACAGATAATTACACTACTTTTAAGCCATTTTCTGATAGATTTAAGTGTTTATATGTTTATATGACAAACGCTATAGCATTTGTCCGGACGATCACTTGTAACATGAGACGAGGCGGGACTACATACGGGTCTCTACTCTTGCTGTAACCAATAGACTCTTAGGAAGAGATCAAGCCGTCCCACTTGATTCTCCGATCAGTATTGACTAAAGACTGTCAGTCAAGTGTGTCAGTCACATGGTTAGCCTTTGGCCAATCATGTGAGGCAACTCACAACTTTGTTATGCAAATTCAAACAAATAGCAGAGGTGCGCCTGAATTCTGATGTGCAGCCCTTACAGCCAATAGAATGCCGCTTCTGATGTGTTACAGGAAGGTAGGGGGCAGGGAGAGGGCCTGCTCTCGGCAACGGAGTAGGTCGGGAGAGAGTTTTTTTTCTCAGCTTTTTATAACACTCACATATTATGCACATATTAGTTATTTGTATAATTATACAAATGAAATAATTAAAGACTTTGCAATAAAGTTATTTGTTTTGTGTGTTATTGTTGACATTAACAGAAAAATAATATTTGCCCCCAAATGGCCATTTTTTATTCACCCTACAAAAAACACTGCTGGATCCTCATTTGTTGTTGTTTTTCCATGTACTTTGAACCTGTATTTGGTAAGGCCTATGGCTGTGGCCCCTTTGAGTTTTCAGGCGACAATACACAGCCACAGGCCACAGGGACACACTGAGCTGGTATTACTCAGTGTCAGCACATCTGACACTTGGATATGAAACTACCAAGACTTAGCTTTCAGGAATGATCAAGCTCCTGTCTGTAGTCCTAGGGGTTCAAGAACAGTAACCATTTAATTTTGGGTATGTCATTTTCCACCTTTTTTTTCAAAAATGGGGGGGGGGGGGGGGCTGCATTATTAGCAAAATAAAGAAAAATAAAAGGCCTTTTGAAGGCATTTCTCAAAGGAGAAAGAAAGTGTTGCTAGTATGAAACAGATAGTATGGAACTGGACATGTCCCCACAGTGTTTCCTCAAGGATTTTTTTCAGCAGCGGGGGGCAGGCTTTCCGGGGAGCTGTGGCAGTGTAAACAAATGACACTTGATTGCAGATTTTACTTTTACAACACATTTATTCAATGGCCCGCTGAATGTAAAAAATCTTTGTGTCGAACTTTGTGTCACGTTATAGCGGTGTCAAGATATTTCAATGCATTTTTTAATGTATTGCTACAGTGCCTGAATCCATATAACTTTGAATGCTGACAGCGAACATTTTCTTTACTGCAGCTGCAGCCACAATAACAGACAAGCGCAAACCACTGATGAAAGGAAGTGAATATAAAAGAAAGAACAGCCTACGTGTGTATGTAGGCAATTTATTCATGCGATACTTAATAAAATATCATTTATAGGGTTTTAACGGTCAGTCTTAACGCAAGTTTACAACCGGCAAGTTGGCCGGACTAAAAGGGAAAAATAATAATATTTGGGTCGGTCCTAAATTGAAAGAGTCAGTCGGGTTATGGCAAACCGAAATATTTTTTAGGATGGCCCAAGCAAGATAGTTATCTGTAGTGCTCTTAGTGCTTAGTGCTCGCATCTTAGTGCTCGCAAGTACCAGACAGGACTCTGCTGTGAAGGTGGAGAGATGCGGCGGCGGTGTATTTGCGTCAACAATTTAAACAAAAAAAAAAAGAAAAGAAAAGAAATTTGACTCCTAAATGAATGTAGAGTAAACACTGCCCCACCCAACATACAATGCCGTCATGCCCTGCAGCCTCAGCTTTCACTTTCCAAATGTCCCAGCAGAGGTAGACTTCACCTGGGTTGGTCATTTGCATGCTCTTCTAAGTGCTGACAGGGAGAGGGTCTAATATAATTGTAACTGCAGTCAGACCTTGGTATCTAATTGTATAATAAAATTACTACTGAGAATGAATCTCCCCAAGGAAAAGGAACTTCAAATGTTCTTCCGACGCAATAAGACAGAAATGTCCTTAATGGATAAACCGCTTATATTTCTCAACAAGCTGCGGGATCACAACCTCATTCTTGAAGAGCGATATCAGGTGAGACAACTGAAATACAAATGTACTAAATAGCGAATATATAGCATAATTGAATATGTACTTATGTAGACATAACATATGGAGTTGTGCTTTGAAGCCCGAGCTAGTCATTGACATAGGGCATAGGACGTAGAGCGTTCCACTCGGACACCCACACTCTTTACCTTGCAATTTAGTCCATTTGTGAAGTGCGCAGACAGTTGTCCACAAACGGCTATGGCATTTATGGTTGCCGTTTTGCCCTACCAATGGTGGACGCACAGAGGTGTGTGATACGTGACAAATCTATTGTTATGAACCCAAGCTCGCTAAGGGAAAAGGGAAGTAGCACACACAACCTGATGTAAGGATTGTAATTTGATTGATGTTTATTAATACCGACACTTGGAAATTTAAGGATAATCCACCAGAAATGGGCCGCTTGGTGCTGTCAAAGAAAATTACCAAGTATAACAAAAAGAACGTCTTAAAAGAAAAGGATTTACTAATCTAAGGACTACTGATGAGTGGTCCACGACCACAAATCAAATAGTCCTAAAACAAAACTATAGCCACTCTAGCGAGAGGAAAACACAAATACAAATGACCAGCACCCCTAAGCCTAGTGTACCTAAACAGTGCCAAAAATCCTGCGGTGAGTGCAACCAAAATCAGTACGAACGTGCTCTTACCCTGCGGCCCAAATCTGGGAACACACACACAAAATCGATTGCTACGTTCTCTAAACATACGTTGTAACATAACAAACGTTATGCTATTCTTTCTTTTTACTTTTCACTTTCGGAAAACCTGTGGGCGCTGCGGGCGTTGGCTACGGATGTCACGTGCATGCTGTGCAACCAATCATGTGAGGATTGACAAGGATCATACCACCAAGCAGGGAGGGGCGGGGGTAGCAGCACTGAGACGGTGACAGGAGGAGGGGGAGGGAGAGACGCGCTGAAGGAGAGAGGGAGTGAAGACGAGAGAGGAGTGTGGTCGTGCAAAGATGAGTAAAAACAGAAAAAGAAGTAGTATTTGGATGCATTTTGACAGTTGTGACAAAACATGAAAGCACAGTGTAGAATTTGTAAAGTGAAGCTCTCATAGCGAGCAGGGTCCACAAATAACTTAGATAAACATTTGAGAACTGTACATCCAGCAGTTTATTTGGAAGAAAAAAGGCCGGCTAGCATGCTTGCTTCTGCCACTACTCCACCTGTTGCTCCTGCTACTGCTACTGCTGCTACTACCCCCCCCCCCCCCCCCCCCCCCCCCCATGCATCAGGTAGACGACCAACAACAACACAGACCTCTACAAGCCAATTTATATCCAAGGCAATAACCCCAGCATAAAATAACAGAATTTATTAAGAATTGGCTGAAATGATTGCGAATGATTTCCAACCCTTCTCAATTGTGGAGGACAAAGGGTTTAGAAGTTTCATACAGGCTCTCAATCCAACATATGTCCTCCCAAGCAGGAAAACACTCTCTCAATCATTCCAAGACTGTATGATAGAGAACGTGCTTCACTGCAAGAAAGAGTGAAAGAAGCTTAAATGTATTGAAAAAGAACAATAATTTATTGAAATTTAAGTGATATATGTGTTCAAATACAAATCACAAGTCAAAACAGCGCTAAATTTGTCTGAATAAGTGGTAAAGGTGAGGTATAAGTGGTAAAATGGAGAGCCGTTTGGGAGCCGAAAGAGCCAGCTCTACATGGTGAGCTGAGCCAAATGATCCGGCTCACTAAAAAGAGCCGAAATTCCCATCAATAGTCTAATGCCTACAGGTGTCTGCCCCAGTTTGCAGGGCAGACAGGCTTTTATATGCTTCCCGTCCGCTGTCGCTCTCTGGTTGGCGCAGGGCTTGAAAACGAAATTATTTTTCAATCATTCCGCTCCGAACGGAACCCGTATATTTAACGTTTTCGTTCTTGCGTTCCGCCACCAACATATCGTTCCTGAACCGGTTCGGAACATAAAATAACGTTTGTTCTTAACGTTCCGGCAGTGTTATTGGGCCTAGTCTATTTTTGTGGTCGATATCTTACAATAGACCCACTTATTGGTATTTGCCCTTAATTTACACAGTAGGTAGTCTAATTGTGCAAAAATCATGAATCACAGGCCGCATCCAAAAATATTTGCGATATCCATCTCACATACCAGGCAGACTGCTGCTGACTGTAGCCTATATTCTATGATAAATATAATTTCGTATCAAAATCATTTCTGGATAAGTGGGCTAGAAACTCCTTACCTGGTTGTAAGTTTTATCCGTATTCCATTGAGATCTTCAGATACAGAGGCTCGCTCAATAATTTCTAACCCCGCCATGAGTGAATATGTTGTATTGTCTACGTTGCTGATTTTGTGGCGAGGATAAGGTGAAAACAAAAAGAGAGAAAATAAATCTAATATTTTGACCAACAACCAAATTAGGGAAAGGAACTGACAACGCCACCCTGGGAATTTCACCCAGAGAATTAATTTGGAAGCACACAGGTAAGTTTACTCAGTGAGGCACGAGACGTGGTTCAGATAGTTATAGAAAAATATAAAATGTTATTATTAAAGAGTTTAGTTTAAAATAATTCAATTCCATTCATACAAAAAAAATAAAACAGAGATCAAACACAAAGGGGGGGGGGGGGGGCTGGAGCTGAGTGTATGGACAGGGGCTGAGTACAGGGGGGGGATTCCCCAAAATAAGTCAACTCAAAAACACCCGACACGTGACACACCCTCAGTGAAGTGAAACCCGCTTCCCCAGTACAGACACAGCAGACAGAAGGGGAGACCACCACCCGGGCACCAGCACCGCCACCACCAACTAAAAAGAGAAATAAACAAATTAACAAGCCAATCACAAAACAAAAGGGCAAATAATGTTAACCAATATCAATAACTGCCCCCTTGATGATGAAAGTTAACTAAAGAGAACAAAACAAATTTAAATAACAAAATTACTCCGATAACCTAACATTCATTCACACACGCACACATGGAGGCCAAGCCCCAGTTAAACCACACAGGCGTGAGTCTGAGAGGGCTCCTCTGGGGCACGGCGTGGGCCACGGACGCCAACAGTACGCAGCCAAGCAGCGTGGAGACCGTCTCGACGCAGCGTCGAGACCAGGCGAGCGGTAAAGTTCGCAGTAGGACAACGCAGCGTGGAGACAGGAAGCAGCAGACAAAGCAGCGTGAAGACAGACTCAGAGCAAGCAGCTAAAACAAAGCAGCATCCAAAACAATGCAAAGCTGAGCAAAGCAGCAGCAGCGCAAAGCAGCAGCGACTCAATGAGCTGTTCGCACGTTAGACCTGTTTAGAGACACACCCATTTGCACCGGAGGAGGGAGGGAGAGAGAAGACTGGCCACTGCTGGCATTTACCGTGCACAAGCTACGCCTGCACATACGGGACGCACGGAGCAGCACGCGAGCAGCTGCTCTGTCGGGCCAACAACCTATGACCCGGAAGTGACGCACCAGTGACGACAGAGGCGCAAGAGGAATAGCGAGTGAAGGGCGGTGGCTTTTATACTGGCCCACCTGATAACCGCCACCTGTGGCGCTAAATACAACAGCACTAAGTGACATAGCACCGGTATACTGCTACACTGACAAATACCCAAGTCTCTCCAACAACTTCCAATTTAACTCTACATTTCAATTGCCTCTCGCCAGGGTGGTGGTGGGAATTTGTGACAGCTGAGCTTAGCGGGCGGCGAAGTGAATGCGGCAACCGGAAATAGTTTTTTTTTTTTTTCATGAAATAGGCTATGCTTTTGTGAAATTTTATAGGCTATATAGAGAACGAAAAAATACATTATTAACCGGTTTTGGGGATTTCAGAATAACGTTTCTGTTCCAGAACAGTTGAAGACCATTTGCTTTTCATTTCTGTTTCCGTTCCTCGTAAAATTCAGTTCGTTTTTGGTTTTCGTTTTCGTTCCTTGAACCGGTTCGGAGCCCTGGGTTGGCGAGCCCCGCACCAATCAGCCGCCGTGGCTAATCAGGGGATGGAAGGACACGCCCACTGGAGATTCTTTGCTGTTAATACCGCACACAGAGAGAGGGGAGACAAGGCCAACGGCTGACGGCCGTAACACCTCCCCACTTAAAATGGTGGCCAATGCATATCAAAACACTTCTAAATCATAAATAACACCACGTTACCGTTACGTCACAGACGCAAATTACTGCGATGCTATGATATATGTAGAGCTTTAAAAGTCCCTGAATTTTGCATGTGGAATTATAAACACCATTGAATTCAGAACATTGAAATATTCCATCCATTATCGAAACCGCTTATCCTCTACGAGGGTTGCGGGAGCCAATCCCAGCTGCAACGGGCCAGGGCACACTCTGGACACACTCTGGTTGCCAGCCTATCACAGGGCTAACATATAAAGACAAATATTAAACTTAGACAACAAGGTGATCAGATTGAGTTCGTTTTGACTTCACCTTTTTTAATTAGTATACATGATTTTAAATTGTGCCATTTCATAAATTTCAAATCTATATTTTTGAATGTCCACTCATTCAGATAAAAATTTATCAATTTGCAAAAATTCCAAAAAAAAATCACTACTCAATCAGAAAATTCAATTCCATTTCAAAATTTAGCTTTTCCTGTCCTGCCAGCTAACTGAGTTTGAGTTTACAGCTTGAATTTTCGGATCTGCCAAAACATTATGGCTGTGACTTGCTTTAATACAAATTTCTGTAGGTTCTGTAGGTATTGAAGGTTTGCTCCACTCAGGTAATCATGTAAAGCATAATTACCTGACCACATGGCTACAACCCATTTTGTGAGTATTTTTTAGGGTAGTACTGTTGCGTTTGAGTGTTATAATGAGTAATGTTGTATCCTTTAGAACCGCCTCTGGGCTCTACACCTCAAAAGTCATTTTCTGAACGTGTCTGTATGCATTTACTGTTTACTGTACACTCAACCAATCAGCACTCAACAATATTTGTGTGTTTACCTTGATGGTTCAGGCCTACATAAATAAATAAGAGAAAACCTTTTATCACCTGTCCAGGAGATGATCAGTATGAAGGAGAATGACAAGATAAGGGAAGCACTATATGAATTTCTGGATTGGATTGAGACAGAGCGACCTCAGGACATCAGAGATTTCTGGACCTGCATCTTCACGGACAACCTCATGACCCAGTACCCTACTCTGAAGAGGCTTTATGACAACCTCTTAGATGGTCAAACACCTGCTGTGGATATTGTTGAAGGTGATGAGGATGTTGGCATTTTATTTACTTATTACTTTAATTTTCATGTAGAAAACACACTGAAACGATGAACATGTTAATTATTTCCCAGGAAAGAGAGCAGTTATTGGCATGGCTTTAATTAGCCTACCTGTGTTCATACATCATAATCAGATCACTAGCACTATTTTACTCGCCTAAGGGATCATTTATTATGAACTATTATGTTATTATATATATATAGATTATATGTGTTCGTATTTTTATCAACAAATGAACTAGGAATATAAGTGGGTGTCTCCTGAATAGAGTAATTTGTGAAAAATTGGATATTAATTTAAGAAATTAAATGTAATATTTGTGGAAATTCATATCAATCTTATCAAAGTTGCCTTGTTTCTGTATTGACCGAGGCTTAACTTCTGATTTGACATTTGATTGACAAACGGGGACTCTTCCTCCAAATTTGCCAAATTTTGAATAATACATGAGGAACACAAAATATCAATAATTATGACTGGCCTAGTTATTATTATTATCATCATCATCATCATCATCATCATCATCATCATCATCATCATCATCATCATTATTATTATTATTATTATTATTATTATTATTATTACTACTATTATTATTAATTATTATATTATACTTTTCTCTTGAGAGACTGACTGGCATACGAATGCCGCCCAATTTACTATTTAATTTTTTTTCGGCCAGCTTTGTGTCTTTGAGATAAAGTACCACTTTTAAGAGAGAGACAGCAGTACATTATTATGTAATTATTGCCTATAGAGTCTATTTTCCCCCTGAATATATAATTATAGTTTGTATTATATTTAAATATAGTTTGTATTCCTGGGCCTAGGCCCCCTGCCGATGGAGAGCCAGAAGTTCCCTTCATGCCTGACTGTTACCTGTGGTGGCAAGATGGGGATACTTGACTGCACCAAACTGGAAAAGGGTGAGCTGGTAACAGTCTGATTAGAGTGACAAAAGTGTGAGCAGCTTTATGAGGGGATCTGTTTGAGTTTAAGTGTGGAGTGTTTAGATTGGATTTAATGAATTTCGTTACTTTGGGCATTATTTTTCTTTGTTGAAAAAGTAAATAAAAGCTAAAGACTAGAAATTGAGCCATCAATGAGAAAAAGAGAGTTTTCCCTTGTTGGTAAGAGGATTAATTGATCATCTTCTGTTTGTATTTTTTTTGTTTTTGAACAAAATTACCTTAATTTAATTGGGCATTTTGAAAATTAATAGATCTTTAAAAGCAGTGCTGGAGTTTGACACAAACAGAAATGCAAGGTTATCTTATGTGTTGTGTTTTAACCCATTTCCCTCCCACCTTCAAGCAGTTCTTACTTTGTCACCGTCTCTGTGGTTTCAGGAGAGCCCTGCTTCAAGTATGGCCAGACGTTCTACACACCCTACCATTTTCAGGAGAAATGCGGGAAAGCCAGATCCAACAAGTGGAAGAGTGATATCTATTGCTCACTGGAAGAGCTGATTAAGGTATTTTAAAGGAAAACCAAACCCTGAAACAAATTATTCTTGATGAAAAATTGTTTATGTTTATCTGGAAAGGCAATCTAGTCATGTGCCGCACATGGATACATGGGTCATGCTTTTAAATGCTACAGCAGGGAGCCCTGAAAAGAGTGGAAGCATACCCCAAAAGTGAAGTGTATTACTTTCATGTAATAAATGGTTAAATATAGGACATGATTTCTGAGTGCAATAAAATAACAATGAAATGGTTACTATTACAATTTTGATAGAAGGCGGGGACTAGGTAAAACAGGGTGTTTGGTTTTCCTTCAAATAACCACCACTGTTTGTTGGAGGAGTTGGCTGGGTAGTTTGGTGGAAGGTTTGAAGGTTTTCACCTGCTAATAGCACACTATTAGTCATCAATCACGGAGCAATATCTAGATGCTGTATTTGTATTTGTTGTATATTCAACAACATTGTGTGTGTGTGTTTTTGTGTCTGTGTGTGTGTGTGTGTGTGTGTGTTTGTGGTTTAACCCCATTGCAGACCGGACAACTGAAATGCACAGGATTTAGTAACAGCAAGGTAACTGCCAATAAATCAATCCGATGGTGTTCAATGATTTGGATTGCTGGATTGTGTTTGCTCAGGGATTCATATTTATTCTTTTGTCCTCTTTCTGCTCGTTTGTTCTCATGTTTAGGCTAAGAGTCCGGCACCCCCCTCCAAATCAAACCCTGGTTGGTTGCAGTTGTTCTGCTACATTCGTTTTAGATTGTAATCTCGTCCAAAGCGACTTAAAGCCACATTGTGTAACATTTGAACTTGCTCCATCTTAAAATTTCCTGGAGATATCAGTGGTCAACATTTATCAATGGTGATTTCAATAGTGTTATCATAAAATCACATTCAAAATCACATGACACAAATAAGGTTTTTGATTTGTGTCCAGACACTGATGCCACCACAGAGAAAAACGTTATAGCTGATG
This sequence comes from Urophycis tenuis, assembly GCA_036785325.1. Taxonomy (NCBI): domain Eukaryota; kingdom Metazoa; phylum Chordata; class Actinopteri; order Gadiformes; family Phycidae; genus Urophycis; species Urophycis tenuis. The sequence continues at coordinate 148,204 of JAXIVH010000119.1, forward strand.
AGAGTTAAAATGGGAGTATAGAGCCCTAGGAAACTTATTTTTGAACATGCATCCACCAAGGTTTCCATACATGACAGCCACCCCAACAAAACACAATGTTCCATTAGAGGTCTGGTTGGCACCTGGCCAGAAATCCAATGGTCCTTTCTTTAATAACTCCAGCATCAAAGTAGCATCAAAGTTAGTGTTTCGATATACCCTTGTCTTCATCAACCGGGACAGCATAGTATGTTGAGGAAGATTCATGCAACTCTGCTTTAATCTTCCTAAGAAATAGAGAAGCAGCCCTTCCAGCAATTCATTCTGTATTTCGAGGCTCATCAGAGTGGCATTTTTAGGTATAGAGCATTGAGTCTGCTTCCAACTTCTGGGTCATATTGTGAAATGAGTTTGAATATTATATAATATTAATGTAATATTCCTTGTGTCCTTGAAGTGGCAGGTCCTATTCGGCATACAAAGGCAACAGGCAGTCTGCCAAGCAAGCTGCCTGTTACCTGTGGTGACAAGAAGGGGATGCTCTACCGCTTCAAACTGGCAAAGGGTGAGCTGGGAACAGCCTGTTTAGAAGCTTGAATCTGTGGTCACTTCATTCCTGTTCAAGTGTTGATTAGATAAGTCTGAGTGTGTACAATGTGTAAAGAAACACAGCGCTGGGGTTTATGTTGTGCAGTTTCTGTTAGAAGAATTGGCACTGGATAATGCCAAAGTGACAAAACAAGTAGGTTAGCCCAGGCTATATGTAGCAGGCTTTATATAAGGGGATCAAATATGTTTTTGGTTTATAGTGTGGAGTGTCTACATTTTGATGTGATGGATTTCATTATTTTTGTTATTTCATTATTTCTCTTACATATTTGCTATTGAGCCATCAAAGAGAAATAATATATAATAATTGACCATTAACACTGTAGATTTTAATGGAATTACAATACATTTAATTGAAATTGTTGGGTTTGACTAGAGATTTAAATAAAGGGAAAAAGATGCAAGGTAAGCTTATGTTTTCTGTTTAAAGCCATTTCCCTCCCACCTTCAACCAGCTGTTACTTTGTCACCATCTTTGTGGGTTCAGGAGAGCCGTGCATCCTGTTTAAAAAGAAGTGGTACACGCCCGTTGGTTTTCAGGTGCTGAGCGGGAAGCACAAATCAACTCACTGGAAGAAGAGCATCAAATACAATGGAAACATGCTGATGAAGCTGTTTGAGGTATTTTAAAGGACAACCAAACCCTAAAATAACTTATTTCAGAATAAATAACAGGCGTAGCTACTTCTGGCAGGACACTCTATGTCCCATGTTATTTGCTGACAGCTGATGCAGTCCAATCAAGCTCAGGTACGTAGCTAGGTAGTCAATTGAAGACCTTCCACCTCACACACACACACACACACACACACACACACTCTGCAAAGTTAAGTGTGCTGTGCTGGCCTTCACCCTCCACCTGCTTTGGTTGGGCTCTGTATTGTATGTCACCGACACAATGAGTTGTCTAGTGCTCCCTGCTGTCAGATGTTGGGATGCTGTGTCTGACATCTGTATGTCATGCATTTAGTCCTACAGCAGGGAGCCCCCAAGAGAGTGGAACCATATCCAAAAACTAAAGTACTTTACTTTCATGTAATAAATGGTTAAATCTAGGACATGCATGATTTCTGACAGAAGTTATGTAGTGGGTTAAATTGTGGTGATTTGGATTGATACTGGTTAACTCATATCACTACAATCTCGACTCAAATGGACAAAGTTTAAAAATACGTAGGTTATGCTGCAAATATGGACTAAGGTTTCAAGTCAGCAGCAAGTGAAGACAGCGAACACCTGAACAGCAATATATCCCTGACCCTAAATGAAAGAAAAAAAAAGTTGATAATGTTAATTCTGTGTGTGTGTAACCCCATCTCAGAACGGACACCTGAAATGCCCAGGATATAGTCAGAGAAAGGTAATTGTCTATAAATCAATCTGGTGATTTTATATAATTGGACTGGATATGAGGAATTCATATTTGTATCATCCTCTTTCTGCTCGTTTGTAACAAACGAGCAGAAAGAGGACGATACAAACATGAATTCCTCATACGAGAGCCCGTCTACTCAAAGCGACTTCCATAGATTGCCGACGCTAGCGTTGAGTTGAGTTAACTGGACTACCTGAAGCTAGACCTAAACACCAAAAGGGAGACAAGAAACTGCTGTGTTTTCATTCTCACTGAGACGTGGCTCAACTCATCTGTCCCTTATACCGCCATTAGCCTGGACGGGCTAACAACATTCAGATCCGACAGGAGCCATGCTCTCACAGGTAAAACTCGGGGGGGAGGTGTCTGCATCTACATCAATAACAGCTGGTGTAATAACGCCACACTGATCTCCAGCCATTGCTCTGTGGACATAGAGTTTATGGTTGTGAGATGCAGACCTTTCTACCTGCCCCGAGAATTCACCAGCTTCACCATCGTTGCTGTTTATATTCCACCCAGTGCCGACACAAAACAAGCCCTGAGTGTGCTCTACCGTGTCACCCATTACATGCAATCCACACAGCCGGAGGGTGTCTTTATTGTTGCGGGGGACTTTAATCAGGCCAACATGAAGACTGTGCTTCCCAATTTTTATCAGCATGTGGATTTTGCTACCAGAGGGCAGAACACACTGGACTTGGTTTACACAAACATCAAGAAGGAGCCCCCACCTGGGCTCCTCAGATCACCTCTCTGTTATGCTAATTCCTGCATACCAGCCCTTGCTCATCAGGGGAAAACCTGCTGTGAAGAAGGTGAGAGTGTGGCCTGAAGGAGCTATGTCTGCACTGCAGGACTGTTTTGAGTGCACTGAATGGAGCATGTTCAGAGAGGCTGCAACAGTCAACCAACACACCAATGTGGAGGAGTTTTTATTATTTTTTATTTATTTTATTTTTTTATACCAAGATGGCGCCGCGGACGGTCGCCTCGGTGTGTTGGTGCGCGTTGTTTTGTTTTGTTTTGTGTTTTAATTCCGTTTTTTGCGATGGCACCCGGAGCTCTTTCACCAGAGAAGAGCTCATGAACATCAGGGTAGCAATGCCAGAGGATTTATTTCCTACTTTCATTCTCCCAACATTGGAAATTTTGGACATTCTGGTCAAAGGTGCGCTCACCTTTGCTCACGCAGTGAAACGGCGGAGGAGAGGGAAACGTGCCGGTGCGCTTGTGCGTCTTCGCCAGCGCAGATTACGCACACCTCTCCCGGGAATATTTCTCTCCAACGTGCGTTCACTGCCCAACAAACTGGACGAATTACAACTGCTGTTGGGAAAAAACAGGGACTTTTCTTCATCCGCTGTTTTGTGCTTCACGGAGACGTGGCTTTGTGGATTAATACCGGACTCTGCGCTGCAGCTGGCAGGCTTCCAACTCTACAGAGCGGACAGAGACGCGGCAAAACTAAAGGTGGAGGAATCTGTTTTTACATCAACAGTGGTTGGTGCAACGACGTGACGGCGATCCAGCAGCACTGTTCTCCTGATCTGGAATCTTACATCATAAACTGTAAGCCTTTTTATTCACCCCGCGAGTTCGCTTCATTCATTCTGGTCGGTGTTTACATTCCACCGTCGACCAACGTCAAGTCAAGTCAAGTCAAGTCAAAGCCTTTATTGTCATTATATGACGGTGCATACAACGAAATTGGGAGCGCTGCTCCACTTGGTGTATCAATAAAAAATAAAAATAAAAATAAAAATGAATAATAATATTATAACAGACGAAAAGACGGTAAAGCTCAATATAAATAAAAATATTAATATAAATAATTGTCCAAAATTTTAGGTATGCCAATAAATAATATACGACAATATAGACAATATAGTATATATATAAGAATAAGAACAAATAATATAAATAATATAATAAAATAATAAATGTAATAAATAATACAAATATATATATATATATATATATATATATATATATATATATATAATAATATATAATTAATATATATATAATAATAATAAATAATATACACATATAAATATATATATAAAATATATATGATACATTATGATATAGGACAATATAAAAGGTATAAACAATCTAAAACAACACAACACACAACAATATATACATATATGCTCTGAGGTAGGTTAGATGGGTTTAAAAATTGCACTTATTTTTGTGGTAATTGCACAAGATATAATATGATTTGATAATTGCACATGTTTATGGTCGGAGTAGAATTGTAATAGTTGTGACAGTTATTGCACATGATGACATGGGTGGTGGATATAATTTATGTACCGTTCAGAGCACGGATGGCTCTGGGGTAGAAACTGTCCCTGAATCTGTTTGTCCGTGTTTTATGGATCCTGTAGCGCCTACCGGAGGGCAACAGGTTGAACAGTTTGTGACCGGGGTGAAAACAGTCCATGCATATTTTTCTAGCTCTGCTGAGGTAGCGAGAGCTAGCTATGGTGTCCAGTGAAGGCAGAGAGCGGCCAGTGATCCTCTGGGCGGTGTTTATCACTCTCTGCAGTGCTCTCCTGTCTGCTGCAGTGCACCCCCAGTACCACACTGTGATGCAGTACGTGAGGATGCTCTCTACAGTGGCTCTGTAAAATGACACCAGCAGTTCCTTCTTCAGGTTGTTTCTCCTGAGTACTCTCAGGAAGTGGAGTCTTTGCTGGGCCTTCTTCACCACTGCTGTGGTGTTGACAGACCAGGAGAGCTTGTCGGTGATGTAAACCCCCAGAAATTTGAATGAATTGACCCTTTCCACACACTCTCCGTTTATGAGCAGTGGGGCCGGGTCTGTATTGTTCTTCCGAAAGTCCAGGACTATTTCTTTTGTTTTTGTGGTGTTGAGTGTGAGATTGTTCACCCCACACCATGCTGCCAGTTTGCCAATCTCATCTCTGTAGGCGGACTCATTCCCGTCTGAGATGAGTCCGACCACAGTGGTGTCATCAGCAAACTTTATGATGGAGTTGGTGAGATGGGTTGGTGTGCAGTCGAGGGTGTACAGTGAATACAGTAGGGGACTCAGCACACACCCCTGAGGGGAGCCTGTGCTGAGCGTGATGGTGGAGGAGAGGTGGGAGCCTAGTCTGACAGTTTGTGGGCGGTTTGTAAGAAAGTCCTTAATCCAGCTGATTATGGAGGGGGGTAGACCAAGGAGAGAAAGTTTGTCTGTCAGGATATCTGGTATGATTGTGTTGAACGCTGAGCTGTAATCAATGAAGAGCATCCTCACATAGTTCCCCGGGTGTTCCAGGTGGTTCAGTGCAGTGTGAAGAGCTACCTGAATGGCGTCGTCAGTAGACCGGTTTGCTCTGTAAGCAAACTGGTGGGGGTCAACTGAGGGTGGAAGAGAGTCCCTGATGTGATGTGCGACCAACCTCTCAAAGCACTTCATGATCACAGGCGTAAGTGCAACAGGCCTGTAGTCATTCAGGTCTTTAGTGGCTGGTTTCTTTGGTACAGGGATGATTGTGGCAGATTTCAGGCAAGAGGGGATGATGGATTGTTGCAGGGAGCGGTTAAAAATCTGTGTGAAGACCCCAGTCAGTTGGTCAGCACAGGCTTTGAGTACCTTCCCAGGTACTCCATCCGGGCCGGCAGCCTTACTGGTGTTTACAGTCCTTAGCACACGTCTCACTTCGTGTTCCTGAAGTGTCAGTGTGCTACAGGAGGGGGATGGGTGTGGTGTGGCTGAGCCTGAGCCTGCTCTGTCAGTCTCAAAGCGAGCAAAGAAGCGGTTTAGCTCCTCTGCAAGCGAGGCATCTGCGTTTACAGACACCCTGTTATTGTCATTGTAGTTTGTGATGTGCTGTAGACCCTGCCACATTTTCCGGGGGTTATTTCCAGTGAAATGTTCCTCAATTTTCCGTTTGTAGGCCCGCTTGGCCTCTTTGATGCCTCTCTTCAGGTCAGCTCTAGCAGCACTGTAGAGGGACTGGTCTCCTGACCTGAAGGCAGTGTTGCGGGATTTGAGGAGTGCCTGGATTTCACTGGTCATCCAGGGTTTTTGATTTGGGAAAACCCGGATTTGTTTGGTTACTGTTACCGTGTCCATGCAGTATTTGATGTAGGAAAGCACAGTGTCTGTGTATTCCTGTAGGTTGTGGTTTCCAAATAAATCCCAATGAGTGCGTGAAAAACAGTTTTGTAACTGTGGGATAGCGTCCTCAGGCCATGTGGTGATAGTCCTTTTCTGTGGCTTTGTTTTCCTCCGGAGGGGGGTGTAGGAGGGGGTGAGAGCCAGGCAGAGGTGATCAGATCCAGCTAGGTGGGGGAGGGGGGTGGCCTTGTAAGCATGCTTAATGTTGGAATAAACATGGTCCAAGGTTTTGTCTCCTCTGGTGGCACACTCCACATACTGGACGAATTTGGGTAGAACAGTCTTTAGACACGCTTGGTTGAAGTCACCGGCAACGATCAGTACACCATCGGGGTTAGCGAGCTGCTGTTTGTTTACAATCTCTAGCAGCCGGCTGAGGGCTGTGCTAACGTTAGCATCCGGAGGTATGTAAACAGCTAACACAGTGACTACCGTTAGCTCCCTCGGTAGATAGAAGGGTCTGCACGAGACTGCCAGAACCTCTAAATCAGGAGAGCAGTGAGTGTCAATGATCCTGCTGTTATTACACCAGTCGGTGTGCACGTAGATGCAGAGCCCCCCTCCTTTGCTCTTACCGGAGTTTCTGGTTCTGTCGTACCGGTGAAGCGTTCGGCAAGCTATCGTCACTGCAGCGTCGGGAATCAGCGGGTTAAGCCACGTCTCCGTGATGAAAATAACACTGCAGTTCCGTACAAAGCTGTTCGTTGCGAGTTGAAGTTCCAATTCGTCCATCTTGTGAGTGACGGATCTGGCGTTGGTCAGAAAGATGCTGGGAAGCGGTGGTCTATGGGGCTGCCTCCTTAGCCTAGCCGCTAGGCCCGACCTGCAGCCTCGCTTCTGTTTCCTTTCCCACCGCCGTCTCCGTCGCTTGATGGGAGGCATGACCATCCACGGAGATCCCGGTATCCTCGCTATGTCTGCCGGTATGTGTTTTGTGCGCTGGTATTCTGCAGTTACTGGTTGGTAGAGTCCGAAACCGATGTTGATTAAATCCTGTCTACTGTAGGTGACGTCTGCATCGCTAAACTGAACAAATATTAACGAGAAAATAATAAATAAAAAACACCAAGCTGGAGAGCTAAGAGCCGCTGCACCCGTGCGCGCCGCCATCTTGCTCAACTCAACGTGCAGGACGCACAGCGCATGCTCGCCGACCAGATACTGTGTGTGGAGAGTACCAACCCGGACTCCTTAATTATTGTCGTTGGGGACTTTAACAAAGGAAACCTCACTCACAAACTCCCTAAATATAGACAGTTTATTAAATGCCCGACCAGAGAGGAGAACATTCTGGATTACTGTTACACCACAGTCAGGGATGCCTATCACGCCGTCCCCCGTGCTGCACTGGGACACTCTGACCACGTCATGGTCCACCTGATTCCTGCGTACAGGCAGAAATTAAAGCTCTGCAAACCTGTAGTGAGGACATCAAAGAAGTGGACCAGTGAGGCCGTGGAGGATCTCCAGGCGTGTTTGGACTCTACTGACTGGGATGTGTTCAGGACTGCTACCAACAGTCTGGATGAGTACACAGAGGCTGTGACATCCTACATCAGTTTCTGTGAGGACAGCTGTATTCCAACACGCACCAGGGTGAGTTACAACAATGACAAACCCTGGTTCACAGCCAAACTCAGAAGGTTAAGTTTGGATAAGGAAGTTGCCTTCAGGAGTGGGGACAAAGACAGATATAAAGAGGCAAAGTACAAGTTTAGCAAGGCGGTGAAAGAGGCTAAACGACTGTACTCTGAGAAGCTCCAACACCACTTCTCAGCCAACGACTCTGCATCTGTCTGGAAAGGGCTTAGGCAAATCACGAACTACAAGCCTAAAGCCTCCCACTCCATCAACGACCATCGTCTGGCCAATGACCTGAACGAGTTCTACTGCCGCTTTGACAGACAAAGGGACAGTCCTGCAACCATCCCCCATGACACCTCCCAACAGCTCCAGTTCATCACTTCCACCTCCCCCACCTCAGTGGGGGCCTGGGCACCTCCACCAATGCCCAACTTAAAGGTCCCCCCCTCGACCCCCCCACCCACCTCGGCGACGACTCTTTCCATCCACGAGAGGGACGTCAACAAACTCTTCAGGAGACAGAACCCCCGAAAAGCTGCTGGACCGGATTCTGTCTCCCTATCCACCTTGAAGCACTGCGCTGATCAGCTGTCTCCAGTGTTCACAGACATTTTCAACACCTCACTGGAGACATGTCACGTGCCAGCCTGCTTCAAGACCTCTACCATAATTCCTGTCCCCAAGAAGCCAAGGACCACAGGACTTAACGACTTCAGACCCGTCGCCCTGACCTCTGTGGTTATGAAGTCCTTCGAGCGCCTTGTGCTCTCATACCTGAAAGACATCACAAACCCCCTCCTGGACCCCCTGCAGTTTGCCTACAGAGCCAACAGGTCTGTAGACGATGCAGTCAACTTGGCCTTCCACTTCATCCTCCAGCACCTGGACTCCGCAGGAACCTACGCCAGGATCCTGTTTGTGGATTTCAGCTCTGCTTTCAATACTATCATTCCGGCTCTGCTTCAGGAGAAGCTCTCCCAGCTTAGTGTGCCTGACTCCACCTGCAGGTGGATTACGGACTTCCTGTCTGACAGGAAGCAGCATGTGAAGCTGGGTAAACACATCTCCGTCTCACAGACCATCAGCACCGGTTCCCCTCAGGGCTGTGTACTTTCTCCTCTGCTCTTCTCCCTGTACACAAACAGCTGCACCTCCAGTCACCAGTCCGTCAAGCTTCTGAAGTTTGCGGATGACACCACCCTCATCGGACTAATTTCTGATGGTGATGAGTCTGTCTACAGGTGGGAGGTAGACCATCTGGTGACATGGTGCAGCCGTAACAACCTAGAGCTCAACGCTCTAAAGACAGTGGAGATGGTTGTGGACTTCAGGAAGTACTCAGCCTCACCTGCCCCCATTACCCTCTGTGACTACACAATTGACACTGTAGAGTCTTTCCGCTTCCTGGGAACTGTCATCTCCCAGGATCTCAAGTGGGAGCTGAACATCAGCTCCCTCATCAAGAAAGCCCAGCAGAGGATGCACTTCCTGAGGCAGCTGAAGAAATTCAACCTGCCCAGGACAATGATGGTGCACTTCTACTCCTCCATCATTGAGTCCATCCTCACCACCTCCATCACCATCTGGTTCGCTGCTGCCACGGCCAACGACAAGGGCAGACTGCAGCGCGTCATTCGGTCTGCAGAGAAGGTGATTGGCTGCAATCTGCCGTCGCTCCAGGACCTGTACACCTCCAGGACCCTGAGGCGTGCAGGCAAGATTATGGCCGACCCCTCCCATCCCGGTCACACACTCTTTGTGGCACTCCCCTCTGGCAGGAGGCTGCGGTCCATCAGGACCAAAACCTCACGGCACAAGAACAGTTTTTTCCCGTCTGCCACTAGCCTTTTCAACAAGGCCCGGAGCCCCCCCTGACACTGACTCTCTCCCTTCCCCCACACAGTCCTACATGCTACATCAACGTGGCATCTTCAGATCACCTGCGTTACATTAACGCACAGTGTGTACAGTGTGTCCTCGTTCAGGACCAATAGCTCAGTATTCCAATTTCATTGTACATTGTATGTGCTGTCAGATCGTACCTAGAAAGAGACTTTTGTTTGAAAAGAAAATAAACTTTTATTTTAAAACCGGAAGTAGTTATATCTGAACCCGGAAGTAGTTATATCTGAACCCGGAAGTAGTTATATCTTAAGCCGGAAGTAGTTATATCTTAAACCGGAAGTAGTACAAAAGAAGAGTAATTGAAGCACAGGTGGTGTGTGAGTGTTTGCAAGGCACATGGTGACTGCTGAAGGATGGGAGCTTAACTTACTGGCTATTTCCAGGGATGCAACTGGTAGGATCATACTTTGATGTTGTTATCTCTAGATCTTTTGAATGTTAATTTCGATTGTTAAAGTGTGTTTAAGTGCTTTAGTTAGTGTCATTTATATCTGACTATGGTGTGCTAATGTTAGCCTATAATAATATGCTAGTGCTAGAATGGGAGTAATGTTTGTTTGATGAAAAGGTGGAGAACTTGATGTTTGTGTGTTTAATGAGGCAGTTTTATGAAATTGCTGTATTTTGTGTTTTGTTTCTTGTAAAGGTTTTCAACCTCCATAAAAGACGTATTCAAACTGATGACTTAGTAAAATAAATCAAGGAAGAATGAAGAAACCGTCTGAGTTGGTTCCATTTTTACCCTGTTGATGGCCAAGGCCCTTTTCAAGTTTGGGCAGAAGTTTAGAATCCCCTGAGAACTTGACAGTTGAAAACCAAGCTGATTGCTAACTAAAGAGCTGCATCAAGACTAGAAGATTAACGGCTTCAGTAGTGTGGATGCAGAGGAGAGTTGCTAAACAGCAAGGTTATTCAAGGCAGTCGGAATACATTCAGTTAACCTAAATAGATAAGCTGAGAGTTTAAGCGCGAGAGAAGAAATCATCAAATTCAAGATGGCAACCGAAGCTCTCGGCAAAACACCGGATCAGCTGATGAAATACAGAACCATTGCAAAGACCTCCTTCACCAAGCCAGCTAACTATCTCAGTCGGAAAGCAGGCGATTTAACTGAGTTAGAACTCAGACAAGAATTTGCTAATCTCTCTGCAGATTCAAGAAAAGTTATTGAAGCCAATGATGACTACAGGGCTGGGTTAGAAGCAGAGCTTGCAGCAAATTAAGAAGATAAAGATGATGTACTTAGTCCGGCGCAAGATGCAGACCTAAGTAAATATACCAGTGAGTGTGAACAAAAGTTCAAGGATGTAAAGCAGATTGTTCAAGCCAACCTCTGGAGCAGATATGGAGCAGAGATACTAGAGGCTGCTTTCGAAGAAGCAGAAAAAGCCTCCAGGCATACATATGCACTACCTGTGGAAGGCAGCAACTGTGAAGGATTTGAAATCCAACATGCTATCCTGGAAAAGTTGATTAAAGGAACATCTGTCGCATTCGCAGCCTGGGAGTCATGGATCCCTGCAGCAGAGGAGAAAGACTTTCGAAAGCTTTTTCAAGTTTGGGCAGAAGTTTAGAATCCCCTGAGAACTTGACATTGTATATATATATTTATCTTTATAGTTATTTTTACGTACTTACTTTTATCTTATTTTTATTTTTTTAATACTGCTTTCTATTGCACCAATTGCACCATAACAAATTCCTTGTAGGTGCAAACCTACTTGGCAATAAATCGGATTCTGATTCTGATTCTGATGCTGCATCTGTGATGGACTACATTCAGTGGTGCATGGAGGGAGTTACAGTCACAAAGACAATCATCACCCGGGCAAATCAGAAACCTTGGATGACTAAGGACGTTCTTGCGAGACTGAGGGAGTGCAATGCTGCGTTCAAAATTGGTGATGAGACGGCACTCAGATCAGCGAGGGCCAACCTGAACCATGCCATCAGGGTATTAAAGCGAGCCCATAGTCAGAAGATCCAAGGCTTCTTCCAGGACCCCAACAACACCAGACGACTGTGGCAGGGCATCCAGACTGTCTCTGACTACAAGGTCACACCCACACCCCGCCAGGATGACATCAGCTTCCTAAACGAGCTCAATAACTTCTTCGGAAGGTTTGAAGCACTGAACAATAACCCTGCAAGAAAAGCTACCCCCCATCCTGATGAACAGACACTCAGGCTCGAAACCACTGATGTGCGGAGAGCACTGAGGAAGGTCAACGCACGGAAAGCTGCAGGCCCTGACAATATTCCAGGATGGCTGATCAAGGAATGTGCAGACCAGCTGGCCCACGTGCTCACAGACATCTTTAACATCTCACTGAACCAGGCCGTCGTCCCCCCATGCTTCAAGTCAGCAACAATAATTCCAGTGCCCAAGACATCGGCCATCACATGCCTTAATGACTTTCGCCCCATTGCACTCACATCCACCATCATGAAGTGCTTCGAGAGGATTGTCAAGGACCACATCATCTTCTTACTCCCCCCATCATTCGACCCGGCCCAGTTTGCATACCGGCCCAACCGCTCCACTGAGGATGCCATCTCCTCAGTGGAGCGGTTGGGCCTGGAGCACCTGGAGGAGAAGAACACCCACGTACGGATGCTGTTCCTGGATTTCAGCTCAGCATTCAATACGATCATCCCCAAGGACTTGGTATGCAAATTGGAGCCCCTGGGACTCAATACCCCCCTGTGTAACTGGTTGCTGGACTTTCTTACCGACAGAACCCAGTCTGTCCATGTGGGGAACAACACCTCCAGTATCATCTCCCTGAACACTGGCTCCCTCCAGGGCTGCGTTCTGAGCCGCCTGCTTTTCACCCTGATGACCCACGACTGTCGTCCAAGGTATAACAGCAACCACATCCTGAAGTACGCGGACGACACAACCGTTGTGGGCCTCATTCAGGACAATAACGAACTGGCTTACAGGAAGGAGGTGCGACACTTGGTGGACTGGTGCAAGGTGAACAACCTGGTCCTGAACGTTGATAAAACAAAGGAGATCATCGTGGACTTCAGGAGATCCAGACCCAGCCACACGCCCCTCCTCGTCAACGGCATAGCTGTGGAAGTTGTGAGAAGCACCAAGTTCCTGGGGGTGCACATCTCTGACAACCTCAGCTGGTCACTCCACACCTCCTCCCTGGCAAAGAAGGCATAGCAGCACCTGCACTTCCTGCGGCAACTGAGGAGAGCCTCCCTCCCCCCTCCCATCCTCACCACCTTCTACAGAGGGACCATCGAGAGCCTGCTGACCAGCTGCATCTCCGTCTGGTCTGGGAGCTGCAGAACCTCTGACTGGAAGCCTTTGCAGAGAGTGGTGAGGACAGCGGAGAAGATCATCGGGACCCCTCTCCCCCCCATCCGAGACATAGCAGACAGCCGCTGATTGTCCAGAGCCCACAGGATCCTCTCCGACAACACCCACCCCCACCAAGGACTGTTCTCCCAGCTGGTGTCTGGCAGAAGGTTCCGCAGCATTCGCTGCAGAACAGCCAGACTCAGCAAAAGTTTCTTCCCCCTAGCCATCAGAGACTGCTCAATGCTAAATAACCCCCCCACCAATTTCAGTGAAATACTTTCAGTGCAATACTTCCCTATCAATGTGTGAAATCTCCACCCTGCTGCTAAAATGTTCCACATTACTATTCCCATACCTACACTGACACTTTTTCTAGTACTGTCTGTATATGGTACTGTCTGTACTGTATCTGTAACTTATATCCAGTTCATTTGCACTTTATTTATATATTTACATTGATCATAGTTTTATATTTCTATTTCTGTATTTTTTATTATTTGTCTTATAGATCTATTTATACATAATACATCTGCTCATACTCTGTGTCTGCCTGAAACCATAGCAATGACATTTTGCTGCCAAAAATCACTCTGTGTTTCTTGTGCAACGACAATAAAGTGAAGTTGAGTTGAGTTGAAATATGAATTCCTCATACGAGAGCCCGTCTACCCAAAGCGACTTCCATAGATTGCCGACGCTAGCGTTGAGCTAGCGTCTGAGAAATTATGTTGCATTGCATGCAACATTGTGGTGGAACATAAGCAGAAATCTTCCATTGACAAGCATTTTGCCACCGTGAAACATAGTATTGCTGAAGGTGTGTTATGTTAACAATGACTGTGTGCACTTTACTTTTTTTTTTTAACATAATACAAGAAAACAATAGATGCCAAAGTTTTGCCAAAATGTTATTTTATTTTCTGTGCTGTGAGGTTCTGTGCACTTTAACTTTGAACCAACAGGTGCCTTTGGAAGTAAATTCTATTTTGCTGCATTTTTGTAGTCCTGGTAATCTTTTATTTGCTATGTTGGTGACATTATTTATAGGACCATTTCTCAGTGTTTTTGTTCTTTTAATTAATGTTTTTTTCAGTAATAACATAATAGTTAACATATCACACGGGAAAACGTAATATTCAACATCAGGCAAATCGCAACTTTCGCAACTTTTATCGCAACTTTCATCGCGACTTTCACTTACTCTTGCTCTGCAATCGCAACAAAAAACAAAAAAACACCTTTTCAAAACATTTGTTTTGAAAAGCTCACGCGACATTAAGCAATTAAGGCCACAACAATCTAAAAAAAGGCCTGCGAAATCTGGGAGGGACTGATTAAGTGCAGCTGGAGCTGGTCATGGCTAAAATTGGAGGTCAAAATTTAGGTTAAAGGACAAGAGCATATGTTCCCTTTATCGAATGTTTTCAGGAAAATAAATAAAAAAGGCCATCCAAGGTGCATTCTCTGCCACAAAGAAATTAATGCAAACACAGGCAGCCATGCTTTGCTGGCACATTGCAAAACCGACATGCACATGCCATTGTGAACCGCATAGCAAATGCAGAGGTAGGTGTAGGCCTATTAGTTCAGCACTAGCAGCATCACTACTTGGGCAATTTCCTAATTTGTGTTCTAGGCTATGGTTCTTGGAGTGCTAGCAGAGCATTCCCTCCCCTTGGTTATTGCTCCAGTAATCGTGGAGCTTGCTCAAAATCTTGCTCTGGACAAAGTGGCTTTACAGGGAATAAAGCTTTCTAGAACGGCGCGTACCCCCAGGCCCCTCTGGTGGGGCGCTGTTTATCTCTGCTCATGCATCCTTCTCACCTTTTTCACCCTGACCAGTTTACAGGCCTGTAAAATGTGATGATATGGATTTACCCTGGTTCAAATATCGACTAAAATAAAAAAGAAACAAAGGTTAAGATGTAAATATGGACTTATGTGTAAAGTCTATAAGACTTTCAAATATGGGGTTTCAAGTCAGTAGCAAATGAGACAGCGAGCCTGAAGAGCAATCTATGCCCGACCCTAAATGGAAAAAATAGTGTCAGCCAGAAAGCAATTTTTTATGTTTTGATAGTGGGCAGGGACTAGATTCGACCACCCCGTTTGAATCTAGATTCAACAAGTCATCGGTTTCCACAAAGGTCTCAACACACTCACAGTCACCCCCGCCTGTTGAGATGTAGGGGCAGTTTACTAGAATCCCCTTTATGAGGCAGTCTTCACCTCTTCCCATGTGAATAATGGCCGTGTGTGTGTGTGTGTGTGTGTGTGTGTGTGTGTGTGCGTGTGTGTGTGTATATGTGTGTGTGTGTGTGTCATCCTAGAACGGACACCTGAAATGCCCGGGATATAATAAGAGAAAGGTAATTGTTGATAAATCAATCAGTGATCAATCAGTGTCAATCGGTGATTTGAAATGATTGGACTGGATATGAGGAATTCACTCTTTCTGCTTGTTTGTTCTCATGTTCAGGCCAAGAGATCACCACTCCCCTGCAGCTCAAACACTGGTTGGTTGCAGTTATTCTGCTACATTTGTTTTTACTTAGACAGGTTTAGGCCTTCCACATGAGCTGACGCTAAGAACCAAACTGTTGACAAACTGCAGGGATACAAAAGTTATTATGTGCATATCCATCCATCCATCCATTTCTTCCGCTTATCCGGGGTCGGGTCGCGGGGGCAGCAGCCTGAGGAGGGAAGCCCAGACTTCCCTCTCCCCAGCCACTTCGTCCAGCTCTTCTGGGGGGATCCCGAGGCGTTCCCAGGCCAGCCGAGAGACATAGTCCCTCCAGCGTGTCCTGGGTCTTCCCCGGGGCTTCCTCCCGGAGGGATGTGCCCGGAACACCTCCCCAGGGAGGCGTCCAGGAGGCATTCTCACTAGATGCCCGAGCCACCGCAACTGGCTCCTCTCGATGCGGAGGAGCAGCGGTTCTACTCTGAGCCTCTCCCGGATTACCGAGCTTCTCACCCTATCTCTAAGGGAGAGCCCGGACACCCTGCGGAGGAAACTCATTTCGGCCGCTTGTATTCGCGATCTCGTTCTTTCGGTCACTACCCACAGCTCGTGACCATAGGTGAGGATAGGAACGTAGATTGACCGGTAAATCGAGAGCTTCGCCTTTCGGCTCAGCTCCTTCTTCACCATGACGGACCGGTGCAGAGCCCGCATCACTGCCGACGCCGCACCGATCCGTCGGTCAATCTCCCGCTCCATCCTCCCCTCACTCGTGAACAAGACCCCGAGATACTTGAACTCCTCCACTTGAGGCAGGATCTCCTCCCCAACCCGGAGAGTGCACTCCACCCTTTTCCGGCCGAGAACCATGGCCTCGGATTTGGAGGTGCTGATCCTCATCCCAGCCGCTTCACATTCGGCTGCGAACCGCTCCAGTGAGAGCTGAAGGTCACAGCCTGATGAAGCCAACAGGACCAATTCATCTGCAAAAAGCAGTGACGCAATCCTGAGGCCACTGAACCGTAACCCCTCAATGCCCTGGCTGCGCCTAGAAATTCTGTCCATAAAAGTTGTGAACAGAATCGGTGACAAAGGGCAGCCCTGGCAGAGGCCAACTCTCACCGGAAACAGGCTTGACTTACTGCCGGCAATGCGGACCAAGCTCTGCCACCGGGAGTACAGGGACCCGATGGCCCGTATCAGCGGGCCCGGTACCCCATACTCCCGGAGCACCCCCCACAGGGCTCCCCGAGGGACACAGTCGAACGCCTTCTCTAAGTCCACAAAGCACATGTAGACTGGTTGGGCGAACTCCCATGCACCCTCGAGGACCGCGCTAAGGGTATAGAGCTGGTCCACAGTTCCACGGCCGGGACGAAAACCACATTGCTCCTCCTGAATCCGAGGTTCGACTATCCTACGGACCCTCCTCTCCAGGACCCCCGAATAGACCTTACCGGGGAGGCTGAGGAGTGTGATTCCCCTGAAGTTGGAGCACACCCTCCGGTCCCCCTTTTTGAAGAGGGGAACCACCACCCTGGTCTGCCAATCCAGAGGCACTGCCCCCGATGTCCACGCGATGCTGCAGAGACGTGTCAACCAAGACAGCCCCACAGCATCCAGGGCCTTTAGGAACTCAGGGTGGATCTCGTCCACCCCCGGGGCCTTGCCACCGAGGAGCTTTTTAACCACCTCGGCGATCTCAGCCCCGGAGATAGGAGAGTCCCCCCCCCCCCCCCCCCCCCCCCCGAGTCCCCAGACCCTGCTTCCTCAGTGGAAGGCGTGTTGGTGGGATTGAGGAAGTATTCCCCCCACCGATTCACGACGTCCCGAGTCGAGGTCAGCAGCGCCCCGTCTCTCCCATACACGGTGTTGACAGAGCACTGCTTCCCCCTCCTGAGACGCCGGATGGTGGTCTAGAACCTCCTCGAAGCCGTTCGGAAGTCATTCTCCATGGCCTCACCGAACTCCTCCCACACCCGAGTTTTTGCCTCCGCAACCGCCGAAGCCGCGCTCCGCTTGGCCCGCCGGTACCCATCAGCTGCCTCAGGAGTCCTAAGGGCCAAAAAGGTCCGGTAGGACTCCTTCTTCAGCTTGACGGCATCCCTTACCGCTGGGGTCCACCAGCGGGTTCGGGGGTTGCCGTCGCGACAGGCACCGACGACCTTACGGCCACAGCTCCGGTCGGCCGCTTCAACAATGGAGGCACGTAACAAGGTCCACTCGGACTCTATGTCCCCCGCCTTCCCTGGGACATGGTTGAAGCTCTCCCGGAGGTGGGAGTTGAAGCTCGTTCTGACAGGAGATTCTGCCAGACGTTCCCAGCAGACCCTTACAGTACGTTTCGGTCTGCCAGGTCTGACCGGCATCTTCCCCCGCCATCAGCGCCAACTCGCCACCAGGTGGTGATCAGTTGACAGCTCCACCCCTCTCTTCACCCGAGTGTCCAAGACATGCGGCCGCAAGTCCGATGATACAACTACAAAGTCGATCATCGAACTGCGGCCTAGGGTGTCCTGGTGCCAAGTGCACATGTGGACACCCTTATGCTTGAACATGGTGTTTGTTATGAACAATCCATGACGAGCACAGAAGTCCAACAACAGAACACCACTCGGGTTCAGATCAGGGGGGCCGTTCCTCCCAATCACGCCCCTCCAGGTCTCACTGTCATTGCCCACATGGGGGTTGAAGTCCCCCAGCAGAACAAGGGAGTCCCCAGAGGGGGCGCTTTCTAACACCCCCTCCAAGGACTCAAGAAAGGGTGGGTATTCTAAACTGCCGTTCGGTGCATAAGCACAAACGACAGTCAGGACCCGTCCCCCCACCCGAAGGCGGAGGGAGGCTACCCTCTCGTCCACTGGGGTAAACCTCAACGTACAGGCACCGAGCCGGGGGGAAATAAGCATTCCCACCCCCGCTCGGTGCCTCTCCCCAGGGGCAACTCCAGAGTGGAAAAGAGTCCAACCCCTCTCAAGGACGCTGGTTCCGGAGCCCAAACTGTGTGTCGAGGTGAGCCCGACAATATCCAGCCGGTACCTCTCAGCCTCGCACACCAGCTCAGGCTCCTTCCCCGCAGAGAGGTGACGTTCCACGTCCCCAGAGCTAGCTTCTGCAGCCGAGGGTCGGACCGTCCAGGTCCCCGCCTCCTGCTGCCGCCCAGCTCACATTGCACCCGACCCCTTTGGCCCCTCCCACGGGTGCTGAACCCATGGGAAGGGGGTCCCGCGTCGTCCCTTCGGGCTGTGCCCGACCGGGCCCCGCAGGCGTAGACCCGGCCACCAGGCGCTCGCCAACGGGCCCCTCCCCCAGGCCTGGCTCCAGGGGGGGGCCCCGGTGACCCACGTCCGGGCAAGGGAAACCCAGTTCCAAAATTCGTATCCTTCATTGGGGTCTTTGAGCCACTCTTCGTCTGGACCCTCGCCTAGGACCTGCTTGCCTTGGGTGGCCCTACCAGGGGCATGAAGCCCCCGACAATATAGCCCCCAGGGTCATTGGGAAACGCAAACCCCTCCACCACGTTAAGGTTGCGGCTCAAGGAGGGGTATGTGCATATGTAGATGTATAATTTTTGCTATAGCTCTTCTTCTGAATCTGAAAAAAAAGGTGTGTAATGGTATGCAATGGCTTCCCTGCCCATCAGGGGCGTGACCACAGGTGGGCTGGGGTGGGCGGTGCCCACCCAGGGACAAGCCCCTATGTCAATCTAATGAAAACTGGAGAAAAAAATGTGTATGAGCTCCGGTATTGTATTCTCATGGATGTCCAACTCCGATGGGAGTAAAAGCCACATATCAGCAAAGTTTACACATGGGTTTTATCTTTTTTTTTCACCACCTGTATCTCCAGGGGCTCTCTTTCTCAAAACTGCACTTCTTTCCAATTGGCCCATTTGCTTCGGGGTGTGTCAGTCAGCGCCTCCGCTACTCGAGTGCAAGCGACAAGCACCACACAATTCACTCGGCGCCCACACAGTAACTTGTCAGCAGACTTCCTTAGTGAAATTAAAAAGCTCATAACTTTATCTTTGGTTCCCTTCTCCTTCTCTAGTTCTTATACATTTTCTTACAAGTCCTGCCGTTTCTGTTGAGTTTGCACGTTTCATCAACGCGATTGCTTTGTTTAATCACGTTCGTCTGGTCCTGTAGATAACGTCCAGTTTAAACACTGGAAACTGACAGATAGGCTTACAGTGCATCCCCCCACCTTCCAACAAAATTGTAAAAGGTCTGGCTATGCAGAATGGTATTTTCAATGTTTATATTGAACATGTAGGGATGCACTCTCCAATTCAGCCCTAAAATAGTTGTCCATTGAAAATCAATGCCTTTCAATGCATTTGAAATACATTACAGAACTATGCATAGCTCATGGTATGGAGAAAGTTTGGACAAGTCTTATTGTATGGTAAATCACATGTAGACGTTAAACCTTTCACAAAATATGTAGTTTACTAGTTGTATAGTTCACTTGAGATAAATAATTAGTTGTTTTTTTTAATCACAGACACATGTTCACAAATCACAAACACTAATTAATTATGTAGTTTATGCTGTTTAACCTGGTTTCCCTTAAGGTTTCTATTATCAAGGGTATCATCTGTCCACACAGCCTGTAGGCTTGTATATCTGTGAACCAAGAGTACATTATACATTTAACATTATGGGGAAGGGGACTTTTTTTGTATAGGCCTAATCTTTTAATTAAAGCATTATTTTTATAATCCATACAATATAGTCTTATAAATGAACAACTTTAACAGCACTGCAAGCCATCTGGCACACGGCCTAATAGCCTCCATAATGACTAGTGAACACAAATTTTGTTCAAAATGTTTTCAAAAAATGTTGCCCATCCAAATAAGCCTAATGCCCACCCACACATGACATTCTGGTCACACCTCTGCTGCCCATCTCTTCCTCTATTATCAGTGCCAGTTACCACTGACAGCGAGGAAGAGATGGAGGAAGAGAAGGAGTCAGAGGAGGAGGAGTCAGAGGATTCGGTGGAGGAGTCGGAAGAGGAGGAGTCAGAGGAGTCGGAGGAGGAGGAGTCAGAGGAGTGGGTGGTGGAGGAGGAGGAGTCAGAGGAGTCAGTGGAGGAGCAGGAGGAGTCGGAGGAGGAGTCAGAGGAGGAGTCGGAGGAGGAGTCAGGGGTGCAGGCTAACCCGGATGAAGAGAAAGTGAGCCAGGAGGATGAAGAGGAGGCACAGGGGACAGATCTCACCCAGACGTCCAATACAGGTAACAGTGCTACTGTTACAACGCAGCTCGTTATAATGAAAGCGGTAACATAAAAACCAGATGTTAAAGAGCAGGTCTCTGATTAGTGCACTCTGCACCAATCAGAGACCAGGGGTGGAGCAAGAGGAGGGGGGGAGGGGCAGGGCCGGAGAGAGGCTGGGCATAAGAGGAAGGAACCAAACAAAAGAGAGAACACACACAGCAGCTACATATGGAAAACAGTACAATGCATTAGCAGTATTTTATTATTCATACTATAAGAATTAGCATTTTTAGTCGTGCCATTATTAGCATGTTTTACTTTATTATTTGTTCAAACATTGTGTGTGTTTACATGCATGATTTATGCAGACCAAGGTGAGGCGCCCAGTGTCAGCCAGAGAGTGTTTAAAGTAACATGTGGAGCTCTGACTGGGACACTGCACAACAGCCGCTTCACCTCAGGTATCAGAGTCCGTCTGTCTGTCTGTCTGTCTGTCTGTCTGTTGGCCTGTCTGTCTGCCTGTCTGTCTGTCTGACGGTCTGTGTTCCGGTTGGCCTATCTGTCTGCCTTGTTTTGTCTGTTATATGTAAACATGTAACAGTTTTGAGGGGCAGAACTGTTGTGATGCAGTCGACTCCCTGGACAATATGTCATTTTGTAAGTAAAGTAATGCAGTGACTGAGGTGCGGCTTCTTTTAAAAAAGACATGGCAATCACATGCAAATGCATACATACTGTTTAGAATTATGCAACATTGCCTGGCATTTGTTAAATGTCAGTATTGATGAAAGCCGTTGGAAGGAGGGGTGAGTTATGGAGCGGTTGGGCCCAGTTAGATGGCTGAAGGTCCTCCTCCTGCAGGGAGGCGTGGGAAGTGTATTCGGACGAAGACGCGGTGGTTGACCCCAGTGGAGTTTGCTGAGGCGGGGTCAGAGGCAGGTCCTGACGTCCTCTGGGACAGGGACATCCAATGGGACGGGAAGCCGCTCATCGAGCTCATTCAGGTATCACACTTAGTGTGTAAGGTCCTAATTATTTTAAAAGAAAGATGGCAGGGGTGTAGATGTTCATACATCTGAGAGAGTGTGTTCCGTCTTCCTTCCAGTGGAACAAGATGGGCTTACACTCAGAGTATTGTCGTTGTGAATGGTGCCAACCAACCCCTGAAGCTGCGGTAAGTCCCTCTCTCTGTGGGAGATAGTTGGAGTTTGATTGGTGAAAGAAAAATGCCAGGGCACTGAATCAATTGACCTGAAGAGCAAGACCACAAAACCTGTTCTGTGTGTATGTGTGTGTGTGTGTGTGTGTGTGTGTGCATGTGTGCATGTGTGTGTGCGTGTGCGTGTGTGTGTGTGTGTGCACAGGAGAGCCAGAACAACGATGATGAGTGCTTCATCTGTCGAGCAGAAGGTACAGCAGAGAGAGTCCTGGTTATGTGTGACAGCTGTCCACGCTCATTCCACCCAGAGTGTCACCTGCCCCAGTTGCCCCGAGTGATGTAAGGACCCAGACAGGCGCACACACACACAAATGCACTCAGGCATGCCGACACACACATACTGATACGTACACAGGCACACAAGGCCACACACTGACACTCACACAAAAAATAAATCTTCCAAACCCTGTGTGTGTGTGTGTGTTTGAAAAAGGAACCCAGGAAATTGGATGTGCACTTTCTGCACCTGGAATAACAGTGATTTATGTCGCTCTCAAATGACCCCCGAAGAGTGTCCCGTTTCAGACTACATGCTGGTAACCACCCTGGTTCTTTTATGTCTCTTCCTAGCCCCTGTGCAAGCTCTCATGCTAGCTTACACACTAGCTCTCTTGTTAGATCCCATGCTAGCTTTTCACTCAAAGTCCTTTACTCTCAAGTCATTGGCTAGCACTAATCAGTCAGCACTAGCTCTCATGCCAGCTCACACACTAGCTCTCTTGCTCGATCCCATGCTAGCTTTTCACTCAAAGTCTTCGGCTAGCACTGATCATTCAGTGCTAGCTCTTCCTACTAGCTCTACCGGATAGTATAACCTATACCTTTGTGCTGAAGACACAAGGCCACGCTAGTTGGCATCGGCATTTGCAAAATAAAAGCCGTCTCATGTCTCTGTGCCTTCACAGCACTGCCACCGCCTGCTCCTGTCCCTGTACAATGCAGACAAGGATCACATTTTTGCAAAAGATCCCTGCAGCCAAGTAAGTCTCTATCGCTGTATTCCACTATTTTCTCTGTTGTGTATGCATGTGATAAGATAAGAAAATAAGAAAACCCTATATTTGTCCCACAAACGGGAAAATGTATCATTTGTGAATGTATCATTTGTGACCCCCCCCCCCCCCCCCCATGGAATGTCATGGTGTTATGAGCAATTTTTGCCGACAGAAGCATTGACTTTTAAAGACAAATTCTCCTGACTGTGGTTGATTGAGTGAACCCAATCAGTAAAGATGTCTCTTGTTCTCTTTCTCTCCCCTTTATCTCTGATTCCCTCACTGCAGTCAAGTAGCTACAGCTCTCACATCGTAACTCCAATGTGGCTGGACAAGATCACGGAGCAGCTCCAAGACCGGCAGTACACCGTCGGACGGTTCTTAACCGATATCCAACTCATTTTCTCCAACTGCCATCAATTTAACCAGGTTAGTGAGCAGGACTCCTCCCTCACGGCTCACACATGACTTTATAGTTGTGATCTATATATAGAGGGTATAAGATATATAAGATAGATAAGTCATTGTCACATCAAACGAGACGTTTATATAGATATAGCTTAGATATAGCTTTTTGTGTTGTGTTTTGTTTTTGTGTCGTTATTTTTACCATGCATGTTAAAATGCTCTTTTTATTGCCTGTGCTTTGTTTTGATTCCTTCAGAATAACGCAGAGTTCCGGGACATGGGAGTCACACTGAAAGAGTTTTATGAACGAGAGGTGGAAAAGCTGTTCTGCATTCGACCGCCGGCCGCCGCAACATGCTAACGCCCCGGAACACACCGCCTGCGCGTGCGTGGGGTCTGCGTGACGCCACCTTACCGCTGCGTCTCGCACGCATGTGTTGTTCACACCGGCAGGGTCTCTGCTAAGTCTCTGCTGCCTGCCAGCCCTGTCTTTATACACTGAGTGCACTGATTATTTATGTTGATGCCATTGAGAATTTGATTTTTATAAGTTTGTAAAAAAATAAATGATACACATTTGTTTAATCTCTAGAAGCAAGGGCTTATATTAATCATGTCAAGTTTGACTTTTTAGCAGGTCCTGCTGTTCTTCGGTCTGTATCTAAGTAACCATTGAAATGAATAAAGTTCAAAGCTACTATACCTCTCTTGTAGAGTCTTATCCTTACTGTTGAAAATCAGAGGCACAGGAATTCTGGCAGGGTTGACCTAGTATGCCCATGGGGGTGACATTTTGCCACCACTGTAGCATCATCGCGAAGGTCTGTCACTCTGAAAATGTTAAAAATATTAGCAGAAAAATCTGAAAAGTCGTCATTCCATTTAGTCATCTAAACACCCAAACTCTGGAAATCATCAATAGAACGCTGTGTGTTGACGCTGCAAAGTTATCCAAATCTGATCTTGCCAAGATTTAAAAACGTATATCAAGTTATTAATCTTCTTTTAAGATTAATTATCTATTTACCAGTTCTGATTTGGTTGTATAATCTTAAAACGTATCTCATATATTTATTCCATGACTCGACTAGACTCAAACCTTAAATTTAGTCAATTTACTCTTAAAAGAAGATAAAATCAATTTACCGTATCTTTCCCCTGCAACATCCAACTTGTTTCTTGATCCAGTGATAAAGACTTGCTTGATATAAGAGTGACAACATTTTATTTTTAGAAAAATAAAACTTTCATTCAAAAGTAATAGCCCCAACAAAGGGATTGATCCCCAACAGGTTCACACAAAGGAATATTGAAACGTAATGTGACTAGCCTGCATAAGGCTAACAGGGTAACAGAGTAACACTCACACTACATATTTTGTTGCCACTTGGCAAGTAATTGATTTTCTTTTCTTTAAAATTAAGAACCACAACCCCAAAGGAATGGATTTCCACTCAGCTGGTTTATGTAAATGAATCTGCATTACAAAAAAATTTGACTTTTGCATAATGATTGATATAATGATTTCATGAAGTGCTAGGGCCATTTCTGTCAACAATTACGTAACTTAGATTACATTTTATTGGGACAAACACACTTCCTTTGAAATACACAGAGAAACATGAGGTATGATCAATGAGTTCATGCACTAGTTCTGTTGCTTGGGCAAGAGCGGAAATTGTCACTTTGTAGGCACACAAATCTTTATCAAACGTTAAAGTTTCATATGGTATAGTTTCAAAAGCACAAAAAGAGGAATTTACCATAAAAATGCCTTTCATCAATCCAAACACAGGCAAATGATCATCCACATGAGTGATAATCATCCATCCATCCATTATCGTAACCGTTTATCCTCTACGAGGGTCGCGGGGGGGGGCTGGAGCCAATCCCAGCTGCAACGGGCGAGAGGCGGGGTACACCCTGGACAGGTCGCCAGCATATCACAGGGCTAACATACATAGACAAACAACCATTCACACTCACATCTATGGTCAATTTAGAGACACCAATTAACCTAATCCCCAACCTGCATGTTTTTGGTCTGTGGGAGGAAGCCGGAGTACCCGGAGGGAACCCACGCAAGCACGGGGAGGACATGCATACTCCACACAGAAAGGTCCCGGGTCCCAGGTGGATTCGAACCCAGAACCCTCTTGCTGTGAGGCGACAGTGCTAACCACTGCACCACCGTGCCGCCCCGAGTGATGATCAAAGTCTCCCCAATTATGTATTTATTTCCATTAAGGATGAGCCATTTAACTGATACAACATTCTCTGAAATCTCCATGCCCAAAAAGTCTCTAAATTTAGCCTGAATATACTGTAGATTTGCAACCCCTGACATAGGCCCCAATTCTCTCTCATTTGCAAAAATAGGATGTCACAGCCAATTTCATTCTCAACTCAACTCAACTCAACTCAACTTCACTTTATTGTCGTTGCACAAGAAACACAGAGTGATTTTTGGCAGCGAAATTTCGTTGCTATGGTTTCCGGCAGACACAGAGAATGAGCAGGTGTATTTATGTATAAAATAAAAAATGTAAAAAAAAATGTACAGAAATATAAATATAAAACTATGATAATGTAAATATATAAATAGAGTGCAAATGAACTGGATATAAGTTACGGTAGATACAGTATATATACAGACAGTAAAGTGTCAGTGTAGGTTGGGAATAGGAATGTGGAACATATTTGCAGCAGGGTGGAGATTTCACATTAAAAAATTCTGACAACACTCAAGAAATTGATGTTTAGCTAGCGACTTACAAACATTTTTTAAATTAAATTTTGAAGCCCACAGCTTAAAATAACTGCTTTGCTTAAAATGGCATGCACATGCATCTTATCAAAGGACCATGGGATTTGATTTGACTTGGTAGATGCAACATATAATGCTGCTTAGGTATTACCTTACTCTCAGGAAAAATGTGCTTGAATTAATTC
Source organism: Urophycis tenuis (assembly GCA_036785325.1). NCBI lineage: Eukaryota > Metazoa > Chordata > Actinopteri > Gadiformes > Phycidae > Urophycis > Urophycis tenuis. The sequence goes on from JAXIVH010000119.1 coordinate 174,380, forward strand.
AAATGTTCTTTGATCATAATTTTGAGCTGTGATATTGTTTGTAAAGAAATTACTGGAGCAAGTACTATCTGTACTATTTGAATCAATTAATTCATAAATTTCACATACTCATTTTGCACATCTCGGCAAAGAAAAGGTAGTATTTTTCTAAGTATTAACATCTGCCCACATGATTGTTGTCATTAGCAGTTAAAATGGTCACACTGATAGGGCAAGGCTTATCATGTATATCAAGAGGTGAATAAGGAAAATTCTGAAGAGCCAAATTGAATGCATCTAACTCTATTTCTCCTGTCAAAATAAGTTTGACAGGAGCTTAATTTCGATTGGTGTGACACCTTCAAAAATTACGTGCATTATATCCCGAGGAGTTTCTTTGATTATATCAAATGCAGGAAAATCAACCAGTCTGCTCCTTCTGTTTATTCCACAAGTGGTTTTGAGGTGGGCCTTCAAATTATCTGTGCTGGCTTTATCTATTTCAAAACATTGTCTAATGTGCTTCTCATGAGTTCTTTGGACAAACTCATTCTCATCAAAACTTGTTTGCATATCTTCAAAAGTACATTTGCAGTGCCTGTACTTGCAATACGCAAAACCAACCCCTTCTTTAAACCCAGCAAGCTCAGCATGAACACCCCACTTCTTCACATATTCAGCTTTTGCAATAGCAAAGGTAAGCAAGCTAATTTAGACCTAAATTTGGGATCAATATTACCTAAGCTGTAACAAACCATTAACAATGTTTGGTCTTGCATAAGAACCCAGGGGATTGCATATTTCGATCTGATCTGTATACATAATTAATTGCAATGCGTTGGGCTTCATAGAATACAATGGATGACTGATGAAAATATCAACAAAGTCATATAAGTATCCCTCTCGGCTTCTTGGTGGTACAGTATTCAGCATGGTAAAGATTCTCGAATCAGGAGAAGAAGAAGAAGAAGAATTACTCATTTGATCCTGTGAGGGAAATTTGGTAAAGAAAAAAATGGTAAAGAAGAAAGAAGTTGCTTAAGGCTTTCAATTAGTGGTACATAGTAAAAACTCTGTTGTGTATGGCCATAACTTATGAACTGCCTTGTTTGAGCCGACAAATTGTCTGAGAGACTATGACTTCTTCTGGACTGACTTGACTAAAATGTTCTGAAATAGCTCTTTCCTGTCCATTTCCAGTAGTGGAGAAGGGATCAATGAAATTATCAAATGTAGCCAGTGCCGCATCTCGAAGCTGAGATGTCCCAGTGTGTTCTTCAAATACTTCTCATTTTATTGCTCAATAGGTGTGTTTACATGGACACGTTTCATTTAAAGAGATTAAATGTAATCGGTTTATTAGAATTCGACCGAACTGTATACATGAGCCACAAATAAAGAGATAAAATTTCTTCCGAGTTTACATGTTACAGCAATTTAATCCGATAGGACGATGTTTTAACAAATGTTGCAGTATGTCTGAGCTGTTTCTTTGCTTTGTGTTACATGAAAAATTAGGTGCTCTGTTTTTTTCTTTAAAAAATAAAATAAAATTTAAAATCCCGACTAGAACTCGCACGCACATATGTCTATTTGGTCGCGCGAGGCTGTCGGTTTGTTTTTAGCCGTTTTACACACTGGACTAGGATACACAAGTGCTATTGGTCACGTACGTTTTATTACCTGCCCTCGTTTGTTTTATCGCAAATATGGATTTGATTTCAGTTTCTCTTTTTTGTCTGTTGATTAATTTGTTACATGTAATACATTTTTGGAGGTTCGTGGCGCTGTGGTACCTTTTACATAGGCCTAGAGAAGAGGCGATACTGCCATCACCTGCAATACCCCTTCCTCAACCAAGGACCAGGTCGTTGTGGATCAGGGTACAAGCCAACATTGGTGGCAAACAATTGTTCTGCACGAATTTACTGACAGCGAGTGGGTGGCGAACTTCAGGATGACCAGGAGGTCATTCATGAAGCTATGCGATATTATGGCTCCTTACATGGCACCAGCAACGACCACCGTCAGGGCACCCATTCCACTGATAATGCGAGTAGCAGTGGTACTTTATAAATTGGGTAGCTGTGGGGACTATCGCCTTGTCGCCAATCAATTCGGGATTCACAAGTCTACGGTCAAAAAATGTGTTTATCAGTTTTGTGTCGGCATGGTTGAGGGTCCAATAAAAGGACTGATTCGAGTACCAACGGACGAAGAGGCATCAGACATCGCCAGAAGGTAATCTACCCCTTCCTTTCCGACCCACACACACACACACAAACCTTTCTTCTGCACACTTGTTTTGCACCGGCCATTCATTTCATTAGCCTACATGTGACACGACAGTGTCTCTATGTATATGACAAATAAACATCCATGTATCCTTGTATCCTTGTATTTAAGCCTACTTCAGCACTCAGGTCACTCATGCCAACCACCAATAGCAGAGTGACACACTGTGTTATATGAGAGAGTGGATCTATATAACAGATGGTTCACAGTATTATAATATACTGTACCTAATGAATTGACATAATACTGTAAGATGTTTTTTTTATCTCCCCCCATCAGATTCGAGGCTGCATATCACATACCCCAGGTGATGGGACTAATTGACGGTACACACATCCCCATCCTTCCTCCCTCAGATGGATATAGGGACTTCATCAATAGGAAAGGTTGGCCGTCGTATGTCCTGCAAGCCGTCGTTGATGACAGATGTCGGTAAGAAAAGATGCTGTAATCTGTTAAGTTTTTTGTGTCCATGCCATTACATTCAACAATTTAAAATGACATATGTGTTCTCAGATTCTGGAGCATCAGCTGCAAGATGCCCGGCAATGCACATGATGCCAATGTGCTCAATCAGTCGGACCTCTTCAAAAGAGCCCATCTGCTACCTCAAGTAAGACCACGCACAAAAATAGATAACACTGTACATGTAAACAACTAAGGCACTGACCTGGGTTTGGCTATGCTGAATTTTGGCCCAATCTCAATTCTCTATCTTACCCCTTCCCCTTGGTTTTGCGCGTTCACGTGAGACCAAGGGCTATCTCAATTCTCATTTCGATCGAGGGGTAGGGCCAAGGGGAAGGGGTATACACCCCTTGAAACCAAGTAAGATCGGGAGCTTACTTGAAACCAATGGGTACCCATTACAATGCGCAATCGGCAACAATCGCGGCCAGATCTCAACGAGAGTCACATAAATGTAAGTATTTTCGGCTGAAATAATTTATTTAAAATTTACGACAGTATTGTTTTGTGCTCTAAATAGTCCTGTACCTATATATTTGCAACCATATTCTTAATCGAAACTTTTTTGAAAATCGATATGCGAACGTTACATTGCTGAGTGCACAACTACTACATTTTTCTGACGAGCAATGAACTCCATGCATGTCTAGTTTACTAAACACAATTAGCAGCGAATTCCGTTTGATATCAGTGTAGACAACTAGAGACAAATCGATATGTGCTTTACATATATCGTCCTTTTTCACACAGGTTAAGGAACGCCGGAGGAAACCCGGCAGCTGATACGTTTTCGGCACGAAAACGAGCAGAAATTTCTGAAATCAAAATACGCTTCAAAGCAAATGTGGGAGTGAGTCATGCGTTCAATGTTGTAGCCATTCATAATTGTAAATAAAGACATGTTGGTTAACAAAGACATTGTTTCTGAACATCAATGAAATTCAAAACCGTATTAACTGAAAAAGATACAAAACACCATGCAGTGTGTATAACAAATTGTCAATATTTTGTCGTCAATGTATGATGACGTAACTGTAACGAGTGTTGTCTCAATTCATAGGGGCATGTAGCCCTTACCCCTCTGTTTCAAGGGCCAAGACGTAGGGGAAGGGCCAAGGGGAAGGGGAAGGGGTAAGATAGAGAATTGAGATTGGGCCAATTTTAATTTGAATTATATTCCCTTGTTACAGTGTGTGAAGACAATTGAGGGCCAGGAAATCCCTCTGTTGATCATCGGTGACCCTGCCTATCCTTTGATGAGGTGGCTAGTGAAGGGCTACAAGCACTCCCCACGCTTGACACCAGGGCAGGAGTCCTTTAACATTCATTTAAGTTCTGCTCGGGTGGGTGTAGAGAACACATTTGGGATGTTGAAGGCCAGGTGGAGGGTGCTGCGGAAGCAAAGTGAATTTTATTTTACCTTTACTCCGAAAGTTATAGCAACATGCTGTGCACTCCATAACTTAAGTGTTATGTCATTTTATTGTGTCAAGTTGTTTGGTGAGAACTATATATTTTCTTTATAAAAGCTTTGAAACAAAGCACTTCATTTCTCACATGCGCTCAATCGATTTTTTTTCTCTACTAGTCATTACACCATTCCTCTGCAATCATCTAGCTGTTGTAAAGTGTGTACATTATGCACAATTACATTGGAACCAGGCTAGTAGTAAAACAAGGACACATTTAAGGGAAATGTCTATATTTTAATTCAACGTTTCCATATTTAATTAGCTTGAATAACTGTAATCGTGTAATAATACGTATTTATGACATGGATGTAGTATTTTATGGATTCCAGCCATCCATGTCATTAAGTGAGTAATCACCAAGACTTGGGTTCCTCTGGGAATTTTGTGCTGGACTGTGTGCCTGGTGGTGTTGATAGGGCATTGGAGGTGGGTATGCCATTGGCTGAGGTGGGATGATACTTCGCAATCCTTCGAAGATCTGTGCCACCAAACGTTCATTGGAACGGTTGCTTTCTTCCATAAACCCTTGCAGCATTATTTCCTCCCTTTCCTGTCTTCTTTCTTGTTGCTGCTCAGCGCCCCAGGTGCGCAGGGCTTTCTCCTATGTTGATGATGAAGATGAGCTTGGTCCTACAAAGACAGTAAAAGAGCAAAATACAACTAATGTTCTACATTACAAAAAAGATATTAATATAGACCAGATAGATGTGTACCCACTCTTTCTGCTGGCTTTGACATTGGTAGTAGTAGGGTGGCCTTTGTCTGTTGCACTGCACTGCACCGTCTGTTCCACCTCTTTGTCAGCTGACACTGACAGTTGGCTGGTGTCCAGGTCGCTGGTGTCCATGTCTTCTTCAGATTCCTCCAAACCTAGACCAGTCATAAAAAATTATGAACACATGGGATAGCAATTGGCCCTGTTAGTCTGTTTTGTTGCGGTATGTAGGCTACTAGGCCTATTCTTAGGTACGAGGATATGTTGTATTCTACGCCACTAGCTGGCATACTTGAAATAAGCTTACTTAGACAATATGACGAACTAGCTAGTCAACAACTGTCCTAACACAGTGAAATATCAAGCAAGTGCAACACAAGACAAAACAAGATGACAAATAAGACAGCAAATAAGTTACTCGCTAGTCAGGCAGAGAGTAGTTATCGGACCGGTCTCATAAAACTGCATAGTGCAGTAATTCGCTTGTTGACCCCCGGATGGCAGTAGACATAAGGCCATTCTCCACACTAAACGTCAATTGTCGTGGCACATTTTTTAAAAGCTGTTTTTGTAAGGTAAAATCGCTAACCCTAACCCTATTTCTTACAATAAAAGAGTTACATAGTGTTGCTTTAAAAATGGCATCTGCCGATGAAACGGATAAACTGAGAGGATTGTACACAACTGTTCAGTTGATGAGGATGCTAGCACGTCAGCAGTTGCTTCATCTTCGTAAACCAAGAAAATTAGTTTGACATAATTGTGAGCTTTCCTGTGGCCGAGACACCGATTTCAGGTAGGACAGTTGGATTTAATGGGTTTGATTTTATTAATTGTATGGACAACAAAAAATGTGGCGGGTTGTGGTGCCACAGGCTAACTTCCACTCTTGGTAAGACAGACTGTTATAGCCTACATAGCCTACTGCTACACACATAGAAAAAAATATCTTAGGCTACTCACTAGTAACATTTATCTCCTCCTCCTCAAATCCGACATTGACACCATGGCTGACGTCCGAAAGGGGTCTGCCTCCCAGTATGTCGTCCATTTCTTTCTGGTATGCGAAATTGGCTGGGCTTGATCCGCTTCTTCCATTTAGCCTTTTGCAACAAAATTTAACCTTTGCAACAAAATGCAAAAACCTACAAACAAGACCAAATTACAGACCCACCTTGGGATGATCACATACCTGGGAAAATTCATACCGCAGTTATCCACCGTCACCGCCCCACTCCGGACGCTGCTGGAGAAGACCACAGAATGGAGCTGGATGGAGGAACACGACAGGAGCTTCGAGAAACTGCAAGCAATGGTCACGGAGGCTCCAGTGCTGAGAAACTACGACGCATCAAAGCCAGTCATACTAAGCGTGGACGCCTCCAGTTGCGGAATAGGAGCCGTGCTCTTCCAAGACGAAAGCCCCATAGCATACGCCTCAAAAGCCTTCACCGACACCCAAAAAAGATATGCACAAATAGAAAAGGAGTTGGCTGCCATCATGTTTGGATGTGAAAAATTCTACCAATATCTGTTCGGGCGCACATTTGAAGTCGAAACTGACCACAAACCTTTGGAGGTAATTATGAAGAAACCACTGGCCGAGACCCCACTGCGACTCCAGAAAATGCTGCTCAGGCTTCAGAAGTACATGACAGTGAAATACAAAAGAGGAAAGGAACTGTACGTAGCCGATGCGCTGACCAGGAACTTCTTGAAAGAAACTGACGAAAATGAAAATAACGACGACGTACAAGTGTGCGCAGTAATGTGCTTACCCATAGCACCTGAGAGACTCCAGGAAATACGTATAGAAACTGAGAAGGATCCAACACTCACAGCAGTGAAGCAATTCATTCTCCAAGGCTGGACAAACAAAAAATCTGATACTCCAGATGAGGCCAAACTATACTGGGACTACAAGAGCGAAATGACTGTAGAAGATGGACTGATATTCAAGGGCAACAAACTAGTCATACCAAACATACTGAGAAGGATGATGTTGAAGAAAGTACACTCCAGCCACCAAGGGATCGAGAAAACAAAAAGATTTGCAAGAGACGTCCTATTCTGGCCGGGGATGCAAGCACAGATCACAGACGCCGTCTCAAAATGCGCCATAAGCAACACATACAGGAAGCAGAACAGAAAGGAACCCATGATCAGACATGACATACCCGAAAGACCATGGCAAAAAGCAGCCACCGACATCTTCGAACTTGATGGAGAACACTACCTCGTCTTGGTTGACTACTACTCGAACTTCATCAAAATAAGCAAACTGAACAACACAACAAGCCAAGCAGTCATCAACATCTGCAAACAACAGTTCTCCCGACACGGCATACCTGATGAAGTCTGTTCCGACAACGGCACTCAGTATTCCTCCACCGAATTCAAAACATTCAGCGAGGAGTACGGATTCAAACACACCACATCATCACCCACATACCCTCAATCCAACGGCAAAGCAGAGAAGGCAGTGCAAATAGTCAAAAACCTCCTGAAGAAAGCCAAAGCTGACAAACAAGACCCTCACCTCGCCCTTTTGGATTACAGAAATACACCCCTGGATGGCCTACCCTCACCTGCACAGCTGCTAATGGGACGCAGAACGAAGACACGATTGCCCACAGCACAACATCTACTGAAACCGAAAACGACGGAAGGAGTTCGGGGCAGAATGCAGATCAACCAAGACAGAGAAAAACACTTCTACGACCGAGGATCACGCACACTGCCAGCCCTCACCCCCGGAGACACGGTGAGACTGAGAGACGGCAAGCAGTGGAGACCAGCTAAAGTAATACAACCAACACCCGAGCCACGGTCATACATAGTGGAAGCAGACGGACACCAGTACAGGCGAAATAGAAGGGAACTCATCAAAACAGCGGAAGATACCCGTGCAAAGGACACCCCTACTGAAGGGGAGAAAAACAACACAAAAGAGAGACGATACACACTCAGAAAACCCAAACCCAGAGAAAGACTGAACCTGTAAAAAAAAAAAAACCTCACCTGTTTAACATGTTATTCCCTTACAGGTAACGCAAGAGACTGAATCCACAACAAAGACTGTACCTATCGAATGTATTTGAAAAAAAAAAAAACCTCACCTGTTTAACATGTTATTATTCCCTTACAGGTAACGCAGAAGACTGAATCCACAACAAAGACTGCACCTATCGAATGTATTTGAAAAAAAAAAAAAAAAACCTCACCTGTTTAACATGTTATTATTCCCTTACAGGTAACGCAAAAGACTGAATCCACAACAAAGACTGCACCTATCGAATGTATTTGAAAAAAAAAGAAAAAAAAAAAAAATCAGAATCAGAGAGATAGAAGAACTGAAACACGTTAACATTAATTCCTTTACAGGTTGGACTGATGTAAATTCATATGTCTTAAATGGGTCCTGCTATCTTAAATAAATGCTTAGATTGTAATTCTAATTCTATGTTAAAATGTGGTCCTGAGATCTTCGAAGTATGCACAAATTTAAATTGTTTTAATTACTTGTCATTACTTAAATGTTTACGAAGGTTGTTCTAAGTTAACAGTGTTCATTTTTATACCACCCTGTAATTCAATCTACTATTCAGAAAAAGGGAGATGTAATGATATATCACGGCGCTAGATGGCACCGGCATCACTCAAGCGGCAATGTATATATCCGGTGCTGAATCTCTAAATAAAGCAGTATTGTCACGCAGACACTGGATTCAGTCGCTTCACATTACAACATCCAATAGAGTTTTTCAATGAATTTGAAATTCATAATTCTAAGTACTATAATACACCTCATAGTGCAACATACAGGTCCCTACTCTTGCTGTAACCAATAGACTCTTAGGAAGAGATCAAGCCATCCCACTTGATTATCCGATCAGTATTGACTAAACAGTCAGTATGTTTACATGCAGCAAGAAATTCGAATTTCTAATCGTATAAAACATCGTTCGGACTTTTTAAGTGCATGTAAACACCTTAATCCGACCTACTTCGGACCTATTTCGGACATCTAAAATCGGATAACTAGACCTGGATAATTCCATCATAGTCGGACTTTTAACGGCATGTATACTCAGCAATCGGATCTGAATCGGATTTTGCATTCTGCGCACGCGCAGTGCCATTCTGCACATGCGCAGCGCCACATAGCCTCCAGAGTCAGCCCATGCTCCGGCTGTTAATCCGATTCTCTGAACGCCATGTATACTCGGACAAGTGATCCGGTCTTACGCATGTCATTATCTGATCCGATCAGAAATTTGAATTTCTTGCTGCATGTAAACGTACTGACTGTGTCAGTCACATGGTTCACCTTCGGCCAATCCTGTGAGGCAACTCACAACTTTGTTATGCAAATTTAAACAAATAGCAGAGGCGCGCCTGAATTCTGATGTGCAGCCCTTACAGCCAATAGAATGCCGCTTCTGACGTGTTATAGGATGGTAGGGGGCAGGGAGAGGGCCTGCTCGCGGCAACGGAGTGGAGGCCGAGAGAAAGTTTTTTTCTCAGTTTTCTGGTGCACACTCACATATTATGCACATATCAGTTATTTTTACGATTATACAAATGAAAGAATTTCAATTTTCAAGACTATTTGCAATAAAGTTATTTGTTTTGTGTGTTATTGTTGAAATTAACAGAAAATAATATTTGCCCCCAAATGGATATTTTTTAATCACCCTACAAAAAACACTGCTGGATCCTCATTTGTTGTTGTTTTTCCATGTACTTTGAACCTGTATTTGGTAAGGCCTATGGCTGTGGCCCCTTTGAGTTTTCAGGCTACAATACACAGCCACAGGCCACAGGGACACTGAGCTGGTATTACTCAGTGTCAGCAAATCTGACACTTGGATATGAAACTACCAAGGCTTAGCTTTCAGGAATGATCAAGCTCCTGTCTGTAGTCCTAGGGGTTCAAGAACAGTAACCATTTAAGTTTGGGTATGTCGTTTTCCACCTTTTTTTTTCAAAAATGGGGGGGGGGGGGGGGGAACTGCATTATTAGCAAAATAAAGAAAAATAAAAGGCCTTTTTCAAGGCATTTCTCAAAGGAGAAAGAAACTGTAGCTAGTATGAAACAGATAGTATGGAACTGGACATGTGCCCACAGTGTTTCCTCAAGGATTTTTTTCATCAGCGGGGGGCAGGCTTTCCGGGGAGCTGTGGCAGTGTAAACAAATGACACTTGATTGACACTTGAACAAATGACACTTGATTAAAAAAATGAACAATAAATAATCATTTATTTACGCGGCCTTGGGATCAGTGGCACAGTTTGCACCCTGCCTCAGAACAGTGAATTTTTCTTTGTTTTTTAAAGAGAGCTCTAAGGCTCTGCTGTGGGGAAACACTGCGAGGGGTGGCCCGCTGATCTGGGCATAGGTCTTCCAGAACTTCGTGTCACGTTATAGCGGTGTCGAGATATTTCAATGCATTTTTTAATGTATTGCTATGGTGCCTGTACCTGTATAACTTAGAATGCTGACAGCGAACATTTACTTTACTGCAGCCGCAGCTACAATAACAGACAAGCGCAAACCACTGATGAAATACTTAATAAAATATAATTTATAGGGTTTTAAAACGATCAGTCTTAACGCAAGTTTACAACCGGCAAGTTGGCCGGACTAAAAGGGAAAAAAATACATAATTGGGTCGGTCCTAAATTGACAGAGTCAGTCGGGTTATGGCAAACCAAAATATTTTTTAGAATGGCCCGAGCAAGATATCTGTTATCAAGTTATCTGTAGTTTACCTTAATGCTCGCAAGTACCAGACCTGACTCTGCTGTGAAGGTGGAGAGATATGGCAGTGGTGTATTTGCGTCAACAATGTAAACAAAAAAAAGAAAAGAAAATAAGTTTGACTCCTAAATGAATGTAGAGTAAACACTGCCCCACCAACATGCAAATCAAACCTACGCCCTTGGTGTGGGAATGCCGTCATGCCCTGCAGCCTCAGCTTTCGCTTTCCAAATGTCCCAGCAGAGGTAGACTTCACCTGTGTTGGTCATTTACATGCTCTTCTAAGTGCTGACAGGGAGAGGGTCGAATATAATTGTAACTGCAGTCAGACCTTGGTATCTAATAGTATAATTAGATTACTACTGAGAATGAATCTCCCCAACGATGAGGAACTTGAAATGTTTTTCCGACGCAATAAGACAGAAATGTCCTTCATGGATAAACCGCTTACATTTCTCAACAAGCTGCGGGATCACAACCTCATTCTTGAAGAGAGATATAAGGTGAGAAAACTGAAATACAAATGCACTAAATAGCGAATAGATAGCATAATCGAATATGTACTGACGTAGAAATAACATAAGGAGTTGTGTTTTGAAGCCCAAGCTAGTCATTGACATAGGGCATAGGACGTAGAGCGTTCCACTTGGACTCCCACACTCTTTACCTTGCAATTTAGTCCATTTGTGAAGTGCACAGACAGTTGTCCACAAACGGCTATGGCATTTATTGTTGCTGTTTTGCCCTGCCGATGGTGGACGCACAGAGGTGTGTGATACGAGACAAATCTATTGTTACGAACCCAAGCTCGCTAAGGAAAAAGGGAAGTAGCACACACATCCTGGTGTAAGGATTGTAATTTGATTGATGTTTATTAATACCGACACTTGGAAATTTAAGGATAATCCACCAGAAATGGGCCGCTTGGTGCTGTCAAAGAAAATGACCAAGTATAACAAAAAGAACTTCTTAAAATAAAAGAATTTACTAATCTAAGGACTACCGATGAGTGGTCCATGACCACAAATCAAATAGTCCTAAAACAAAACTATAGCCACTCTAGCAAGAGGAAAACACAAATACAAATGCCCAGCACCCCTAAGCCTAGTGTACCTAAACAGTGCCAAAAATCCTGCGGTGAGTGCAACCAAAATCAGTACGAACGTGCTCTTACCCTGCGGCCCAAATCTGGGAACACACAAAAAATCGATTGCTACGTTCTCTAAACATATGTTGTAATGTAGCAGACGTTATGCCGTACTTTTTTTAACTTTTCGCTTTTGGAGAACCTGGGGGCGCTGTGGGCGTTGGCTACGGCTGTCACGTGCATGCTGTGAAACCAATCATGTGAGGATTGACAAGGATCATATGACCAAGCAGGGAGGGGCCGGGGTAGCAGCGCTGAGACGGTGACAGGAGGAGGGGGAGGGAGAGACGTGCTGAATGAGAGAGAGAGAGTGAAGACGAGAGAGGAGTGTGGTCGTGCAAAGATGAGTAAAAACAGAAAAAAGTAGTATTTGGATGCATTTTGACAGTTGTGACAACATGAAAGCACAGTGTAGAATTTGTGAAGCTCTCATAGCGAGCAGGGTCCACAAATAACTTAGACAGACATTTGAGAACTGTACATCCAGCAGTTTAGTTGTAAGAAAAAAGGCAGGCTAGCATGCTTGCTTCTGCCACTACTCCACCTGTTGCTCCTGCTACTACTGTTACTGCTACTGCTACTACCCCCCATGCATCAGGTACATGACCAACAACAACACAGACCTCCACAAGCCAATTTATATCCAAGGCAATAACCCCAACACAAAAGAACAGAATTTATTAAGAATTGGCTGAAATGATTGCAAATGATTTCCAACCCTTCTCAATTGTGGAGGACAAAGGGTTTAGAAGTTTCATACAGGCTCTCAATCCAACGTATGTCCTCCCAAGCAGGAAAACACTCTCCCAATCATTCCAAGACTGTATGATATAGAATGTGCTTCACTGCAAGAAAGAGTGAAAGAAGCTTAAATGTATTGAAAAAGAAAAATTTTGAATTTTTGAAAATGTATTGAAATGTAAGTGATATATGTGTTCAAATACAAATCACAAGTCAAAACAGCGCTAAATGTGTCTGAATTCTAAAAGGTATAAGTGGTAAAATGGGGAGCCAAAAGAGCCAGCTCTACTTGGTGAGCTGAGCCAAATGATCCGGCTCACTAAAAAGAGCCGAAATTCCCATCACTAGTCTAATGCCTACAGATGTCTGCCCCAGTTTGTAGGGCAGACAGGCTTTTATACGCTTCCCGTCCGCTGTCGCTCTCTGGTTGGCGCAGGGCTTTAAAACAAAATTATTTTTCAATTGTTCCGCTCCGAACGGAACCGGTAAATTTAACGTTTTCATTCTTGCATTCCGCCACCAACATATCGTTCCTGAACCGGTTCGGAACATAAAATAATGTTCGTTGTATTGTCTATGTTGCTGACAAATAAGTCTTTCCAATAACTTTCAATTTAACTCTACATTTCAATCGCCTCTCGCCAGGGTGGTAGTGGGAATTTGTGACAGGAAAAGTCACAATAGGCTATGCTTTTGTGAAATTTTATAGGCTATATAGAGAACAAAAAAAACACATTAGTAACCGGTTTTGGGGATTTCAAAATAACGTTTCGGAACAGTTGAAGGCCATTTGGTTTTCGTTTCTGTTTCCATTCCTCATAAAATTCCTGGGTTGGTGGAGCCCCGCCCCAATCAGCCGCCGTGGCTAGTCAGGGGATGGAAGGACACGCCCACTGGAGATGCTTTGCTGTTAAACCGGAGGGTTTACCGCACACAGAGAGAGGGGAGACAAGGCCGACGGCTGACGGCCGTAACACCCCCCGACTTAAAATTGTGGCCAATGCATATCAAAACACTTCTAAATCATAAATAACACCACGTTACCGTTACGTCACAGACGCAAATTACTACTATGATATATGTAGAGCTTTAAAAGTCCCTGAATTTTGCATGTGGAATTGTAAACACCATTGAATTCAGACCATTGAAATAGTAAACTTAGAAAACAAGGTGATCAGATTGAGTTCGTTTTGAATTCGCCTTTTTTAATTAGTATACGTGATTTTAAATTGTGCCATTTCATAAATTTCAAATATATATTTTTGAATGTTCACTCATTCAGATAAAAATTAATCAATTTGTAGATATTCTAAAAAATGTTCACTACTCAATCAGAAAATTCAATTCCATTTCAAAATTTAGCTTTCCCTGTCCTGGGAATAGCCAGATAACTCAGTTTGAGTTTACAGCTTGAATTTTCGGATCTGCCAAAACATTATGGCTGTGACTTGCTTCAATATAAATTGCTGTATAAACAATGATTTGTATTGAAGGTTTGCCCCACTCAGGTAATCATGTAAAGCATAATTACCTGACCACATGGCTACAACCCATTTTGTGAGTATTTTTTAGGCTAGTACTGTTGTGTTTGAGTGTTATAATGAGTAATGTTGTTGTACCCTTTAGAACTCCCTCTGGGTTCTACACATAGACTGTATATAACTAATGGACAAACCCTCCGTGACGTCACCCATAGGCATTCTTAACAGCGGAGATGAAGCCTAAAATTTAGCGTCTGGGCGCCGCCATCTTGGACATTTCAGTCTGTGTTCTAAGCCCACCTACCTCCAGCCAGACCAATCAAAGCCTCGTATCCGTGAAGGTCGTGCCGTGATGACAGATGACAGCTGCCAATCAAGTTGACCACGCCCTTAATTATTCATAAAATAAATCCTTCTCTGTGCATTAAAATAATGGATTCTAAAAAAATTCACCCCCCTCACAGTTGGCATGGACTCGAACACTACTGAAAGACACCAAAACTGTTTTTTGAACCAGGCTGTAAACATGTTTATTTTGGCTGTAAAGTTGAACATTTTAACATGGGTGTCTATGGGAGTTGACTCCGTTCTGCAGCCAGCCTCAAGCGGCCAGTCGAGGAACTGCAAGTTTTTGCACTTCCGCATGGGCTTCATTTTTCAGCATGGAATGTTGCCGCTTGGTTCTACACCTCAAGTCATTTTCTGAATGTCTGTATGATGTATGCATTTAATGTTTACTGTACACTCACTCTGTACACCAATCAGCAGTCAACAATATTTGTGTTTACCTTGATGGTTCAGGCCTACATAAATAAATAAGACGCAACCTTTTATCACCTGTCCAGGAGATGATCAGTATGAAGGAGAACGACAAGATAAGGGACGCACTATATGAATTTCTGGATTGGATTGAAACAGAGCGACCTCAGAACATCAGACAGTTCTGGACCTGCATCTTCACGGACAACCTCATGACCCAGTACCCTACTCTGAAGAGGCTTTATGGCAACCTCATAGATGGTCAGACACCTGCTGTGGATATTGTTGAAGGTGATGAGGATGTTGGCATTACTGTTGTTAATTTAGTTGTTCATTTGAATTTGAATTTTTTTTATTTACTTATTACTTTAATTTTCATGTAGAAAATATAGTGAAACGATGATTATGTTAATTATTTTCCAGGAAAGAGAGCAGTTATTGGCATGGCTTTACTTACCTGTTCATACATCATAATCAGATCACTAGCTTTACTTTTACTCACTTAAAGGTTAATTTATTATGTAATTGTAATTTTGATTTATTTCAAGACAGGGACAGCGCACAATAAGACAGTAATCTTGTACAAAAAGAGAATATGCATTGTACCAGGTTCTAGCAGATTGCTATTTTCCACCTGTAGTCCCTGGGCAGGTTGATGGAACACTACATAGAAAATTAGTATAGAAAAAGTTTTTATAAGAGTGTTAAGTAAAATAACAGAACAAGGCAAAGAGACACTACGTGTATAAAATAGATAGATAGAGACATTGAACCAGATTCAACAGGACAGGCTGCCCCTCTCACACACACACATACATAAATGTGTACACTCTTGTCTTGACAGTAGCCAACCCTTAGCAAGATGGGAGAATGCATGGGGACTTCTACATGAAATAATGTCTGTTGGCAGAGTATTCCATTGAGTCATGGCAATGCAAGAAAATGATGACTTCCCAAACATATAATTATTAACTATCATATGTTATTATATATAATATAACATATTATATCATGTGTTATATAATGTGTTCCTACATTTATCAACAAATGAACTAGGAATATAAGTTGGTGTCTCCTGAACAGAGTAATTTCTGTAAAATTAGGTAATAATTTAAGAAATTAAATATATTTTTTGTTGAAATTTATATTACTATTGATCTTTTTTCGCCTTGTTTCGATTGTTACTGTATTGACCGAGGCTTAACTTCCGATTTGACACTTGATTGACATAACGGGGACTCCATCCATCCCATCCATTTCTGCCGCTTATCCGGGGTCGGGTCGCGGGGGCAGCAGCCTGAGGAGGGAAGCCCAGAGTTCCCTCTCCCCAGCCACTTCGTCCAGCTCTTCCGGGGGGATCCCGAGGCGTTCCCAGGCCAGCCGAGAGACATAGTCTCTCCAGCGTGTCCTGGGTCTTCCCCGGGGCCTCCTCCCGGAGGGACGTGCCCGGAACACCTCCCCAGGGAGGCGTCCAGGGGGCATCCTCACTAGATGCCCGAGCCACCGCAACTGGCTCCTCTCGATGCGGAGGAGCAGCGGTTCTACTCTGAGCCCCTCCCGGATGACCGAGCTTCTCACCCTATCTCTAAGGGAGAGCCCGGACACCCTGCGGAGGAAACTCATTTCGGCCGCTTGTATTCGCGATCTCGTTCTTTCGGTCACTACCCACAGCTCGTGACCATAGGTGAGGGTAGGAACGTAGATTGACCGGTAAATCGAGAGCTTCGCCTTTCGGCTCAGCTCCTTCTTCACCATGACGGACCGGTGCAGGGTCCGCATCACTGCCGACGCCGCACCGATCCGTCGGTCAATCTCCCGCTCCATCCTCCCCTCACTCGTGAACAAGACCCCGAGATACTTGAACTCCTCCACTTGAGGCAGAATCTCCTCCCCGACCCGGAGAGTGCACTCCACCCTTTTCCGGCCGAGAACCATGGCCTCGGATTTGGAGGTGCTGATCCTCATCCCAGCCGCTTCACATTCGGCTGCGAACCGCTCCAGTGAGAACTGAAGGTCACGGCCCGATGAAGCCAACAGGACAAGATCATCTGCGAAAAGCAGTGACGCAATCCTGAGGCCACCGAACCGTAACCCCTCAACGCCCTGGCTGCGCCTAGAAATTCTGTTCATAAAAGTTGTGAACAGAATCGGTGACAAAGGGCAGCCCTGGCGGAGGCCAACACTCACCGGAAACAGGCTCGACTTACTGCCGGCAATGCGGACCAAGCTCTGGCACCGGGAGTACAGGGACCCGATGGCCCGTAACAGCGGGCCCGGTACCCCATACTCCCGGAGCACCCCCCACAGGGCTCCCCGAGGGACACGGTCGAACGCCTTCTCTAAGTCCACAAAGCACATGTAGACTGGTTGGGCGAACTCCCATGCACCCTCGAGTACCGCGCCAAGGGTATAGAGCTGGTCCACAGTTCCACGGCCGGAACGAAAACCACATTGCTCCTCCTGAATCCGAGGTTCGACTATCCTACGGACCCTCCTCTCCAGGACCCCCGAATAGACCTTACCGGGGAGGCTGAGGAGTGTGATCCCCCTGTAGTTGGAGCACACCCTCCGGTCCCCCTTTTTGAAGAGGGGAACCACAACCCCGGTCTGCCAATCCAGAGGCACTGCCCCCGATGTCCACGCGATGCTGCAGAGACGTGTCAACCAAGACAGCCCCACAGCATCCAGGGCCTTTAGGAACTCGGGGTGGATCTCGTCCACCCCCGGGGCCTTGCCACCGAGGAGCTTTTTAACCACCTCGGCGATCTCAGCCCCGGAGATAGGAGAGTCCCCCCCCGAGTCCCCAGACCCTGCTTCCTCAGTGGAAGGCGTGTTGGTGGGATTGAGGAGGTCTTCGAAGTATTCCCCCCACCGATTCACAACGTCCCGAGTCGAGGTCAGCAGCGCCCCGTCTCTCCCATACACGGTGTTGACAGAGCACTGCTTCCCCCTCCTGAGACGCCGGATGGTGGTCCAGAACCTCCTCGAAGCCGTTCGGAAGTCCTTCTCCATGGCCTCACCAAACTCCTCCCACACCCGAGTTTTTGCCTCCGCAACCGCCGACGCCGCGCCCCGCTTGGCCCGCCGGTACCCATCAGCTGCCTCAGGAGTCCCATGGGCCAAAAAGGCCCGGTAGGACTCCTTCTTCAGCTTGACGGCATCCCTTACCGCTGGGGTCCACCAGCGGGTTCGGGGGTTGCCGCCGCGACAGGCACCGACGACCTTACGGCCACAGCTCCGGTCGGCCGCTTCAACAATGGAGGCACGGAACAAGGTCCACTCGGACTCTATGTCCCCCGCCTCCCCCGGGACATGGTTGAAGCTCTCCCGGAGGTGGGAGTTGAAGCTCGTTCTGACAGGAGATTCAGCCAGACGTTCCCAGCAGACCCTCACAGAACGTTTGGGTCTGCCAGGTCTGACCGGCATCTTCCCCCGCCATCGGAGCCAACTCGCTACCAGGTGGTGATCAGTTGACAGCTCCGCCCCTCTCTTCACCCGAGTGTCCAAGACATGCGGCCGCAAGTCCGATGATACAACTACAAAGTCGATCATTGAACTGCGGCCTAGGGTGTCCTGGTGCCAAGTGCACATGTGGACACCCTTATGCTTGAACATGGTGTTCGTTATGGACAATCCATGACGAGCACAGAAGTCCAACAACAAAACCCCACTCGGGTTCAGATCAGGGGGACCGTTCCTCCCAATCACGCCCCTCCAGGTCTCACTGTCATTGCCCACATGGGCGTTGAAGTCCCCCAGCAGAACAAGGGAGTCCCCAGACGGGGCGCTTTCTAACACCCCCTCCAAGGACTCCAGAAAGGGTGGGTACTCCGAACTGCCGTTCGGTGCATAAGCACAAACGACAGTCAGGACCCGTCCCCCCACCTGAAGGCGGAGGGAGGCTACCCTCTCGTCCACCGGGGTGAACCCCAACGTACAGGCGCCGAGCCGGGGGGAAATAAGCATTCCCACCCCCGCTCGGCGCCTCTCCCCAGGGGCAACTCCAGAGTGGAAAAGAGTCCAACCCCTCTCAAGGACGCTGGTTCCGGAGCCCAAACTGTGTGTCGAGGTGAGCCCGACTATGTCCAGCCGGTACCTCTCAGCCTCGCACACCAGCTCCGGCTCCTTCCCCGCCAGAGAGGTGATGTTCCACGTCCCCAGAGCTAGCTTCTGCAGCTGAGGGTCGGACTGCCCAGGTCCCCGCCTCCTGCTGCCGCCCAGCTCACATCGCACCCGACCCCTTTGGCCCCTCCCACGGGTGGTGAACCCATGGGAAGAGGGTCCCGCGTCGTTCCTTCGGGCTGTGCCCGACCGGGCCCCGCGGGCGTAGACCCGGCCACCAGGCGCTCGCCAACGGGCCCTTCCCCCAGGCCTAGCTCCAGGGGGGGGCCCCGGTGACCCACATCCGGGCAAGGGAAACTCCGTGCCAAAGTTATTTTTCATCATTGGGGTCTTTGAGCCACTCTTCGTCTGGACCCTCGCCTAGGACCTGTTTGCCTTGGGTGACCCTACCAGGGGCATGAAGCCCCCGACAATATAGCCCCCAGGGTCATTGGGACACGCAAACCCCTCCACCACGTTAAGGTGGCAGCTCATGGAGGGGATAACAGGGACTCTTTCTCCAAATTTGCCAAACCACCTTTCAAAGAAAGTGTCTCTAATATTACGTGTAGCAGGGCGAGGACTTTCCACCAATCTGCACCGTACAATCTTCTCTGATCTTCCATAGTGGTCAGATGGGCACATGACAGAAAGCCAACAGTCCTTTTTTAACTCCAGCATGGAAGTAGCGAATGCACAATGCGACAAGCATTGTGCAAAAGAGAAGCAGCACTTACGTCAATGTATTCTCTATTTCAGAGGCTCATCAGAGTAGCGTTTTAATGTATAGAGTATCGAGTCTGCTTTCGTGACACGAGAGAAGCAACAAAAGGAAAAAAAACAAAGGGATTTTAATTGAGGAGGGCAGATTACCTTGAACAGAGTGCTTGATTCTGAGATTTATAATGAAATAAGTCACAGTTTGACACACACTGAAATGCAAGTTTATGTTATGTTTTACAACCCTTTTCTGTTCCACCTTCAAGCAATTCTTACCTTGTCACCGTCTCTGTGGTTTCTTGTGCATCTTGATAGGCCACAAGTGGCACGCGTCAAGCAAGCTTCAGCAGCTGAGCGTAAAGCACAGCTCCAAGAACTGGAAGAACACCATCCATTGCAAGGACGCCAAGCTGGCAAAGTTGTTGAAGGTATTTGAAGAGAAACCCAAACCCTAAAATAACATATTTTTTCATGGAAAATGACCGTAGCTAGTTTTGGCAGGACATTCACCAGGTTATCAGCTAACAGCTGTTGCAGTCCAATCAAGCTCCTTCACCCACCATCACCCCAGCCTCCACCTGCTTTGGCTCTGTTACATTGTAGTAATATGGGTTAATCCTGCCCAAATCTTGACTAAAATGCACAAAGTAAAAAAAGAAAGTAGGATCCGATTTAAATATGGACTCAAGTTTCAAGTCAGTACTGGGTGAAGACAGTAAATGCCTGAACAGCAATATATCCTCAATATATCCCTAAATTACAAACAAAATGGAGCCATTTCTTTGTGTGGACGGGAACTAGTTGTTGTCATCTGTTTCCACAAAGGTCTCAACACACTCACAGTCACCCCCGCCTGTTGAGAGTAGGGGCAGTTAACTAAAATCCCCCACATGAGGCAATCTTCACCTCCTCCCATGTGAATAATGCCTGTGTGTGTATGTTTGTGTGTCTGTGTGTGTGTTATTATGTAACCCCATCGCAGCACCAGAAATGCCTGGGATATAGTAAGAGCAAGGTAATTGTCGATAAATCAATCCGGGGATTCTAAACTATTTGGATTGCTGCTTTGTGGTTTCTCATTCATATTGAGCCATTTGTCCTCTTTTCCTCTGTTTGTTTGTTGTCATGTTTAGGAAGTACCGCTGCTCCCCAACGGCCCAAGCACTGGTTTGTTGCAGTTTTTCTGCTACCTCTTACTTTACTTTCCTTCTAACTAGCTAGCTAGTTTATCTAGTAGCTTATAATATCCTCGACATAGCTGTCTTTGTTGCTGGTCAATACAATTCCTTCCTATAACTGATATATTCTATAAAGAGATCCAGATTCAGCCTATGAGATTTGGAAACACATATACTGCCGTAGGAGATAATTGTTTAAGAATGACATGCAGCCAACAACAAGGTTTCTGGACATGACAGCCACCCTGTCAAAACACGATTCCATTGGTTGATTTTAATGCATAGCTTAACTCAACTAATGTTGTGATGGGTCAAAATATCATGGATTCTGGATTTCTAGATTTGTTAATTCAAAATGTGGCTACCTGAAGTAAATAAAGTACAGTGACCAACATATGAAAACAGTCCTTTTATCTATTTAACCTTTAGTCAACCTTGTTAGTCATGTTAGATCAAGCACTACTTTTACAAAAGAGCCAACAGCAGTACTACATTATTATTAAAACATTGCATATAGCTGTAGCACTTTTGTTGTGTAAAACCCTGAACAGATAAAAAGTAGTTTGTTATCATCCTGAGCCCAGGCGTTCCTCTGCGGCATAAGCTGCCTGTTACCTGTGGTGGCCAGCAGGGGACTCTCTACCCCACCAAACTGGCAAAAGGTGAGCCGGTAACAGCCTGATTAGAAGCTTCTAATCTGTGGTCATTTTATTCCCAATTCAATCCCCCCAAGTGTTGATTGAATAAGTTGTATGGCGTGTACAGAAGCACAGAGATGGGATTTCTGTGGTTTCTGTTAAAATTATTGGTAATAGATCATGCAATCGTGACAAAAGTCTTTGCCTCCTGCAGGCTTTATATGAGGGGATCAAACATGTCTTGGAGTTTCAGTGTGGAGTGTTTAGGTTAGATTTAATTAACTTTGCACAATGTATTTCTCGGTTGGGACAAGTAAATATGCAAGGATTTATTGCTTTATCCTTTCTTTTATTTTCTTAAAGCTGGAATTTTTACATCTTCATTTAGATGAAGAAACGCACAGTAATTGCACGTTTTTAATAATGTTGAGTTTAAAGTTATTTTTTTACTCTGTACTGAAAGTTTACTTAACACAGTAATGGTAAATAATTATATTTGACAATTTACTTGGGTCATAGTTTAATATTTCACATTCCACAGAATCTTCCTTTTTATATATTTTCATTTTGGAAGGGCACATTAGAATATTCTGTTAAAGGTTCAAAGGGTATATATTATGACATTTGTTGAGTTATGGGTTCTGAGATGACTCATTGAGGTAAGATGTTTAAGAAAGGGAAGTATGAGCAAGTCAGTTATGACATTGCTAGGGATTTGGGGGGAGGGGGCAAGGGGTTTCCTCAAAGCTGGGGTGGGGGGGTAGAGACCCTTTTTGTTTGTTTTGTATTGACAAGTTGCACCGTTCTATGGTTTGTTAAGTTTTCACTCTTCTGCTGCCTGCTTCTTAGAATCGACCTGGCACCCTCTCTAACACTCACTGTAACAACTGGTGGGCAAGTGTTGAGGTTCACCTCTTTAAACACGGGGGGCTTGAATGCCGCATTAAAACGAACAAAGATAATATCTTTGTTCGTTTTCATGCAGCATTATTTTTGGCTGTCATAATTTTTCTTTGTTAAAAAAGTAAGAAATTGAGCCATCAACGAGAAAAGGCCCGTTTTTCACTTGTTGGTAAGGTTGATAATGGTTAATCTTTTTTTTCTGTATAGTTTATTTTAATGAAATTACATGAATTTAACTGTGAGTTTTGAAAAACAATAGAGCTTCAAAAGCATTGGTGGAGTTTGACACAAACAGCAGTTTGTGTCAAACTCCACCAAGCAGTTCTTACCTTGTCACTGTCTCTGAGGTTTCAGGAGAGCCCTGCTTCAAGTATGGCCAGAGCTTGTACACGCCCTGCGATTTTCTGGTGTTGTGTGGGAGAGCCAGATCCAACCACTGGAAGAAGATTATCCATTGCAACGAGGGCCCGTTGGAAGATCTGTTTAAGGTATTTCAAAAGGGAAAACAAACCCTGAAACAAAATATTTTTGACGAAAAAAGTTTTGTTCTGGAAAGGCAATCTGGTCATGTGCTGCACATGGATAGGTGGTCAATTGAATACCTTCAACCTCACACACACTGTAACGGGTCAGGGTAGGACTCAATTGCAGCACAAAACCAGACGGGTATAAAAAAAAAAAGATCTTTATTTTCAAAGAACAATGGTCACATGGTTACATCAGGTAATGGGGAGATGGGTGGGGACCGGGAGCAGGGAGGTGTAGTTTGTGATGAAGGACGGGCCTGGCTGGGGAGACGGGGCTGGGGGCAGGCAGGCGGAGATCAGGAAGGGCGATGCGGGGAACAGAGTTGGGGACAGGAGGCAGGAGAATTGCTGGAGAGACTTGGATGTAGAAACAGCAAAGAACAATCTGACACCAGGAGAAACGTGAGGGACTGATTTGTAGACTTCACTAATCACCCGATGCGGTGCAGCTGTGTGAATGAACGAGAAGACGTGGCAGGCAGACTGTGACACACACACACACACACACACACTCTGCAAACTTAGCTGGCTTTCACCCACCACCACCCCAGCCTTCACCTGCTTTGGTTGGGCTCTGTATTGTATATACACAAATCCTACGAGCGTTCTGTGTAGGCTGCCATCTTGTAGCGACGGCATTATTGACATGTTACTGTTATGTAAACAAACCTCTGTGATAACACACCCTCGATGACAGCTACAGCCAGGCAGTATGGCTTGTTGGGTTGATGACGTTAGACAGTGGCCTCCAGTCACAGATGAAGGTAGAAACGAGCTTACAGATTATTTATGAAAATAGCTTAGAGTAGAGAATGGGGAAATAAAGACATAATTGGAACTAGGTGATATTATATCTACTTAACTACTGTGGCTAGCTAACGAGGAAATTATAAAAATATCTGTCCATTTGGCAACAATAAATAAATGAATGGATATCAAATAAACAAATTCATGTTTTTCGTTTGTGACCATTGTTTATCTAATTTTCACATTTCAAAAGGAAAGGATAAGGTACAGCTAACCGCTGGCGTTGTTGGTTCTCAGAGTGAGAGTCACAGTCAAGCAAATCAAACATGAACAACAGACATAACAGTAATGTTACTACTGCCCCAACCGTATGGTACCAGGCAGGGGCGGTTGACCCGGGGTATTTTGTTTGTTTGTCTATTGTTTTTTCTTCCAACTGGAAATTTTATTCCAAATCTCGACTTAAATACACACGTTATGAAAATGTAGGATAAGATTTAAATATGGATTCAGGTTTGAGTGAGTACCAAGTGAAGACAGTGAATCCTTGAACAGCAATATTTCGCCTCGCCTAAATAAAAAAGCAGAGAATCAGTGAGAAGGCAATTTTTACTGTTTTGATAGTGGGCGGGGACGAGGTCAAACAGGGTGTTTGGTTTTCCACTGTTTTTTCACTGTTTGTTGGAGGTTGGTTGGGTAGTTTGGTGAAAGGTTTGAAAGTTATTGCCTGCTCGAGCACACTATTAGTTATCAATCACTGAGGCAATATGAGGCAGCCTTCACCTCTTTCCATGTGAATAATGCCTTTGTCTGTGTGTGTGCGTGTGTGTGTGTTGTGTAACCCCATCGCAGACGGGACAACTGAAATGCCCGGGATATAATATCAGCAAGGTAATTATCAATAAATCAATCTAATGGTGTTCACTGATTTGGATTGCTGGATTCATATTTGTTCATTTGTACTCTCTCCACTTGTTTGTTCTCATGTTTAGTCCAAGAGACCGACACGCCCCAGCAGCTCAAACACTGGTTGGTTGCAGTTGTTCTGCTTCATTCGTTTTAGATTTTACTCTCGTCCAAAGACACTTAAAGCTGCATTGTGTAACATTTGAACTTGCTTGAGCTTAAAATATCCTCTCATTTATCAATTTCAATTTGATTTCAATAATGTTATCATAAAATCACATCAAAAATCACAAAATACAAACACAGTTTTAATTTGTGTCCAGACACTGAGGCCACCGCAGAGAAAACCTTATTTAGCCGATGAGAGTAAAAATGGAAGTATAGAAAAAACTGTTGTTTTAGAATGACATGCACCCACCAGGGTTTCCAGACATGACAGGTAGAGTATTGAGTCTGCGTTCAACTTCTGAGTCATATTTTGAAATGAGTTTGAATATTCCCACAAAGGTCATTTTTTAAGGGCCCCATGGTCTTCCCTGTGTCCTTGAAGTGGCAAGCCTTGTTTGGTATACAAATTGTTTTTTATTCTTCTGAGCCCAGGCTCTCCTCTGCTGCGCAAGCTGCCTGTTACCTGTGGTGACCAGAAGGGGACGCTGGACCGCATCAAACTAGCCAATGGTGAGCCGGGAACAGCATGATTAGAAGCTGGAATCTGTGGCTTTAATTATATTCCTGTTCAAGTGTTGATTGGATAAGTCTGAGTGTATGCAAAATGTACAGAAACACAGCATTGGGATTTATGTTGTGTAATTTCTGTCTAGATCATGCATATGTTAGCCCACTGGATGCTTCATGTAAGGGGATGATATATGTTTTTGAGTGCGGAGTGTCTATATTTTGATTTTGTTTTATTTTCATTATTTCACTTTCATTATTGGCTACAGAGCCATCAAGGAGAACAATTTATAATAATTGATGATTCATAAATTTTAATTAAATTAAATACATTTAATTGAAATTGTTGGATTTGACTAGAGATTTAAAGAGATATATAGAGATTAAGACGGGACAGAGATGCAAGGTTAGCTTATGTTTTCTTTTTAAAGGCATTTCCCTCCCACCTTCAACCAGCTGTTACTTTGTCACCGTCTCTGTGGGTTCAGGAGAGCCGTGCATCCTGTTTAAACAGGAGTGGTACACACCCCACAGTTTTCAAGAGCTGAGCGGGAAGCACAGATCCAGGAACTGGAAGAGCACCATCCGATATATGGGAGACAAACTGGAAAAGCTGTTGATGGTATTTTAAAGGACAACTTAACCCTAAAATAAATTATTTTAGAATAAAGATAGGCATAGCTACTTCTGGCAGGACGCTGATGCAGTCCATTGAAGACAAGGTGAAGACCTTCCACCTCACACACACACGCAAAGTTAGGTGTGCTGATCAATCACTTAGGCCCTGTTTACAATACCTAGATTCTACAACCCTGATTGAATCTAGATTCAACAAGACATTTGTTTCCACAAAGGTCTCATCACACTCACCCCCGTCTATAGAGATGTAGGGGCAGTTCACTAGAATCCCCAACATGAGGCAGTCTTCACCTCTTCCCATGTGAATAATGCACTTGTGTGTGTGTGTGTGTGTGTAACCCCATCGCAGCAGGGAAAGCTGAAATGCCCGGGATATAAGAGCAAGGTAACTGTGATCAATGCAGTGATTTTAAATGATTGGACTGGATGTGAGGGATCATATTGTTTGTCCTTTTTCTGCTCATTTGTTCTCATGTCTAGGCCAACAGACGGGTGCTCCCCTTCAGCTCAAACACCGGTTTGTTGCCGTTTTTCTGCTACATTTGTTGTTAATTTTACTTTACTTTAAACTACAGGGACATGAAAGGTATTTTGTGCATGTTTAAAGTATTTTTATCGCTCTTCTGCTGAATAAAATAAATTGTGCATAATGGTATCATTTTTTTTTTTAATCAAATATTTTATAGCTCAACTGCTGGATAAAAAAAAATGTATGAATAAATGTGCATAATGGTATAAAATGGCTGCCCTATCTATCTCTTCGTCTAGTATCTGTGTCAGTTTCCTCTGACAGCGAGGAAGAGATAGACGAAGAGAATGAGGAGGAGAGGGAGAAGATCAAGAAGGAGCAAGAGGTGGAGGTAATCTTGAAGATTTCAAGATTTCGGCTGTCAGGTGCTCACTTCCCAGAGTTCCAGACAGTTCTGCCTGTGAGACATCAGTCATTTGGTCGTTGGTTTCCTGGCATGCTAGCAGAGCCTAAAAAAAGATACACTGCTTCACACACAAGTGATTCAAAGAGCCACTCTGTTGTGTAAGCTCAGTCTACCTTCTCTGGCAGAACAGCAACTGCTTTTCAAGCAATAGAAATGGTTAAATGTCTGACATGAGTGATTTCTGACAGAAGTGATGTAGTTGAATAAAAGGTAGTGAAATGGATTGATCCTGGTCCAAATCTCAACTAAAATGCACAAAGTTTAAAAACATGTAGGTGATGATGTAGGTTTTGAGTCAGTAGCAAGTGGAGACAGTGACTGCCTGAACAGCACTATAACCCTGACCCTAAATGAAAAATAAAATGGAGGCATTTCTTTGTGTTTTGATAAGGGGTGGGGACTAGGTCAAACAGAGTGTTTGGGTTTCCTTTATATGAGAACCGCTGTTTGTTCGGGAGTACTGTGGGAGCAGGATAATTCACTGGAAAGTTTCAAAGTTTTACCTCCACGGGCCAACTCCTACTGATCAATCCCTTACGCCCTGTTTATAATAATATTGTTCATCCTCTTTCTGCTCGTTTGTTCTCATGTCTAGGCCAACAGATGGGTGCTCCCCTGCAGCTCAAACACCGGTTTGTTGCAGTTTTTCTGCTACATTTGTTGATAATTTTACTTTAATGTAAAGTACAGGTATATGAAAGGTATTTTGTGCATGTTTAAAGTATTTTTATCGCTCTTCTGCTGAATAAAATATATTGTGCATAATGGTATCAAATGGCTGCCCTGCCTATCTCTTCCTCTATTATCTGTGACAGTTTTCTCTGACAGCGAGAAAGAGATAGAGGAAGAGGATGAGGAGGAGAGGGAGAAGATCAAAAAGGAGAAGGAGGCGAAGGTAATCTTCAATATTTCCGTTTGGTTGTCTTTAGCCACCCCTATGGCAATAAGCAGTAATTGCAGGTGTGTGTCAGGTCCACACTTCCCGGGTATCCAAACAGTTCTGCCTGTGAGTCATCAGTCAGTTGGCAGTTTGTTTCCTGGCATGCTAGCAGAGCCTAAAAAAGATACACTGCTTCAACTACAAGTGATTCAAAGAGCCACTCTGTTGTGTTAGCTCCGTCTACCTTCTCTGACATGAGAGATTTCTTACCGAAGTGGTGTAGTGGGTTAAATAGTAGTAATATGGATTGATCCTGGTCCAAATCTCGACTAAAATGCACAAAGTTTAAAAACTTGTAGGTGATGATGTAGGTTTTGAGTCAGTAGCAAGTGGAGACAGTAACTGCCTGAACAGGATTATAACCCTGACCCTAATTGAAAAACAAAATGGCGGCATTTCTTTGTGTTTTGATAGTGGGCAGGGGCTAGGTCAAACAGTGTGTTTGGGTTTCCTTTATATGAGAACCGCTGTTTGTTCGGGAATATATGGGAGCAGGATTATTCAGCGGAAAGTTTGAAAGTTTTACCTCCACGGGCCAACTACTACTGATCAATCCCTTAGGCCCTGTTTACAGTAAAATTGTTTGTCCTCTTTCTGCTCGTGTGTTCTCATGTCTAGGCCAACAGATGGGTGCTCCCCTGCAGCTCAAGCAGTGGTTTGTTGCTGTTTTTCTGCTGCATTTGTTGTTAATTTTACTTTACTTTAAACTACAGGGATATAAAAGGTATTTTGTGCATGTTTAAAGTATGTTTATAGCTCTTCTGCTGAATAAAATAAATTGCCCTGCCTATCTCTTCCTCTATCATCTGTGTCAGTTTCCTCTGACAGTGAGGAAGAGATAGACGAAGAGAATGAGGAGGAGAGGGAGAAGAACAAGAAGGAGCAAGAGGCAAAGGTAATCTTGAAGATTTCCCTTTGGTTCTCTTTAGCCATCCCTATGGCAATAAGCAGTAATTGCAGGTATGTGTCAGGTCCTCACTTCCCAGAGATCCAGACAATTCTGCCTGTGAGACATCAGTCAATTGGCAGTTGGTTTCCTGGCATGCTAGTAGAGCCTAAAAAACGGTACGCTGCTTCACATACAAGTGATTCCAAGAGCCACTATTTTGTGTTCGCTATGTCTACCTGCTCTTTTTGGACAACCACTACTTTTTAAGCAATAAATGGTTAAATCTCTGACATGAGTGATTTATAACAGAAGTGATGTAGTTGAATAAAATGTAGTGATGTGGATTTATCCTAGTCCAAATCTCGACAAAAATGCACAAACATGTAGGTGATGATGTAGGTTTTGAGTCAGTAGCAAGTGGAGACAGTGACTGCCTGAACAGCATTATATCCTCGACCCTAAATGAAAAACTAAATGGTGGCATTTCTTTGTGTTTTGATAGTGAGCAGGGACTAGGTCTAACAGAGTGTTTGGGTTTCCTTTATATGAGAACCGCTGTTTCTTCAGCAATACTGTGGGAGCAGGATTATTCAGTGGAAAGTTTGAAAGGTTTTACCTTCACAGGCCAACTCCTACTGATCAATCCCTTAGGCCCTGTTTACAGTAATACTGTTTGTCCTCTTTCTGCTCGTTTGTTCTCATGTCTAGGCCAACAGATGGGTGCTCCCCTGCAGCTCAAGCAGTGGTTTGTTGCTGTTTTTCTACTACATTTGTTCATTTTACTTTACTTTAAACTACAGGGATATAAAAGGTATTTTGTGCATGTTTAAAGTATTTTTATAGCTCTTCTGCTGAATAAAATAAATTGCCCTGCCTATCTCTTCCTCTATCATCTGTGTTAGTTTCCTCTGACAGTGAGGAAGAGATAGACGAAGAGGATGAGGAGGAGAGGGAGAAGATCAAGAAGGAGCAAGAGGCGAAGGTAATCTTGAAGATTTCCCTTTGGTTCTCTTTAGCCACCCCTATGGCAATAAGCAGTAATTGCAGGTGTGTGTCAGGTCCTCACTTCCCGGGTATCCAAACAGTTCTGCCTGTGAGACATCAGTTAGTTGGCAGTTTGTTTCCTGGCATGCTAGCAGTGCCTAAAAAAACATCACACTGCTTCACCCACAAGTGATTCAAAGAGCCACTCTGTTGAGTAAGCTCAGTCTACCTGCTCTGGCAGAACAACAACTACCTTTCAAGCAATAGAAATGGTGAAATCTCTGATATGAATGATTTCTGACATAAGTGATGCAGTTGAATAAAAGGTAGTGATATGGATTGATCCTAGTCCAAATCTCGACTAAAATTGACAAAGTTTAAAAACATGCAGGTGACGATGTAGGTTTTGAGTCAGTAGCAAGAGGAGACAGTGACTGCCTGAACAGCATTATATCCCCAACCCTAAATAAAAAACAAAATGGAGGCATTTCTTTGTGTTTTGATAATGGGTAGGGACTAGGTCAAACAGAGTGTTTGGGTTTCCTTTAAATGAGAACCGCTGTTTGTTCGGGAATACTGTGGGAGCAGGATAATTCAGTGGAAAGTTTGAAACTTTTACCTTCACGGGCCAACTCCTACTGATTCTACAACCCTGTTTGAATCTAGATTCAACAAGACATTTGTTTCCACAAAGGTCTCATCACACTCACAGTCACCCCTGCCTGTTGAGACGTAGGGGCAGTTCACTAGAATCCCCAACATGAGGCAGTCTTCACCTCTTCCTATGTGAATAATGCACGTGTGTGTGTGTGTGTGTGTGTGTGTGTGTGTATATAACCCCATCGCAGCAGGGACATCTGAAATGCTTGGGATATAAGAGCAAGGTAACAGTAATCAATGCAGTGATTTTAAATGATTGGACTGGATATGAGGGATTCATATTGTTTGTCCTCTTTCTGCTCGTTTGTTCTCATGTCTAGGCCAACAGATGGGTGCTCCCCTTCAGCTCAAACACTGGTTTGTTGACGTTTTTCTGCTACATTTGTTGTTATTTTACTTTAATTTAAACTACAGGGATATGAAAGGTATTTTGTGCATGTTTAAAGTTTTTTTTTATAGGTCAACTGCTGAATAAAAAAAAATTACATAATGGTAGAAAATGGCTGCCCTATCTATCTCTTCGTCTACTATCTGTGTCAGTTTCCTCTGACAGCGAGGAAGAAATAGACAAAGAGGATGAGGAGGAGAGGGAGAAGATCAAGAAGGAGCAGGAGGCGGAGGTAATCTTGAAGATTACCCTTTGGTTGTCTTTAGCCACCCCTATGGCAATAAGCAGTAATTGCAGGTATGTGTCAGGTCCACACTTCCCAGAGTTCCAGACAGTTCTGCCTGTGAGAACCGCTGTTTGTTCGGGAATACTGTGGGAGCAGGATAATTCAGTGGAAAGTTTGAAAGTTTTACCTTCACGGGCCAACTCCTACTGATCAATCCCTTAGGCCCTGTGTCCTCTTTCTGCTCGTTTGTTCTCATGTCTAGGTCAACAGATGGGTGCTCCCCTGCAGCTCAAACACCGGTTTGTTGCAGTTTTTTCTGCTACATTTGTGGTTAATTTTAGTTTACTTTAAAGTACAGGGATATAAAAGGTATTTTGTGCATGTTTAAAGTATTTTTATCGCTCTTCTGCTGAATAAAATATATTTTGCATAATGGTATCAAATGGCTGCCCTGCCTATCTCTTCCTCTATTATCTGTGACAGTTTTCTCTGACAGCGAGGAAGAGATAGAGGAAGGGGATGAGGAGGAGAGGGAGAAGATCAAAAAGGAGAAGGAGGCGAAGGTAATCTTCAATATTTCCGTTTGGTTGTCTTTAGCCACCCCTATGGCAATAAGCAGTAATTGCAGGTGTGTGTCAGGTCCTCACTCCCGGGTATCCAAACAGTTCTGCCTGTGAGTCATCAGTCAGTTGGCAGTTTGTTTCCTGGCATGCTAGCAGAGCCTAAAAAAGATACACTGCTTCAACCACAAGTGATTCAAAGAGCCACTCTGTTGTGTTAGCTCTGTCTACCTTCTCTGGCACAGACATGAAAATCACTCACCTTTCAGTGAAATTCGCCGTTTTGAAACCAAAATAGGTGACCTACGTGAATCGTGTAGATTCGATGAGAACATTTTTTTTTTTTGGTGGGGGGGGCAGGGGGTAGGTTCAGAGGCCGTAACGGTACTCACCGTTGGGTGACAAGTGGAAGACGAGACACAATCACTAGCGCTGAGACAACGAGAGAGTCTCTCAGCGGTAGTGATTGGGTCTCGTCTTCCACTCGTCACCCAACGGTGCCTACAGAGTAGTGATGGGAATTCCGGCTCTTTGAGGAGCCAGCTCTCTGCTGGCAGAACAACCACTGCTTTTCAAGCAATACATTGTTAAATCTATGACATGAGTGATTTCTGACAGAAGTGATGGGGTTAGTAGTGGGTCCAAATCTCGACTAAAATGCAAAAAGTTTAAAAACATGTAGGTGATGATGTAGGTTTCGAGTCAGCAGCAAGTGGAGACAATGACTGCCTGAACAGCATTATATCCTCGACCCTAAATGAAAAACAAAATGGAGGCTTTTCTTTGTGTTTTGATAGTGGGCAGGGACTAGGTCTAACAGAGTGTTTGGGTTTCCTTTAAATGAGAACCGCTGTTTGTTCGGGAATACTGTTGGAGCAGGATAGTTCAGTGGAGTGTTTGAAGTTTTTACCTTCAAGTCATCTATTTCCACAAAGGTCTCAACACACAGTTCTCTCTGTTGAGACGTAGGGGCAGTTTACTAGAATCTCCTATAAGAGGCAGTCTTCACCTCTTTCCATTTGAATAATGTTGAGTGTATGTGTATCCAATCCAATCAGTTATTTTAAATGATTGGACCGGATATGAGGATTCATATTGTTTTTCATGTTTCTGCTCGTTTGTCCTCATCATCTCATCTAGGCCAACAGACCGGTGCTCCAGGTGCACTGCAACTCAAGCAGTGGTTTGTTGCAGTTTTTCTGCTATATTTGTTTTTATTTTAACTTTACTTTAAACTACAGGGATATAAAGGTATGTTGTGCATTTTGAAAGTATTTTATTTTTGTATAGCTCTTCTGCTGAATTAAAACAAATGTGCATAATGGTATAAAATGCCTGCCCTGCCTCTCTCTTCCTCTATTGTCAGTGTCAGTTACCACTCAAAGCGAGGAAGAGGAGTGGGAGAAGATCAAGGAGGAGTGGGAGGAGTCGGAGGTGCAGTCCAACCATGACGAAGAGGAAGTGAGCCAGGAGGTTGCAGAGGTGCAGTGGAAAGACTCCTGCACCCAGACGTCCAATACAGGTACATGTGACAGTGCAACATATGGAAAACATTACAATGTATTAGCACTTTTTTATTATTTATGCTGTTAAAATGATTATCTGCTATTCGAATTAGTATTTTTGACAATATTATTTATTCAAATATTGTGTGTGTTTACATACATGATTTATGCAGACCAAGGAGATAATCAGGAGGGAGTGACAGACGAGAAGCCCATTGTCGGCCTGAAAATGCTTGCAGTAACATGTGGAGCTCTGACTGGGATACTGCTCAAGAGCCGCTTCACCTCAGGTATCAGAGTCTGTCTGTCTGTCTGCTGGTCTGTGTGCCAGTTGGCCTGTCTGCCTTGTCTTGCCTGTTATATGTAAACATGTAACAGTTTTGAAAGGCAGGACTGTTGTGATGCAATTGACTCCCTGGACCATGTGTTGGTTTGGAAGTAAAGTAATGCAGTGGCTTTATTATAAAATGCACTGTGGCTTATTCTAAAAAGACATGGCAATCACATGCAAATGCATACATATTGTTTCGAATTATGCAAAATTTCCTGGCATTTCTCAAATATCATGCGGTATTGATGAAAGCCATTGGAAGGAGGGTGAGTGATTTTCCAGTTGGGCTCAGTTAGATGGCTGAAGGTTCTCCTCCTGCAGGGAGGCTTGGGAAGTGTATTTGGACAGACTCCCGTTGGTTGACTCCAGTGGAGTTTGCAGAGGCGGGGTCAGCAGCAGATCATCACGCCCACTGGAGGAACGACATCAAATGGGCAGGGATACCGCTTAAGTATCTCATTAAGGTATCGCACTTTCTGACTTGTACGCTTTTGTGTGTGTGTGTTTGTGTACGCGCACTGGCCTGTATCTTCCATTGAAGTCACCGACGTCAGGACCTCTGTATTTTTTATGACGTATTAAAACATACAAATATTGAGATTAAAACAATTGCATGTATAATCCCTTCATAATAATTTCAGACGACTTTCCCCGATTACGATTGACTTTCCCCGCTGCACAACTTAAAGAGTTGCAGCTAGTCACTCAGTGAGATAAGGCCTCGCACTGTTACATATCGAACTATATGAAAACAGCAACAAGAGCTACAAGGTGAAATCAAGCGGGCAAAATTATGTGGGCATTTTGTGAATAAACAGACAGGTAAAAGATTGACTGAAGCAAAGATATATATATATATATATATATATTAGGGGTGGAATGGTACACAAAAGTCACGGTTTGGTTCATACCTCGGTTCAGACCTCACGGTTCGGTACGAGTTCGGTACAATGGAGGTAAAAGCAAAACAAGGCAATTTCGCAAAAGGCTATTTTTTTATTGTGCATGTCTACCCTGGTATGTGCTTCGAAATCTATTGAGAAATAAATGTCGTTAAACCAGAAAACGTCATGGGTATGGCTGGATATTATAAATGGCTGAATATTATAAATTGTTTTCGATCTGACACAGGTTTCAATACTATCGCTACAGACACTCCCCCGGAACGCCCGCCAGGCGAAAATCGCCGAGCACAAAAACGCTTGGTCGCTCGTCAGTGTGAGCGTAGGGTAAGGTGGGGGGCTTTTAGAGAACTCGCATATTTAAAAGTAGTTCCTTACATACATTCTTTCCCACGCAAGCTTTATATATTTTTATACCATGTATTCTCCGTGTAAATTCATGCACCGAACCGTGACGTCCGTACCGTTTCGGTTCGATACGAATACATGTACCATTCCACCCCTAATATATATATACATATATATATACATATATCAGGTAATTGTTATTAGTGGTAGGGTTAAATTCTGTTTAATGTTTATGATCACAAGCACATGTGTTTGTGTCTATTTTAGGCTCAATTCCCCCTTTTTACTGATCTACATTTTAGGCTGCTGCTCAGCCAGACATGTTCTTTCTTGTCCTCAAAATGCACATCATGACACCTATGGCAATAAGC
This sequence comes from Urophycis tenuis, assembly GCA_036785325.1. Lineage (NCBI taxonomy): Eukaryota > Metazoa > Chordata > Actinopteri > Gadiformes > Phycidae > Urophycis > Urophycis tenuis. The sequence goes on from JAXIVH010000119.1 coordinate 209,275, forward strand.
GGCAAATTCAGGTGTGTGTCAGGTCCACACTTCCCAGAGATCCAAACAGCTCTGCCTGCATGTGAGACATCAGTCAGTTGGCAGTTGGTTTCCTGGCATGCTAACAAAGTCGATTGAAAGCACATTTTTTCACAGGATTGTCCCTATGACACCAAGTTCCTAGCATTCATAACACTGCAAATGCAAGGGCTTTCATCGGTAGGCCATAGTGTCAATGGCATTAACACTACATTAATTACCATTGTGTTACTGCAGTCAGTGACAGACAGTGGAAGTCTTCTACATTATTATTTTCAGTCCGGGATACAGGCCTATGTGTGTGATATTTGTATGTATATATACACTTGTGTTTAGTCTGTTTTTTTACCATGCATGTTAAAGGTATTTTTATTGATTGTGTTTTGTTTAGTTTCTCTCAAAATAGCGCAGAGTTCCAGGACATGGGAGTCTCACTGAAAGAGTTCTAAGAATGGAGGTAGAAAAATTGTTCCTCATTCGACAGCCGTGCACCACAACAGGCTCATGGACCATAGACATGCATCACTCAACGGGTACCTGTCCGTGTCAAAGTCAACCACCACATTCCTTACTTTACTACAGAATTACTTGTCATACAGTTCACTGGCTTTTATTTAATTATAATTTAATGTATGTAGCTTCCTATGCATGTATTCTATGCATGTAGCTTTCCAACATCTCAGGTTCTCAATAGTTCTCAAAATGCAACTTAATCTCTAGACACAAGGGCTTATGTTAATCACGTCAAGTTTAATTAAATGTTGGATCATTGATGAGGATTTTAGCGTCCTGCTGTTCTTTATTCTGTGTGTAAGTAACCATTGGAATAAATAATGTTTGAATCTACTGTACCTCTCTTGTAGAGTCTATCCTTACTGTTGAAAATTGGAGGAATAGGAAATTTGGCAGGGGTGACCTAATATGTCCATGGAGATAATGTTGAAACATTGAAATTGTAAAAAAAAAAAAAAGTGTAATCACTTTATAAAACATTTTTTAATTGCAAATGTAGATTTTTTTGCTTAATAAATCGGCTGCAACCAACTACACCTCTTGTCAATTGATGCAGACGACTGGCTCCCCCATTGCTCTTAAAACTAAGATAGACTGTCGACGGAAGATACACTGAAAATCGAGGCTAATATTATTGTAACTGCAGTCAGATCTTAGTATATAGTAGTATCATTACATTAGTACTGAGAATGAATCTCCCTAACGAAAAGGAACAAGACCTCATTACTGAAGAGTTATAAGGTGAGAAAATGAAATACAAATGTACTAAATAGCTAACAGATAGCGTAATCGAATATGTACAAATGTAGAAATAACAGATGTGGAGTTGAGCATTGAAGCCCGAGCTTGTTATGGACATGGAGTGTTCGCCCGCACATTTTAGTAAATCGTGCACGCATTTTAGTAAATTGAGCGTGTGTAAGTAACAGCAAGCTTAGCACCAAGTCATAGAAGCTCCTACTGCAACTGGTAAAATCCTCACTTCCAGGGCAAAATCCTCTCTTGTTTATAATCCACTGCTTTGCCTTCTTGGCCACTTAAGCAACTGCTACATGTCACATAAATCACATAACATTGACTGTGTGGCGGGATGCACGGGCTGAGCCCGTCATAATGAGTAGGGTCATTACGGCCAATGGGGTGCGTCACCGCTCTATTTATTTTGAGGTAGCCTTGTGTCGGTAGGCGCAGCAATTGTCTTCTCGTCGCTTCCTGGTACGCCCCTCCAGTCAGCTGGCCACCGGTATGTATACATGCTCTGTCAGGTACGCTGTAACTATAGCGGATTTGTTTGTAGTGTGGCGATCTTTTTCTTTACACACTGGTCGCTTTGCAGCGCTTCCATCTGTTGCTCGGTGGTGTCCTATCTTGGTCAAGGTTGTGTGCTGACGCTACTGTTTGGGAACGTTCTCGCGTGGACCCCTACGAACACAAACATTCCGCAGAGCTCGGTGAGCTCGCTGGTTTGAGTGGGGAGCCATCAACTTTCTGGTATGTATTCCCTTACTAGGAGGGCTATTGGTATTGTTCTTAGCATTATGTTTAGCACTAATGGGGTGTCCTGTATGCCTTCTAGGTACTGCGGGTCATGTCCGTGTCTGCTGCTGTTTTTGCCACACGGGGTTTGCCCAGAGTCATCATCCTTCCTGTGCTACCTACCTACCTGGACGCTAGCGGCGGAGACGTTAACAGCCACATCTTTAAACTGATACAGCTGTCGGTCGTCCGGTCGTTTTGTGCCGTATCCTGTCTGTCGTGGTAGTGTGCGTGTTGGCGCGGGTGGATTTATGTGGAGTGAGTGTTGGTGTGTGTCTGCGTGCGGGGGAAAGTTTGGTCATCGTGGGGGGGATTTCGTTTATGGTTAGCCTTAGGCTATCCTAGTTTTGTTTGTGTTGCCCACTGGCGGGAGGCCTTGTCATAGCTGCGGATCGCCAGTCGGCTATTACGCAGGTGACTCGTTGAGGCCTACTTTATTTTTCTGTTTATTTTCGTTGGGTTTCTTGGTACTCGTTTCAGGGGGAGTTATAGTGCATCCGGGGGATATCAGATCTGCGCTGTACTAACCCATCTTCCTGCACCTGAACGTGATTCAGTTTCCTTTTTCTTCTTGTTACTCTCCATTTTTCTTGTCTTGTTGGTTTTGTTTTGGGTTATTTTTGTTGGACACTGGTGGGAGGCCTTCGATAACTGCTGCGGATCACCAGTGATCCTGTTGCCGGCCACTCCCCGTTTGGTTTGTCCTGTTTATCTTATTTTCGCATGACTTATATTTTGTGTGTAGCTTTGTCGCGTTTGTGTGTTTGCTAGTTTATTTTGTTATATGCTCACTCATCCCACTACTTTCCACCCAGTGTGTGTGAAACTGGTTTGTGGAATTTCCTTTTTTTTAATATAATAAAGACAACCTATTTTGGAACCTCGCCTCTGGTGTCATTAAGTCAACGAATCTGTGTGCTGAATTCGAACTGTGAGCGTCCGCTGGTTAACATTTCCCTGGGTGCAATTCCCAGGGTGGCGTTGTCTGCAACACCCTATTGATACTGCCACATTTTGGCGTTGTCGGCAGGACCCACTTCCCACACACCAGAGGCGTATGTTCTGATATTTTGTTGTTTCTACTGTGGTTGTTGGCGTAAAAGCCTGCTTATTGTTCACGTTAGGCATCTGGATTGACCCCTTTCTCTGTCTGTGTGTGCGTGTGTTGGCAAAAACAGCAGTGGCCTTGGTTTGACCATAGCGGCAGTTGGTGGTTGCGTTCTTTTGACCGTGGACCAAAACCCCCATTGGCACGGTAAGTCATAGTTTTGTTATCATGGATGCTGAGTTACAAGAGCTTAGGGAATTGGTGGCACAGCTTACAGCTGAAAATGAGAAATTGAAGCAAAGACCGAATCCCGCATCTCCGGGCTATACAGGCACATCCTCTAACCCAGCAGTAGATCAGGACGCCCACGCCAGCTTAACCGATACACGTTACTGGCGTGCAGAGCGTGGGGCCCCTGGGACAGAGAGACTGGTGTTCGTTCCCCGTGATAGAAAGTGTCCCATGTTTAGGGGTAACTCGGGGATGAGTGTGAGTGATTGGATTGAAGAGGTAGAGGCTTGCATGCGGGCACGTCACCTTTCTATAGATGATCAAGCTTTCTTTATGTTCGACCATTTAGAGGGGGAGGCCAGAGAGGAGATAAAGTATCGCCCGAGCACTGAGAGAAGTGATCCCACAAAGATCAAACGCATCCTCCAGGAGTTGTATGGATGCTCCCAGTCGTATGTAGCCCTTCAAGAGGCCTTCTTTTCGAGAAAGCAGCAGGATGGCGAAACATTATTGGAGTTTTCTTTGGCCTTGATGAGCCTTATGGACAGAGTTAAGCATCGTGCCCCTGATGGTTTGGTGAACGCTGAGGTTTTGTTGCGCGATCAATTCTCTGAGCATGTTATCGATGGTGCTTTGCGGAGGGAACTTAAGCAGCTTATAAGACGCCAGCCAACCATGACCATGGTAGAGCTCAGGGCAGAGGCTATCAGGTGGGAGCGCGAGGGCATGCCAGGTGGTGCGAGGGGTCGCAGTCAATCTGTTCCATCGATACATGGTGTTCAGTATGCGGTGCATGGGTGTCCCAGGACCGTTTCTCACAGCTCTCCCCAGGGGTCTGAGTTGTTGGAGCTAAAGGACATGTTGAGACGTCAACAAGAGCAGCTCAATCAGCTGTCCCAGAGTGTTGCAATGTTACAGCGTCCCCATCCTAGGCCTCGCGGTAACGCCATCATATGCCGGCGGTGTCAGCAGCCCGGCCATTTTGCCCAAGACTGTGACGGGCCACGGGTTCCTCCTCGTGCCCAACCCTCCTTGGCAGCCCATTCCAGGGGTGATGGACAGTCTGCCCCTCGTCCGTCGGCGGGAAACTAGCACCCACCGAACTGTTGAGCCAAAGTTCGGGTGGGGAGTTACCTGGCTCGAGTAACTTGTCAGCTAGACCTAACTTAATGTCGTCGTGTCCCCATTTAAAGGTACTCATGGGTGGGGTCCCCATATCATGCCTCATAGACACTGGGTCCATGGTGTCTACCATCACGGAAACCTTCTTCTTACATCACTTTGAGCCCTGGGGCTCTGACCGTCTGCGCTCTTGTCAATGGCTACAACTCCGGGCAGCCAATGGGCTGGCCATACCGTATGTTGGCTACCTGGAACTAGATGTTGAGCTCTGTGGAAAGACCATACCCCAATGTGGTGTTCTGGTGGTTAGAGACCCACCTGGGGGGGTTGCCCTCCAGGCACCTGGCGTGATTGGGATGAACATTTTGAACAACTGCTATTATGAGCTCTTTGGGCAACATGGCCTGGCCCTCTTTAACTTGCCATCTGTCTCTCAGGCCCACGGTGCCGTTGTGGAGGCCTTGCAGCGCTGCCATTATGCAGAAACTCACCCCATAAGGCCAGGGAGGGTCAAAGTCCGTGGAGGCCGAGCCCATCGTGTTCCAGGGGGTACTTTGGTTATGGTAGCGGCTACCTGCTCAGCACAGTTTTCCAACTCCTCAGTGTTGTTTGAGCCCACTGACAGAGGGCTTCCAGCTGGTTTGTTGGCCTCCCCATCTTTGGTCAGGGTTACCCGTAGTACCATCTACATCCCGGTGGTGAATGTGAGCACAGAAGATGTGTTGCTATATCCTCGCACCGATCTGGGTAGTTTGTGTTGTGCCCAGGTGGTGAGTTTGCCAGCAAATATCACCGAGGTCAACACAGTGACTGCCACCGTCACCTCCCAGATGGTTATGCCGTCAGTGCAGGCCCAGATCGAGGACACTGACCTCTCTGTCTTGCCAGTTCCAGACCAGGGACAGGTCAGGGCCTTGCTACAGCGGTACAGCGGAGTCTTTGCCTCCCATGATGGGGACCTGGGTTGCACCAACCTAATTTCTCACCAGATCCCGTTGATGGATGATGTGCCAGTTCGACAACGATACAGACGTATCCCACCAGCAGAGTATGAGATGGCCAAGGCCCATATCAATCAATTGCTGGAGGCACAAGTTATAACTGAGAGTTGTAGCCCGTACGCGTCCCCTATAGTGTTGGCCAGAAAGAAGGATGGTAGTCTCCGCATGTGTGTCGACTACCGCCAACTTAATGCTAAAACCCGCAGAGACGCCTTCCCTCTTCCCCGCATCGAGGAGTCCCTGGATGCCCTGACCGGAGCCCGCTGGTTCTCCACTATGGACTTAGCCAGCGGCTATCACCAGGTCCCTGTTGCGGGTGGTGATCGTGCCAAGACGGCCTTCTGCACGCCATTCGGTCTTTTTGAATGGCAGAGGATGCCATTTGGCCTTTGTAACGCGCCTGCCACGTTTCAGAGGTTGATGGAGAGGATTTTCGGTGATCAGCAATGTCAAACCTTGTTGCTATACTTAGACGACATCGTGGTCTTTTCTTCCTCCGTCTCCCAACACCTGGATCGATTAGAGCTTGTTCTGGGGCGTCTACAACAGGAGGGCCTTAAGGCTAAGTTGAGCAAGTGCGCGTTTTTCAAACAGGAGGTTGGGTACCTAGGTCATGTCATTTCAAGTCGGGGGGTGGCGACCGACCCGAAAAAGATCGAGGCAGTGGCCAGCTGGCGCTGCCCTAGCACTGTCTCAGAGGTGCGGTCTTTCCTGGGGTTCGCCAGCTATTACCGCCGGTTTGTGGAGGGGTTTGCCAAGTTGGCTGCCCCCCTCCATCAGCTGGTGGCAGTGCTAGGTGGCACCAAGGCAAAGCGGGGTCTAGGCCAAAGTGTCATGTCCCTGTGGTCCGAGGAGTGTCAGCAAAGCTTTGATGCACTGAAGGGAAAGCTGACCACTGCTCCTGTCCTTGCATATGCCGACTTCAGCTTGCCCTTCATTTTAGAAGTGGATGCTAGTTACAGCGGATTAGGGGCCGTTCTCTCTCAGGAACAGGGAGGTAAGGTGCGCCCGATTGCTTATGCCAGCCGTGGTCTTAGGCCCACTGAGCGCAACATGTCCAACTATAGTTCCATGAAGTTGGAATTCCTTGCACTCAAGTGGGCCTTGACCGAAAAGTTTAGGGAGTACCTTTTGGGGCAACACTGTATTATCTATACGGATAATAACCCCCTAAGCCACTTGTCCTCTGCGAAACTGGGAGCATTAGAGCAGCGCTGGGTTGCCCAGATGGCCCCATTCCACTATGAGGTCAGATACCGCTCTGGCAGACAGAACCGCAATGCGGATGCTCTGTCAAGGCAGAACCCTTCGGACCCTCTTGTTTTGGCTAATCCGGCCCTGGGAACGACCATTCCCACCTCCTTACAACAGGTTGCGCAGGCCCAGCCCATAACCCAGGTGACTCAAGCGGTGGTTACAGCTTTGCCTGGGAATGACACCTCCCACTTGCGTTCTAGTCAGGAACAGGATCCCATCCTCCAGGAGGTTGTGCCCCACTGGAGGCAAGGGGTTAAACCTGGACCTGCTGAGCGACAGCATATGTCCAAGTCAGCATTGGCCCTCTTGCGCCAGTGGGACCGGCTCGTGGAAAGGGGAGGTGTATTGTACCGTAGGGTGTTTCGTTCGGATGGAGCAGAGGAATATTTCCAACTACTACTTCCTGCCAGTCTGAGGTCCGATGTTTTGACCCAGCTCCATCAGGAGCATGGCCACCAAGGGACTGAGCGTACCCTGGAGCTGGCGCGTAAACGGTGCTATTGGCCTAGCATGTCCTCCGATGTGGCTCGTTGGTGCCTCGAGTGTGAGCGATGCCAAGCCGCGAAAGACACTAAACCCCCAGCCCGTAGCTTTATGGGGCACTTGTTGGCCTCGCGGCCTAATGAGGTACTCGCTATGGATTTCACGTCTTTGGAACCATCTCGGTTGGGTGTGGAAAATGTTTTGGTTATAACTGACGTGTTTAGTAAGTACTCGCTGGCCATCCCCACCCAGGACCAGCGTGCCCCCACGGTGGCAAGAGTGCTCGTCAACGAATGGTTTTATAAGTTCGGTGTTCCTGCTCGCATTCATTCCGACCAAGGTCGTTGTTTTGAAGCAACTCTCATCCAACAACTCTGCCAGCTTTATGGGGTTGAAAAATCACGTACCACGCCCTACCACCCAGCAGGAAATGGCCAGTGCGAGCGGTTTAACCGCACCTTACATAACCTCCTCCGTACTCTGCCAATATCTCGTAAAAGAGATTGGGTTGCTTGCCTCCCACAACTACTCTTTTGTTATAACACCACCCCGCATTCAACAACCGGTGAGTCCCCTTACTTTCTGTTGTTCGGCCAGGAGCCACGCCTGCCACTTGACTTCCTGCTGGGTACGGTACCCGACCCCGTTGCAGGGACGATACATGATTGGATTGACGAACACCAAACCAGGCTGCAAGTTGCCTTTCAGGGGGCCGAAGGCCGGCTTAGGGCTGCAGCTGGTAAACGGAAAGGGGCCCATGATCGCCAAGTTAGAGACCTGCCACTGGGGGAGGGTCAGTTGGTTTACCTCCGTAACCTCAGTATGAGGGGCTGCCACAAAATCCAGGACCTGTGGAGCCCGGTGGTGTATGAGGTTGTCAAAGCCCCCCTAGCCAATGGGGCCGTGTACACTATAGCCCCGGTGACTGATCGGAGCCAAGTGCGACAGGTACATCGGGGTCTCCTTAAAGCCCGGGTGGGGAGCGATGCACAGGTGGGCCCTACTCACACTAGTCCGCCAGTGGCCAGGACTGCTGTCGTGATGGAGGACGGCATGGATGGTGACTTGGCATTCTTGCCCCCAGAACCTGGGCTACATCCAGTGGAGGCGCCCGTCGTAACCCCTGCCCGTGCGGCCCCCTACGTAGGGCACGCTGACACCCCAACAGGAGGGCCACCAACACCATCTGCTGGACGAGCAGCCACGATGGTAAGCACTAGTATCTCAGAGGGCGCTTCCTCTACTCTAGATACGCAACCTAGCACTAGCGAGGTTGTCCATATTGAGGGTATACCCATGGTCCCAGTGTTGCAGAATCTGGACCCGGTAGAGGTCAGTGTGCCAGTACCACCGCCAGTGGTCCTAGACCCTCAGCCGAGCCTTGACGGGGGGGCTTTACGCCGGACAGGGAGAGCTACGGCGGGCCAACATTCTAACATCCACCATCTACCTCAAGCAGCTGGCCAGAAGGGGGTGTGTCCCAGTGGCCCTGGGTCAAAACTCAGTTAGTGCCGCTCTACAGCCTGAAGGTTTGAATGTTGTTGCCAGTCAGCCTATCGTCGGGACGCCGATTGAAAAGGTGGGGGTAGATTGTGGCGGGATGCACGGGCTGAGCCCGTCATAATGAGTAGGGTCATTACGGCCAATGGGGTGCGTCACCGCTCTATTTATTTTGAGGTAGCCTTGTGTCGGTAGGCGCAGCAATTGTCTTCTCGTCGCTTCCTGGTACGCCCCTCCAGTCAGCTGGCCACCGGTATGTATACATGCTCTGTCAGGTACGCTGTAACTATAGCGGATTTGTTTGTAGTGTGGCGATCTTTTTCTTTACACACTGGTCGCTTTGCAGCGCTTCCATCTGTTGCTCGGTGGTGTCCTATCTTGGTCAAGGTTGTGTGCTGACGCTACTGTTTGGGAACGTTCTCGCGTGGACCCCTACGAACACAAACATTCCGCAGAGCTCGGTGAGCTCGCTGGTTTGAGTGGGGAGCCATCAACTTTCTGGTATGTATTCCCTTACTAGGAGGGCTATTGGTATTGTTCTTAGCATTATGTTTAGCACTAATGGGGTGTCCTGTATGCCTTCTAGGTACTGCGGGTCATGTCCGTGTCTGCTGCTGTTTTTGCCACACGGGGTTTGCCCAGAGTCATCATCCTTCCTGTGCTACCTACCTACCTGGACGCTAGCGGCGGAGACGTTAACAGCCACATCTTTAAACTGATACAGCTGTCGGTCGTCCGGTCGTTTTGTGCCGTATCCTGTCTGTCGTGGTAGTGTGCGTGTTGGCGCGGGTGGATTTATGTGGAGTGAGTGTTGGTGTGTGTCTGCGTGCGGGGGAAAGTTTGGTCATCGTGGGGGGGATTTCGTTTATGGTTAGCCTTAGGCTATCCTAGTTTTGTTTGTGTTGCCCACTGGCGGGAGGCCTTGTCATAGCTGCGGATCGCCAGTCGGCTATTACGCAGGTGACTCGTTGAGGCCTACTTTATTTTTCTGTTTATTTTCGTTGGGTTTCTTGGTACTCGTTTCAGGGGGAGTTATAGTGCATCCGGGGGATATCAGATCTGCGCTGTACTAACCCATCTTCCTGCACCTGAACGTGATTCAGTTTCCTTTTTCTTCTTGTTACTCTCCATTTTTCTTGTCTTGTTGGTTTTGTTTTGGGTTATTTTTGTTGGACACTGGTGGGAGGCCTTCGATAACTGCTGCGGATCACCAGTGATCCTGTTGCCGGCCACTCCCCGTTTGGTTTGTCCTGTTTATCTTATTTTCGCATGACTTATATTTTGTGTGTAGCTTTGTCGCGTTTGTGTGTTTGCTAGTTTATTTTGTTATATGCTCACTCATCCCACTACTTTCCACCCAGTGTGTGTGAAACTGGTTTGTGGAATTTCCTTTTTTTTAATATAATAAAGACAACCTATTTTGGAACCTCGCCTCTGGTGTCATTAAGTCAACGAATCTGTGTGCTGAATTCGAACTGTGAGCGTCCGCTGGTTAACATTTCCCTGGGTGCAATTCCCAGGGTGGCGTTGTCTGCAACACCCTATTGATACTGCCACATTTCTGTAAGAGACGTTTGATGTTTAGAGTGAAGTTTGCTCAGCTAGGAGCTAAGTCTCATGGAAACAGTAACAGAAGCACATGCTATTTTATTTGTACAGTATCGAACCAATCTACCGCAAAACCTTAATTAGGGTGGGGAAATTGCCTGTTTGTTGGAAATCTTCCCAGACAATATTCACATGGAAAGGATCCCGACATTTGCTTGAACCAGTCCGTTTGTTGGTCTGTCCAAACAAGTCTCACTTAAGGAGACTTCCTGAAAGCATTGTCATTAAAAACTAGAGTCCTAGGACTATGGTCCAGAAACTGCAGCCTATCACTGGCCGGCCACCGTGGAGCTTGTCTCCATCAAGTGGCTTAGAACTGCATTTATAACAAATGAGGCGGAATGTGTGAATCTCCAGGAAAATAATAAGGAAAATGGAGCACCAAACACTTTCCTCGTCAAGCCTTGCTACTTGTTGTCTTATCATCATGGTTGCTAATTATTTCAATCATACCACTACATAACCCTGTAATAATACACTAGCATGATGACTGATCCATTCATTTAATAATTACCGTAATTGTGACACTCCAAGAAAAGAACACCCAAATAATTATATTCTGCAGTTATTAATATGTTAACATTTATATTTAATAGGTTAAAATGCCATGATGGGATGACACTAATCATCCCATCATGACATTGAAAGATACAATAACATTTTATAATAAACGAAACAATAGGAAACTATTATGGACTAGCCTATATCATTGATTAAGCTAAATCATTACATTATTAATATTGGCCTATGTCTACATTAGTAGGCCAATAGGCCTTCCATCACGTGTAGGCTAGGCCTTCCTCTTTCGTAGACTTGTTTGGTCATTGCACAACCAAACTCAAAGGCTCCGTAAGTTGATCATATTTTATCCAGACTACAAGCATAAAGTATAAATGTTTTACCTATACCTTTATGTTAACGCTATGAAATATTGTATGAGGGAAATAGTTTCTGCCAAATGATGGAAAAAAAAGTGCATAGTGGTATACAATGGCTGCTCTGCCCATAAGTGCCAGTTGTCTCTGACAACATGAAAGAGATGGAGGAGAAAGAGGAGGTAGACCTCACCCAGAGGTCTGATACAGGTACATATTACAGTGCTACATGGAAAACATTGCAATGTACCAGCAGTATTTTAGTATGTCACAGTCTGTCTGCCACGCTCCCTCCACTACTCCATTAATTTACTGTTAACAGGTGGAGGCTACAAATCAGCCCTTCACTATTCACCTGGTGCCACATTGTCTTCGCTGTTTACTGCATGCAAGTCTCTCCAGCAATTCTCCTGCCACCTATCCCGGTTTCCCGATCCTGCCTGTCCCTGACTCTTCCTCATCCTTCCGGATCTCCATTCGCCTGTCTTCTGTCCTGGTTTCCCAATCCTGCCTGTCCCCGACTCCGATCTCCGTTCGCCTGTCTTCTGTGGGTCCTACCCCGACCCTGGACCAGCAAACTCCCCCCCAGAGTTGGCTGGAGAGCACTGAGCAGGCTCTCCAGTCTCCAGTCTCCAATCACAAGGTCAGACTCACCATCCTTCAAGACAAATTGAGACTGACAATGGCCAACCAGGACCACTCCCAGGCTGCGCTCACCGCTCAGATGGGGCACCTGGCCGCGGTTCTCACCCAAGCCGCTCGTTGGCACCCTGTCCGGCCCTGATGCCCCCAGCTTCCGCTTCCTCACCTCCCTAGTCACTAGGGAAGCCCCAGGTAGGACTCCCGGAGCGATACGTGGGAGACCCAGAGGCTTGCGGCCCATACATCACAAACTGCTCCATTGTTTTCGCTCTGCAACCCCACAACAAAGCAAAGGTGGCTTACTCCATCACTCACCTGACCTCCATATTCATGGCCTTCCCGTCCATGTGGTGTCTGACAGGAGTCCACAATTCACCTCCATCTTTTGGAGGGAGGTTTGCAAATTGGTCGGGGCCACGGACAGCCTGTCTTCTGGTTTTCATTCACAGTCCAATGGCCAGATGGAGAGGAAGAACCAGGAGATGGAGATGGCTCTCCGGTGCATGGTCTCCTGGAACCCTGCATCATAGTCCCTGCAGCTCCTGTCGGTCGAGTATGCCCACAACACTGCCACAGGTCTCTCCCCCTTCCAGTGCACATACGGGTTCCAGCCCTCACTGTTTCCCGCCCTTGAAAAGGAGGCCTCCTGTCCTTCAGTCCAGGCCTTCATCCGTCGCTGCGGCAGGACCTGGGACCAAGCAAGGGCCGCCCTTCTACACTCGGCTGATTGCTATTAGGTGGCGGCTAACTGCCACTGCACCAGGGCCCCCAGCTATCAGGTAGGTGTAAGTGTGTGGCTGTCCTCTCGGGACGTACCCTTACGGGAAGAGTCCAGGAAGCTGGTGCACAGGTTCATTGGGCCTTTCAGGATCGAGAGGATTATCAACCATGCGGCGGTCTGGCTGAAGCTCCCCCGGTCCATGAGGATCCACCCGACTTTTCATGTTTTCAGGATCAATCCAGTTCGGGTGAGTCCTCTCATCCCTGCCACTCCACCTCCCCTTCTTCCAAGGTTGATCAATGGGAGTCCCACCTACAGGATCCACCGGCTCCTTCAGTCCCGCCATCGTGGAAGGGGTCTGCAGTACATGTTTGACTGGGAGGGCTACGGTTGACTTGGCTTTTGACTCAGGAATGGACTTGACTATGAATAAGGAAAACCTGTCTGTGGAAGGCTCTAGTTTAGAAGTAGGTGGGAAAAACTTCAGTTCTGCTTGTGCGGCTGGTAAAAGGTAACAACCTTAAGGTGCCTCCAAATCCACCAAGGGAGGAAGCGGTGCTTGGTACAGGGAACACAGGGATCCCGCATTGACAATTATTTCCTGAGAAGTATATCAAGTAAGTCGGGTGAAGTCCAGCAGCAGGAAATACCACAGTTCACAGGACATCAGCACCCCTGAACCAGGTTCTAGCACCGAGGAAGGCCAAGAGGCCAGCCAGCCTAAAAAGGAGAGGAATAGTGATGAGAAACCTAGAATAAAGTAGCCAAGGGCCTCAGATGGTAGGAAATGGGAGGATATCAACATCGAACTGAGTAGGATTTTAGGCAAGCTTAAAGGAACTGCCAAAAGTAAGTTGGAAAAAATGGGTGTTGTTATTTACAACTATGGAGCAGAAAGGTTTGGCGTGTTTGAGAAAAAGAGGAAAGTTGTTACTGAGGTAGTTAAATCTCGACGACAACAGGAGATAGACGGACTTGTCTGGGAGAGAAGAGGGCTCAGGAGGTTGTGGAGGAAAGCTACAGAGGTTGAGTAGGAAGAGCTAAATAGGTTAGTTAGATGTGAAGTCATTATTTAGTAGGGAGAAAAATGGTAGCCTTCGGGCTTCAAAGCAGGATCTTGAGGGACATCTGGAGAAAGTGCATAGAGAAAGGGAAAGGTTTAGAGAGCTATCCCTCGCCCCCGATATTCCACCTATCAGAGGGATCGACAGTCATTGTGATGATAGCCCACCAAGGTGGAAAGAGGTACAGGAGATAGTAAGGCATGCAAGAGTCAGCCCCAGGGCCCAATGGAGTCCCCTACAGTACAAGAGTGCGCCAGATGTGCTGAGGTTTCTATGAACGTTGATGAAGATAGTCTGGAAGAAACAGATTATTCCTAAGGCGTGGCGTAGGGGGAATTTTCATTCCCAAAGAAAGGGACTCTGTAAAAATATGTCAGTTTAGGCCTATCAATCTTTTTAATGTAGATGGGAAGGTTTTCTTTAGTGTAGTGGCACAGAGGTTGTCTAGTTACTGAGAAAAGAATAGCCTGGTTGACACTACGGTGCAAAAAGCTGGTATCCCAGGCTTCTCCGGTTGCTTGGAGCACACTACTATGATATGGAGCATCTATATGAGCACACTACTATGATATGGAGCAGCTAGGCATGAAAAAGGGACCTTCATGTAGTTTTCCTGGATCTAACAAACGCCATTACATTCCTCCGTCTGGGAAAGCAGAAGCAGCGTGTGACGTCATCCATACTGTGACTGCAGCACCTCAAACGTAACACCCCGGTGCCTTCATATTAATCACAGGAGACTTCAACCATGTCTCTCTGTCATCCACACTCCCCACCCTCTACCAGTTGGCAGGGGCGGACTGGCCATCTGTGTGATCAGGAGAATCACAGAACGGCCGGAACTCCAGGACGACCGGTCACCTGCTACGCAGTCTGATGACTCGCGGCCAGTTTATTTTCCCCCGCTTGCAGTTAACACTCCGGTACGGTAGGTAGCAGCAATGCATCCAACGCATCAAACGCAACAAGTGGAGGCGCTAAATGTCGCAAATTAACAGTTATGTTCAGCATCATAGACAGCAGGGGCAGCACGACCACTGGAGCAGTTCAGTTTAATATTGGAAGCATCCAGTTGAGTCAAGAAATGAATCAGACAGCTGTGCAGCCTCAACGTAATTGGGCCACCTGTGATGATGAGGGACAGAGAGATGAGCTAGTTCAACAAGGGCAAGTAAGGGCTGATATTAGGAAATGTTATTCAGGTTGCTACATTTTTATCTATACCCAGTTTGTGTTGCTCAGTACAATGCAAAAAATGAAATGAAATAATGATTACAGTAGTTAAAACAGTAACTGTAAAATGTCCCGTGCAGTAGCAGCTAATATTAAGAAATATGTTGTGCTTTTACTTTTTAAAGTTTTTGTAATGTCACAGTTAATGTTTACAAACTTTGAAGGCTTTGAATACAGATGTTACAATGGTGTATTTTCATTAAAATGTGGTATTATATTATTTGTGTGTTAAGATTAATTACTGCATAAATTAATTAAGATTAAGTAATACATTCATTTTAAGATAGTATGGAATAGAATATATAAAATGCTGTTATAATGAATTGGATACATAAAACCTTTTTGAATGTTAAAGTATTCAACCTTGTATTTGCCCGAAAAAAGGTGTGAGAAAAATTCCTCAGCATCTGAGATAATGACAGAGCGCAGTAAGTTGTCTCGCTGCGCAAACTTTCCCCAAAGACTGTTGAGACACAATTTAGCCACCTGCCTCTTGACCGGATTTGGTGCAATTTTGTGGGCCTCCAACAGAATACCCTGATTTGCATGGTAGTCTTTAATGTATTTCTCCCTGCTTTCCCAATCCGTCGCATCAGGAGGGTAGCCCGACGCCTCCTGTTTGTCTTTGAGAAAACTGTGGATGTATTTGGTAAACACAGTGTCGCTACTTTTGTCAAAGTGCCACACTTCTGTGATTTTAGCCACTCTGTATCCTAACTCGATGGCCTTGTTGAACTCGAGCGTGACCCACACACCTGTCAACGCCCTGGCTTCATCGTCATGTCTACAGGACCCCACCTGGTGGTTGGTTTCGGCACACGTACGACATAGGGTAAAGATTAATTTCCTGGACGCGCATTTAAACGGTAATACAGGGAAAAAGAGACCGCTCGGTGGGTATACAGTGGCCCTGATTAACCCAAAGTAGTGACGCGGATCCTCGAAATCTTTGTAAATGATGGTAGGATGCCCTAGGGGAAACTTTTGCGTACTCATAACATAGGGATACAATGAGCAAACGTCAACATAGCACACAGTCTCATCCGGCCCAGCCGTATGCCTCAGCTTCAAAGCGCTCGTTCTGCCTCCATACAGAGTGCGTCGTGGTGCAAGAGGTTCAGGGGAGTTGAAATGTTTGAGAAACGTTTTTACCAAAGCGTTCGATTTTTTCATTTCAGTCCATGTGTGTTCTCTCATCACAACAACGTGTAGTTTGTGTTCAGCACGTAGTACACGCACTCTTTCCTCACTTTTAGCGTGCAGTTCGGCAAAGGTCAAACCGGTCAACGGGCATGTCTCTGTAGGGTTAAAACATTCGGGACAGCCGTGATAAAAGCAGCCGTGAAACTCCTACACATATTTTACACCGGCAACCTCTGCATAACCGTCTACAAAATAGCTATCAATCTGTTTCTCCCCCATGTTGAATAAAGATTTTTTTCCTCGTGCATAACCCACTCCAGCCATTTGATGGATTCGTTTGAGAATCGTTTACACTGCCGTGTGTAGTTGTCAGCGCATGGAATGGCAAGGGTTTTAGGTTTAAGGTAATTGGTGAGAAACACCTTCATGCATGCAGAGGCTATGGTGACGGCGCTGAAGGGATCCACTAGTGTCTCACTGAGATACTGGTCCCTGAATTTCACACACCCCGTGGCGAGAATATCAACGTCGTTCATACAGTAACGCACCGCTTCCTTCCTAAAGTTAAACACACCTTGACTGGCTTCAGCGTACCAGCTGTAAAAGGCCTGCTCGGCAGGTGTCATGCGGTCCACCCCATAATCAGACGGTGGGGGGTAGGGGCCTACATACGACAGGTGCCGTTCTGCACTGAATTTGTGGGGAAAATAACCCTTGGACTGATCAATGAATCCCAAAGCCTTGGGCATGGCGCTAAGACGCATGTGTAGGAACGAAAGGGAATCTATGAACCTGAGGTAATAATCGGTCTCCTCAAAACAGAGTATTTTAGATCCCGTCATGAGAACGTTTTGTGGCAATTCTTTCTCTTTCAACATGCCCTTTAAAATAAGATAGCTGTCGAACCCCCAGCGCGTTATGCGCAATAAAAACATTTCCCTGATACTTCTTCCTCCTGAAAGACACGAGAAATTGTTTCACACAGTCCAGACCGTAAAACACCTTCTTTACACCGTCCATTGTCTGTGCAGCCACTAGAAAGGGAACGTGTTCATTGTTTTCATTGACAAATGTTTCAAAGTCATAAAAGACAAGCTTGTTGTGTTTTTCCTTAGGGGGAACGGGTTGGATATAACATTGGTGATTTTGTCTTTCAGAATCCGACTTTATTCTTACCCCGCAGATGTTACATCCGGGTGGATTGCAATGATGCACGCTGATGCCTGTGGTCATATTAACATAGTAGCACAGGTTGCATTGGGTGCATTTTTTTACCTGATTGCAAAAACTAAAGGGCTGTTTGTTCAGAGGCCCTGGTTTAGCCTCTTTGTGTCGTGCAAGACAGGCGAGTGAGCGACAGGTTCTGTGACAATCTGTGCATTTTACAGGCTTGAGCTCTTGTGTAGAGCAAACGGGATCGATGCAGACCTGACAGTAACCCTTACAGCTATGCACATAGGCGTTATCAAAACCCTTGTAACAATAATTACATACAAACTTTGTACCCATAAAGGCTTTGAGGTTTTTAATCCCATAGTAATGATCCTGCATTAGGAATAAAAAACAGGGGATTGGAGCGATCGGGAAAGGCTGTTGCAAAATGTGCAAGGGGTTCATTATGCGATGTTCTGTAAAACATTACAATTTTACGCATCAATATCTCCTCAAACTTGGTTATGTCGTTGAAAGTGACGGGCGTCTGCTCATTTAAACCGGCCTTCCGTTGCAACTCACTACCCAATCTAGCGCATTGCCCATCTGTGTAATCGGGATAGATGACGTGAGCTAGGCTGACGGCAAAGCAGAGCTGGTCCCCCCTGTCATCGACAAAGTATAGATGGGGTCTTTTCTTTTGGAGAATTTCACAATCTAGAGTTTTCTTCAATTTACGTTTGGTGCCACCCCTAGGGTTACGTACTATGTGAACAATTAATTCTACGTCTTCATCCGCGGCTATGTTATTATTGGACTGTACTATACGGTCGAGCAAACCTTCAAAAGCCGGTACAATATTTCTACCATCCTCGTCGTTTATGATTGAAACATAATCAGACACATTTTGAAATTGGTTTAAAGGACGTGGGACAAAAACTCAGTTTCTGGTAAAATGTAGTCTGGCAGGTTTATGCAGAGTGTAAGTATCCTCCCCGGATAAAAAGTCTCTAACCTTTTCACAATCAACATTCTTGCCCGTTTCATCACGCACTCCTCTACGGAGGCGTTCTACCCCACCGAAGCTCCCTGGGGTGCGCTGGATTGTAATACACCTTTTCCATGATGCGAACCTCAGACATGATTTGACGCGAATGAGAGAGAAAGACAATGTTGCCGGTATTTGATTTTATTAAGACAAAATCAGGATTAAATACAACATTTTGAAAACAAAAAAAAAACTACTGATTACAAATACATCACTAAATACGACAGTGTGAAAAACGAAAAAAAAAAAACTACTTGAGAGAAAATCAGGACTAAATACATTAGGGTGAAAACGAAAAAATTACTTAAAACAAAATGAGGCCTAAATACAACAGTGTGAACACGAAAAAAAAACTACTGATTACGAATACACAAAATACATTAGTGTGAAACGAAATGAACAAAACATTAAAACAAGGACCACTCATGGTACAGCATGGTGAGTTGCTCCCGTTTAGTCTCGTCTTCCCCGACCTCCTGTTCCATCGCCTCGCTTATCACATCAGTGATTTGTCTCCTTGCTCTCAGTTCGTGTAAAAGACCCTGTACCGTATTTTTGATTCTCACCCAACCCGCCTTGATGTTCAGCCCAGATAGAAAGCAATGGCCGGGATAAGTCTGTGGTTGTAGAGCTTACCCGCCAACCACTCAAAGTGTTCGTCAAAAAAGTCTGGTTCTAGCACATCCAGGCACCTGTGCTGCCTCTGGCTAGGATGATTAATGGCACACCCCTCACACAGATCGGTCCGGTAGATCTTTATAGTTTGACCCAGCAAATGGAGCACGGCTATTCTTACGGTTTTAAAGAAAGCGTCAAACATCCACCCGTCCGGCTGGTCTTCATCCTCGGATGGTGGTGTTGGAGTCGGCGGCCAGGCTGGATTCCCCCACAGGGACGTACAGGCGGGGCCCTCGCTGCACGGCTCTTCATGGATCGTCTTCAGCGTAGGTGAAGCGGGAGAAGCAGGTGGGCGGTGGGTTCGATCGTCTCCTCCTCAAAAACACGGGGGTCGGGATGAGGAGTTGGGAAGCAGGCGGTGATGTGGGAGAAGCAGGTGGGGTAGCGGGGTCATTCGTCTTCTCCTCCGTCAAAAGCACCGGAGTCGGAATGAGGTGTTGGGAAGCAGGCGGTGAAGCCGGCGAATCGATCGGAGTGTCGGCATCATTCTCCCCCATCAAAAGCACCGGAGTCGGCATGAACATCTCTGGTACCAGGCGGCGTGCCGCGCTGTTTCTCGGAAAGAGGGACATGACTGCTCTCGCTCGCTCGTTCCCCATGTTGTGTCTAGGAGCCTGTTTTATAACCTGTTTTACAACCTGTGGCTATGACCAGAAACCAACAAAGTGAGGTTGCCATTTGCTTCCCGCGCAAAAAGTTATTCTCTCGACCGGCCCGCTTCAGCAATTACACGGTCTTGGGCGAAACGGCATTCTCTTCCTTCGATCCACCAGCGGAGCGCACCTTATCAAAGAGGTGTGTGTGTGCGTTGTGGCCGGGGACTTTGTGTGTGTGGATACAGCCAGCTGACCATTTGGCTCTCTATCATAAACATGAAGTGTTAAATGTACTGCAGGGATGCGTTCTCTCACGGGTCGCAATTTATTGCATGGGAGATTCGCTCTGCCGACTTTCTCCGGATCCCCCTGCAGACCCACGGTCTGCGCTCGGTTGGGACAGAAATTAACATACAACACCTGTGGAAGCCAGAAGAGACATCCTGTCTGCGTTCACAACAGACTCTGTCTTAAACATGAGGTGTGAATGTATTGGAGCTGTATGAATTGATCCAGGTTGCCATCTCTAGCACCCCGGATTTATTGCAGGGGACTTTCTCAGACACGCCGACTCCTTTCTGGTGTGACCCAGAAAACTACAAGCTTGCACGAAACTGCATTCTCTTCCTTCAACCCACCAGCGGAGCGCACGGACCACTCGGTTGGGACAGAAATTAACATACAACACCTGTGGAAGCCCGAAGAGACATCCTGTCTGCGCTCACAACAGAACTGTAGTGTGTGTGTGTGTGTGTGTGTGTGTGTGTGTGTGTGGATACAACGAGGCGACCATTTGGCGGTTGCTGGCTTGCACGAAACTGCATTCTCTTCCTTCAACCCACCAGCGGAGCGCACGGACCACTCTGTAGTTGTGAAATTAACATACACAGGATGCCCGGCATTTGAGTCCCTCACCACACTTCAACCAATTCCCCAGACTTGCACGAAGCTGCAATCTCTTCCTTCAACCCACCAGCGGAGCGCACACTATCAAAGAGGTGCGACTGTTATTACTACAAAATTAACAAAGTGAGCGGCAAAATGATTCCCCCGTATAGCGTATCACATAAATAGCGTATCACGATTTAATTAATGATCGCGGGTCAAAAGGACACGCGCGTGAACGGAAGATCCGCGTGCATGTGCGTGCATGTGCGCGTGCATGTGAAAGGGGGCGTGGTTTAGGGGTGGTGAAAGGGGGCATGGCTTAGGGGTAATAAAACTGTCAAGTTGAGTTTGATGGAAGGTGGATACATCCATCTCTCGTATCATATGATCCAGTATGAAGAGCTGAATTAATTTCACGTTTTGGTGGGAAGAATGAGAAAAAAAAAGAAGGATAACACTAGTGACATGCAAATCCTCAGCAGCACACCTGCGTTGCTCTCATCACCTGCGCTCACACCCCGCGGTGCACAAAGCCCGCACACACCCCAACAAGTAACAACGACAAAGCAGGCTTGGAGTAAACAGTATTAACAATATAGTATAGGCTATAAATTAACGCTTCACATATTTGCTTTCATAATAAAAACAAAACTAATAGCTTCCTTTGAACAGCTGTGACTCTCTCTTTTCCTCCTTTGATTAAATATCTGTTTGATTTCACTTTGTAAAGAGGTTACAGCTGGTGTCGGAGCTGCAGGAAATACGGTTCTGGCTGAAAATCAATGACTATTGATGCAAACAAATATATCACGTTTATCTCGGTGCACGAACCCAGTCACGCACATAGACTAAGGGAGCAAGCTGTGCTCAGTGCACAACTGTTATTAATCAGAGGAGACAGAGAGAAGAACCCCCTGCCTGGCACTGTACTTATTATGTACAGTGATGATGTACTCTTATTGGATATAAAATGTAAATTATCTCTACTCCTCTTGTTTTATGTTTGTGTACTACGGAGCCACGGAGGGGCCATAGAGAACAAAATAAAACACACCAGCGCTAGAAATGTTTGATTACGAACCATATACAATTTGGCTTGCTCTTTTATTCATTCATATATTTTATAACTGGAGCCCATACAGTGCCAGGGTAAGTGGGGATTACTGCTATAGGGGCTGTTGGATAGAGCCAGATGGCTGAGAGTCTACCCAGAGCCTGCAGAGGAGGCTTTACTGGGCTGGTGAGGCAGTAACAGGCGGGAAGGCGAGAGGTCTGCTGCGGAGTCCACAGTGTGCCCGCTGGAGGCTGTAGGCCTATCTCTCTGTCACCCTCGCCCCTCTCTGTATTTTCTATGTGGGGGGGGCCAATGGCCCCCTGCCCCCCCCCCCCGCCCCCCCCCCCCCCCCCCCTTCCGGCACCGTTGGACCCAGCACCGGAGGAAGCCACTATGTCACACAAGCGAAGGAGCGGAGGAGGCTCACTAAACTCTGTAACGGAGAGTGTGTGCCCAGAGAATATTCACCATCGGCAGGTAGTGTGTTTTGTTTGGCATGCAAAATATTTGGCGAGAACAAGGAAACGTCAGCGTTTGTTAGTGGGGGTTAATTTGACTGGAAACATGCTATGATCGTATAGCAGAACATGAAAGCTGTGACATTCACAGAAAAGCCATGATCGCTTACATCAATCGCTTACATTGTCATATCGTTTCAAATCATAATATGACACATTTTGGTTTTATTATCACCATAAGTTGCTCTTTGTGGTTGTTAAATAAAGTGTCTTGTGTTTATGTTCAAGTGGGCTCAGTGATATTTTAATAACAACATTATGGTGTTTTCTGGCTCAAAGAGGGAAAACTCACTGTTGTATGTCTCGAAAGAAAGTAATGCATTTTGTGATGTAGATTACCTCGATATTACACTTTTTTTAAATTAAAATGTTCAAATGAGACTCTATAAATCGAGGGGATGGGGGGGGCCTACAAAACCTCTCAGCCCCGGGGCCTAACATTAGGTTAAGGCCGCCTTGTTAACCTAGCAATTGAAATGCTTGAAACTTGTTCTGGTGATTCTCGTACTGTATTGGCAGCAATTAAATGTTTCACCCACTTATGACAAATGTACTCTTTGTAAGTCGCTTTGGATAAAAGTGTCTGCTATATGCCCTAAATGTAAATGTACTAACTTGAGTAAGAGTGGGTAGCCAATTATTACAAAAAAAAGAAAAAGTACAAAACACACCCACATACAAACACAAACTCACTCACATGTGCACACACCAAGACTCACACAAGAAAAAAACTAAGCTTCTGCCAGCAAAGACCAAACACACGTGTGTCAGAACGACACACACACTTGCACGCACACAGAAACACACGCACACACGCACACACACACACACACACACACACACACACACACACACACACACACACACACACACACACGTATCTGCCTGTGCATCAGGCGCGTAGCCACATGAGGGCCAATGTGGGCCAGTGCCACTATGATTGGCAGCTGGCCCACACCCTATCAGAAGTGCCCGGCATTTACTTGAAATTCAAAGAACGTAAAAAATAGTCCATAATAATGTCATACAAAATTGTGTGAGATCAATTTAGTTTCAATAAATTATAATCATTTTCAAATATTGAAAATAATGCTTTTTTTGTTCATTTGTAATATTCTGCGCTTCACTTTGATTGGGTAAAGCTATGTAGGCGGCTGCAGCGTGCGTCTGTTAGGTGTCAACAATCGCTGGAGGCTCACAATCAATCACACTCAGCACGCACGCACCGGATTGAAAATCCCTGAACTGTTTGTTGAACTCAATAGCCTTCTTGGTTAGAAGTTATCTTATGTTTTGTAATTTTGATTAGTAGGCTACCTTCAGAATCAAAGTATTGTTTTTTTGTTGATTTTGGTAACATATAAAGCGCATATAAAATCACATGCATGCACGTTGTGCCTCAAATCCCGCAGGGATGAATAAAGTAGGCTACAATCTAAACATCAATGTTGCCTATTATTGTTTGCCATTTATCGTCTGATCAGTGATGAAATCACATGCTGTTTTGGGACAATTGCGGTAGGCTAATGCTTATATAGGAATAATAATTAAAAAATAAATAAAAATAGTGGCCCACACTAATTTGCAAAAGTCCACACTGTTGAAAAAGGCTACGCCACTGCTGTGCATCCTTGGCAGAGCGCAAATATCCCCGCCACCCTGGCTGCTTCGAAGTAAAGTAGCCTACGCCTACAAACTTTCATTTTCGTTTCATCAGAAGGTACGAGGAAGTAAAACTTATGGAATCCGTTTGAATGAAGGCGGTACATTATCTGCCATTAGAGACGTTTTCATTGTGTATACGTGTCGTATGATAACGTTGGGTTGACGCGTCGTACGATTATCACACTAACTGTAACTGCAGACGGATCTTCATAGTACAGTAATCAGAATGAATCCATTAGATTTCGTCGACGATTTCACGCTCCTACTGTTTTTTCAACGCAATAAGACGGAAATATCACAAATGGATAAACCGCATACCTTTTTAGGCAAGCTGCGCGACTACGGCCTCATCCCTGAAGAGAAATACCAGGTGAGACTAGAAAAAATACGAAGCCTCGCGTCCAACAGGTCGGTGGTGGTTACTGAACATCTCTTAAATATTAAAAGTGTTAAACATGTGAAAAGAGGCAAACAGGAAACCCGCGCTACCAGAACACTGAGAAAAGACGCCAAGATGAAGTGAAATTACCTAGCCAGAGGTGGGGCATATGTGGATATAAACATAGAAATAAAACTGAGGAGCAGTAAGGAATCCAAATTAGGGTTGTTGTTTTTTTAACCCATACGAACCCAGACCCATTTATGGAAAAGTACTAAATTGTACTCAAGGAAATGTATCAATACTTTGTTCAAGTACAAGTAAAATTACCCATCTGAAAATGTACTCAAGTAAGTAAAAAGTAGTTCATTTTAAATGTAGGCTACTTTAAGTAAAAGCTACTGAGTTACTTTCTGTGTAATGGCTCATAAATCCAAAACGATTTAGTTTTTAATTCTAAAACTGTTAATCCCAATGTTTGATTCTGATTGGCTGATAGGTGTACTTTATGAGATGATAAAGTACACCTGTCCCCATCCAACGCTGCTGATGACCGCTTCACATATCACTCCGCGCATAGCAACGACGACGACTATAAAGAAACCCGGAACCGGCTTTTTTCTGCTTTGTTATGGAATGGAAAGTTAACTTCGATTTGTTGGGTGGACTAACTATGGTCGATAAACTGCTTGTGGAAAGGGGCTGTTAAAAATAAAGTGATTGCTTGCAAGCGACGTGTTGTTTCTGCAACCTGTCCTCGTATCTGGGAACTACTTTGTTGCGTATATAGTGAATTATAAGTGAAACGGAAGCGTTTTTATTGCTACATGATTTTTCATATTGCCGCCTTGGTAACAGTTTTAGAATAGCAATTAGCCACTCGACGGTGTGAATTATGGAGAAAATAAGGAAAGCCTGTCATGCCTCTCAGGCGTTCCTTATTTTTCCATAGCCTAATCCACACCCTCTCATGACTAATTGCTAAATTAAAGAACAAGTGTTACAAATGCAGGTGCAATAACAACAAATGAGACCTCTTTCTTGTTGTTCAGTTTAAGCAGCAGCTTAAAGTTAGTTGAGCTCATCCATTTAGTGGTAAAACATTAAACATGTGTACTCTCTCTCTCTCTCTCTCTCTCTCTCTCTCTCTCTCTCTCTCTCTCTCTCTCTCTCTCTCTCTCTCTCTCTCTCTCTCTCTCACACACACACACACACACACATAATCCCGCTCTCACTCACTCTCTCTCTCTCTCTCTCTCTCTCTCTCTCTCTCTCTCTCTCTCTCTCTCTCACACACACACACACACACACACACACACACACACACACACACAGTGCTCTTCACATCATCATTTGTCACTGTGTTGGTTTCCTGCTGTGTATTTTTCCCCTGTAGGTTTTCATTGGGTTGAACATTTGTTTACTCGGTAACAAATAGGATTTATAATGTAACTAAGTACAATACTTCAGTCAAAACGTACTCAAATAAAATACAAAATACCAATTCTAAAACTTAAAGAATGCAAAATACACAAAAAACATTCAATACAGTAACGTGAGTAAATGTATTTTGTTACCTTCCACCTCTGGATATACCACAGGCCAATTGGAACACATAGAACATATTACTGATGTTTTTCTAAAATACTATCACTTAATCTGTGATGTGACATATACATGATGGGCGTTTAT
Organism: Urophycis tenuis; assembly: GCA_036785325.1. NCBI lineage: Eukaryota > Metazoa > Chordata > Actinopteri > Gadiformes > Phycidae > Urophycis > Urophycis tenuis. The sequence continues at coordinate 234,940 of JAXIVH010000119.1, forward strand.
GGTAAATGTATTCCTTATTTGAAAATAACTCAACTTGACAGTTTTTTCTTATTATAACTAAATTTTCACAAAACTATTTCATAAAACTATTGTTCTTTGCCCAGACAATTTGTGTACATATGGCTGTAACATATGACTCACACAGTTCATAACAGTTTGTAACTGGCTCCTCTCAAAAATCCCCTCAAAAATCAGTTTGGTCATTCATACCTCCTGGACAAAATCATCAAAATATTTTCTTCCCCAACTCTCCAGGAGATGAGCCGTATGAAGAGCAAAGAGAAAATGCAGAAGAGTTTACATGATGTTCTGTACTTGATGGAGAGCGAGCCACCTCAGAAAATCAGGGCCTTCTGGACCTGCATCTTCAACGACACCATCACGGCCCTGTACCCCACTCTGAAAAGGCTTCGAGAGAGCCTCCTCCAAGATCAGCCTGCTGTGGATGTTGTTGAAGGTGATGATGTTGATGGTGATGGGGCGGCAGTAGCTCAATGGATAGAGCGGGTAGATAGAGCGGGTTGTCCACTAACCGTAGGGTCGGCAGCTCGATCCCCTCAACCCCCTCCCCTCCACCAACTGTCTGCATGTCCTTGAGCAAGACACTGAACCCCAACTTGCGCCCCGGGCACTGAACATAGCAGCCTACTGCTCCTATGTACCATCGGATGGGCCAAATGCAGAAAACAAATTTCGTTCCCATATCTAAAAAATACTGAGAATGACCAATAAAGACAAAAAGGTCTTCTCCTCTCTCTTGAGTCACTTTTAATTGTATAGCCCTTAATACATTGCCCTGTGAGACCATCCGCATATAAAAAACATAGAAATATCATGGCAGTAAATTATTTCTAAACATGGCCGTAACTTAAAGTTGTTGTAAAAACTCCAGCCAATCAGAGTCATTGCCAAATCTGGTTGGAATGTTGCATCCATCTTTCTGAGGCATTGCCATTGTGTTTTTTTTTTTTTAGCAGGCTGCGGCACGTCTTGCTTCCTCATGAACTGAAACTCCCTCCCTCTCTCTCCCTCTGATTCATGGAATAGCAAAGGAGGGACACAAAAGATCAATAATCATGAGGGCATGGTTATAGTTATAATATATTCATAATATTTATTGTTCTTATTCTGATGATTGTTATTATTATTATTATTATTATTATTATTATTATTATTATTATACTAGCCTTTTGAGAGACTGCAGTTTTTTCTGCTACATTTGTTTAAAATGTTGCGTGTACAGGTTTAGTGAGGTGAGGCTAAGAACACTCAAAGCGTGCAATCAATATTGGAGTTGGCTAACAAACCAAACTGTTCAGAAAATACAGGGATAAAATAGTTGTTTTGTTCATGTTTACATATGTTTTTCTATAGCTTTTCTGCTGAATAATAAAAAATGATGATTATTATGAATGATTATCAATGATTAATATTATGATGATTATCAATGACATTTTACCAATTCCATTAGCATTTTGACATAATTTTTTGTTCAAATATTGTGTGTGTTTACATGTGATTTATGGCAAATCAGATGCAGACTGATTGCGAAATTGTCAACGACATTATTTCCAGCAGGCTGTGTCACGTCTTGCTTCACCGTGAAAGGAAACTCCCTCTCTCTCCCTCTGATTTAAGTAACAATATGTTCTTATGGAATAATACATGAGGAACACAAAAGATCAATTATTATGACTGGCCTAGTTATTGTTGTGGTTGTTGTTGTTGTTAATACTATTATTAATTATGATATTATACTTTCCTCTTGAGAGACTGAATGGCATATGAATGCCGCCCAATTTACTATTTTACTTTTATTCGGCCAGCTTTGTGTCTTTGAGATAAAGTACCACTTTTAAGAGAGAGACAGCAGTATATTATTATGTAATCATTGCCTACGGAGTCTATTTTCCCCCTGAATATATAATTATAGTTTATATTATATTTAATTATAGTTTGTATTCCTGGGCCTAGGCCCCCTGCCGATGGAGAGCCAGAAGTTCCCTTCATGCCTGACTGTTACCTGTGGTGACAAGAAGGGGATACTCGACTGCACCAAACTGGAAAAGGGTGAGCTGGTAACAGTCTGATTAGAAGCTGGAATCTTACCATTTTATTCCTGTTCAAGTGTTGATTGGATAAATCTGAATGTATACACCGTGTACAAAAGCACAGCGATGGGATTTCTGTTAAAATGATTGGTAATGGATCATGCCAGAGTGACAAAAGTGTGAGCCCACTGCAGGCTTTATGAGGGGATCTGTTTGAGTTTAAGTGTGGAGTGTTTAGATTGGATTTAATGAATTTCGTTACTTTGGGCATTCTTTTTCTTTGTTGAAAAAGTAAATGAAAGCTAAAGACTAGAAATTGAGCCATCAATGAGAAAAAGAGTTTTTCCCTTGTTGGTAAGAGAATTAGTTGATCATCTTTGTTTGTCTTTGTTTTTGAACAAAATTACATTAATTTAATTGGGAGTTTGACACAAACAGAAATGCAAGGTTATCTTATGTGTTGTGTTTTAACCCATTTCCCTCCCACCTTCAAGCAGTTCTTACCTTGTCACCGTCTCTGTGGTTTCAGGAGAGCCCTGCTTCAAGTATGGCCAAACGTTCTACACACCCTACGAATTTCAGGAGAAATGCGGGAAAGCCAGATCCAACAAGTGGAAGAGTGATATCTATTGCTCACTGGAAGAGCTGATTAAGGTATTTTAAAGGAAAACCAAACCCTGAAACAAATTATTCTAGATGAAAAAAATTTGTTTTTATCTGGAAAGGCAATCTAGTCATGTGCCGCACATGGATACATGGCTCATGCTTTTAAATGCTACAGCAGGGAGCCCTGAAAAGACTGGAACCATACCCCAAAAGTGAAGTGTATTACTTTAACGTAATAAATGGTTAAATATAGGACATGATTTCTGACTGAAATAAAATAACAATGTATTGGTTATTTTTACAATTTTGATAGTGGGTGGGGACTAGGTCAAACAGGGTGTTTGGTTTTCCTTCAAATAACCACCACTGTTTGTTGGAGGAGTTGGCTGGGTAGTTTGCTGGACGGTTTGAAGGTTTTAACCTGCTAATAGCACACTATTAGTCATCAATCACTGAGCAATATCTAGATGCTGTATTTGAATCTAGATTCAACGACATTGTGTGTTTGTGTGTGTGTGTGTGTGTGTGTGTGTGTGTGTGTGTGTGTGGTTTAACCCCATTGCAGACAGGACAACTGAAATGCCCAGGATTTAGTAACAGCAAGGTAACTGCCAACAAATCAATCCGATGGTGTTCAATGATTTGGATTGCTGGATTGTGTTTCCTCAGGGATTCATATTTGTTCTTTTGTCCTCTTTCTGCTCCTTTGTTCTCATGTTTAGGCTAAGAGTCCGGCACCCCCCTCCAACTCAAACCCTGGTTGGTTGCAGTTGTTCTGCTACATTCGTTTTAGATTTTAATCCCGTCCAAAGCGATTTAAAGCCACATTGTGTAACATTTGAACTTGCTCCAGCTTAATATTTCCTGGAGATATCAGTGGTCAACATTTATCAATGGTGATTTCAATAGTGTTATCATAAAATCACATTCAAAATCACATAACACAAATAAGGTTTTTGATTTGTGTCCAGACACTGATGCCACCACAGAGAAAACCTTATTTAGCTGATGAGAGTTAAAATGGGAGTATAGAGCCCTAGGAAACTGTTGTTTGTGAACATGCACCCACCAGGGTTTCCAGACATGACAGCCACCCCAACAAAACACAATGTTCCATTAGAGGTCTGGTTGGCACGTGGACAGAAATCCAATGGTCATTTCTTTAATAACTCCAGCATCGAAGTAGCATCAAAGTTAGTGTTTGGATATACCCTTGTCCTCATCAACCGGGACAGCATAGTATGTTGAGGAAGATTCATGCAACTCTGCTTTAATCTTCCTAAGAAATAGAGAAGCAGCCCTTCCAGCAATTCATTCTGTATTTCGAGGCTCATCAGAGTGGCATTTTTAGGTATAGAGCATTGAGTCTGCTTCCAACTTCTGGGTCATATTGTGAAATGAGTTTGAATATTATATAATATTAATGTAATATTCCCTGTGTCCTTGAAGTGGCAGGTCCTATTCAGCATACAAAGGCAACAGGCCGTCTGCCAAGCAAGCTGCCTGTTACCTGTGGTGACAAGAAGGGGATGCTCTACCGCATCAAAATGGCAAAGGGTGAGCTGGGAACAGCCTGATCAGAAGCTTGAATCTGTGGTCACTTCATTCCTGTTCAAGTGTTGATTAGATAAGTCTGAGTGTGTACAATGTGTAAAGAAACACAGCGCTGGGATTTATGTTGTGCAGTTTCTGTTAGAAGAATTGATACTAGATCATGCCAAAGTGATAAAACAAGTTGGTTAGCCCAGGCTATATATAGCAGGCTTTATATAAGGGGATCAAATATGTTTTTGGTGTATAGTTTGGAGACATTTTGATGTGATGGATTTAATTATTTTTGTTATTTCATTATTTCTCTGACATATTTGCTATTGAGCCATCAAGGAGAAAAAATATATAATAATTGACCATTAGCACTGTAGATTTTAATGAAATTACAATACATTTAATTGAAATTGCTGGGTTTGACTAGATATTTAAATACAGGGAAAGAGATGTAAGGCAAGCTTATGTTTTCTGTTTAAAGCCATTTCCCTCCCACCTTCAACCAGCTGTTTCTTTGTCACCATGTGGGTTCAGGAGACCCGTGCATCATGTTTGAAGAGAAGTTGTACACGCCCCGCGATTTTATGGTGCTGAGCGGGAAGGAAGCATCAGCCGACTGGAAGAGGACCATCAAATACAAGGGAAAAATTCTGAAGAAGCTGTTTGAGGTATTTTAAAGGACAACCAAACCATAAAATAACTTATTTCAGAATAAAAACAGGCATAGCTACTTCTGGCAGGACACTCTATGTCCCATGTTATTTGCTGACAGCTGATGCAGTCCAATCAAGCTCAGGTACGTAGCTAGGCAGTCAATTGAAGACCTTCCACCTCACAGACACACACACACACACACACTCTGCAAAGTTAAGTGTGCTGTGCTGGCCTTCACCCTCCACCTGCTTTGGTTGGGCTCTGTATTGTATGTCACCGACACAATGAGTTGTCTAGTGCTCCCTGCTGTCAGATGTTGGGATGCTGTGTCTGACATCTGTATGTCATGCATTTAGTCCTACAGCAGGGAGCCCCCAAGAGAGTAGAACCATACCCCCAAAACTGAAGTACTTTACTTTCATGTAAGAAATGGTTAAATCAAGGACGTAAGTCATTTCTGACTGAAATAAAATAACAAGGAATTGCTGAGAATTGCAGTTTTGATAGTGGTTGGGGACTAGGTCAAACAGGGTGTTTGGTTTTCCTTCAAATAACCACCACTGTTTGTTGGAGGAGTTGGTTGGGTAGTTTGGTGGAAAGTTTGAAAGTTTTTGCCTGCTCAAGCACACTATTAGTTATCAATCATTGAGGCCCTGATAGTAAAATCTAGATGCTGTATTTGAATCTTGAGTCAACAACATATAGAGAACAACACAATCATCCCCACCTGTTGAGACGTAGGGGCAGTTTACGAGAATCCCCTGTCTTCAATCTGTCTTCACCTTTTTCCATGTGAATGATATCCGTGTGTGTGTGTGTGTGTGTGTGTGTGTGTGTGTGTGTGTGTGTGTGTGTGTGTGTGTTGTGTAAACCCATCACAGACCAAACAACTGAAATGCCCAGTATTTCGTAAGAGCATGGTAAGTATGAATAAATCAATCCGATGGTGTTCCATGATTTGGATTGCTGGATTGTGTTTTCTCAGGGATTCATATTCATATCGTGTGACCTCGTGGAAATTACCTCAGGGTGAATTTTACTGCGAACCATCACTTTAAGTCTATTGGGGTCCACGACCCTCATCCCACTGCCCCAGCATGTGACAGAGAAGAAGATCGCACTGGCAACAACAGACTCATAGAACATCCTATTGTCCTGCAGATGTTGAAGGACCTTAGCCGCCTCAGAAAAAATAGTCGGCTTTGGCCCTTCTTGTAGACAGCCTCTGTGTTTCTGGTCCAGTCCAAACTTGTTGTTGAGGTACACCCCCAGATACTTGTACTCCTCAACAGTGTTGACAGCAACCCCCTGGATGAACACAAGGCCCACCGGTGTTTTGGCCCTCCATAGGTCCACAATGAGCTCCTTTGTCTTAGTTGCGCTGAGCTGCAGATAGTTCAGCTCACACCAAGAGACAAAGTTGCCCACAGCAGTCCTATTTTCACCCTCGTCACCCCCTTCAATGCAACCAACTATTGCTGAGTCATCAGAAAACTTCTGAAGGTGGCAGGACTCAACTGCAATAGTTGAAGTCTAGGTGTAGAGGGTGAAGAGGAAGGGAGAAAGAACCGTTCCTTGTGTGGCCCCAGTGTTGCTGACCACTCTGTCAGATACACATTTCTGGAGGCGTACAAACTGTGGTCTGCCCATCAGATAGTCAACAATCCAGGACACCAAGGGGGCTTCCACCTGCATCGCCGCCATCTTCTCACCTAGGAGACCCGGTCGTAAGGTGTTGAAAGCACTGGAGAAGTCAAAGAACATGACTCTCACAGTGCTTGCCGGCTTGTCCAGATGAGAATAGACTTTGTTCAGCAGGTAGATGATGCAGTCCTCGACTCCCAGGCGGGGTAGGCGAACTGCAGCTGGTCCGAGAAGGGTCTGACCATAGGCCTAAGCTGCTCTAGGACAAGCCTCTCCTTGGTCTTCATGATATCTGTAGTCCTGAGGGCTGCTGGGACGCAGCGTATTTGGGACAGGAATGAGGCAGGACGTCTTCCACATCAGAGGGACCCTCTGGAGGTGCAGGCTCAGGTTGAAGATTAAGTACTCCACACAGCTGGGGGGCACAGGCTTTAAGTACCCTGGAGAACACACCATCAGGGCCTACCGCTTTGTCAGAGTCTAAAGCATCGGTTATGGTTCCACGTAAGATCACGCAATGACCATGCAGTTGCTTGGACGCAGTCGTGATGGTTCTGCTTGGGGTTTACGTGTTGAAATGCAATTCAATGCCACACCGGTAGAGGGCTCTATGTTTTTTTGTAAAGACTGACCGACCGACCGAGACTCTTGTGACATATATCGTCGTTAGCCTTGTTATAGCCTATTTGTTTACCTTCTGGCTTTTCTTCTACTCACAGTGAACGATGGAGACCGAGACAGAGAGACTGGCGTTGGAGCTCAAAATGATCAAAGCCGAGGAAGAAATACTTCTATTGCAAATAAAAACTCAAAACTCAAAACTCTTGCAACTCTCTCAACCAACCAACTCAAACTGACTCGAAGACTTTTAAAAAACGGCGGTGTGGAAATGAGTGGAATCCGGAAAAGCGGTCTCCAGCGGATGTAGTTATTTAGCGGACCAATCACAGCCAATGCTGCTGCATTCGTTTGCGTCGCCTCGACGCACGTCTAGGATTTTTGGGAGGTGCACATCAGGTCCCTGCGGTGTATGCAAGGGGGGTCCGCAAGGACGTAATGGGTCTGTAAGCCCCCTAGCGTTGCATCAACACGGAAGCATAATTTAAGCATAACTCAGCCTTTACACTTAGGCCCCATCCACATATTTCGAAAACGATTTCGAAAACGATCTGTCCCCCCACCCCCATTTGTCTCGGCAGGGGGGCCAGACATTTCTCCGTAACGACGGTCATTGCTGAAACACATCTAGCTCTAGAAACACTGTAGTACACATTCCAGGCCTGTGTGTGGCGCTGTTTCAGCTACAGAAATCCACCGAAAAACAGTTTCATGTTGCAGAGTATGCCTAAGTGACAGATCCTCAACAACATGAAACTACCTAAACCACTCGACAGTCGATTCAACCTGAAGTCAAACACAGGCAGTCAATTCATTATCCAACATCTTCCTCTCGCGGATCCTGGTGTCCCAACGTGTTTGCACTGATTAGAAAATCGGACTAAAAAATTATCAATTTTGGAATATACTGTATATTCAATGCTGTGCGATGTTATGTCGGCGCGATTTCACTTACCCGCCCATTAAATGGTTAATTCTTGGAGACCAATCCAAAAGAAGATAAATAACAATATGTATTATTTATTTCATTTCTACAGTCATTCTAAAGGCATATCCTCCACATTTATTTCGCTCTGACTCTGGCCGATGACATCATCGTTTGCGTTGCTGGTCTCCACACGAATCCAAAACCTGAAACGTCCACCCTGGGAGCTGGTTTAAAAAAAACGTGCACAAGACCTATGCGGTTTCACTCGAAAATCATCTCTGTGTGGATGGGCCCTTAATACTCACAAGGTCAGGCGTGAAGGACAATGTAGAGGTGACTGTGTGACTGTGACCCTCATTCTGAAAATGTTTAACAATATTAGCAGAAAAATCACTTTGAAATATTCTTCCTGAATTTTATTTTGTAAAACCTAATTCAACTGAAGTTCATCTCAATATGTACAGATGAACTTTGATCACGGTCCGGCTTGGGTGATCGATCGCTGAATGCAGGAGAAGGGTCCGGCTGCGTCGTGCAAGACAGAGGTGTAACTTGTAGTAGGCGTAACTTGTAGTAGGAGGCGTGTCTTGTACTTTTCTAAATCACGCATTACACCAAAAGTAGAATCAGTAGCAGTTCTACATTGAATTACGCCCCGGGGAGATTCCCTCCGAGCGCCCCCCCCCACCCCCCCCCCCCCCCCCCCTCCGAAAAAAAACCAACACTTTTTTCCCCCCCCCCCCCCTCCGAAAAAAACCAACGCTTTTTTTTGGCACAAACAGACAAACACAAACTGTCGTCCCAGTGCCGTGTCCCCCCCCCCCCCCCCCCCCCCGCCACAGCTGCAGTGGGCGACAATTTGCCAATTCCCCACATAGTGGCATGATAGATAGACTATAGAGAAGCGCTTCGCGGCGCAGATGATTTTTTTTTTTTTTTTAAGTTCTCATGCCGCTCCACCTTTTTGTTAAAGGTATGAAGGGATAAAGTAGGCTAAACTTATGCAGGTTCCCCACGTTAAACTGCTGCATTAAATGTCATTGTAAAATTGTAATAGGCTAATTTTCTTAATGCTTATGAGTCAGGGATGTCAGTTTCACGTAAAACAGTAAGGCTATGATGAAACTAATCAAGAGCATATTTTTAAATGAGCGGGTCGGGTGCATTATTTTTATATAAGGCCTAATATTTGTGGTCCGAGTTGCGGTCATTTACGTACCTGTGGTGTAATTATTGTATGTGTTTTATAATGCCTTATAAATGGTTGTGGGAGGTCTAGCATAGTAGACACACACGGGGCGCTGTGAGTCACGCAAGAGTATGTTAAGTTATAGCAGAGCTGAAGAAGAGTTGAATTAAGTTTTTCCTACTACGCCTACTACAAGTTACGCCTCCGTCTTGCAGGACGCAGCCGGATACTATTGGAGAGCAGTCCTTCCTACCATAAGTTCTTATCTATCGGTGTCGGAGTGATGATCCATATTTGAAGGTTTTACAGAAAAATAACCATGAAATTGTAAAAAAAAGTTAATTGTTAACTTAATTGTCAATTAATTAATAGCAAAAAAAAAAAAAAAAAATGGTCAGGCCTTCCTTTCTCAAAGGACAATTTACTTCACCGGTGTTGCGGAATCTGATTACAGCTAATCCGATTGGCTGCAACCGACTACACCTCTTGTCAATCGATGCAGACAAAAAAAAGGTGTACTGTAGCTAGTCTGAAACAGAAAGTATGGACATGTCCCCACCACCATGCAAATCAAACCTAAGCCCTTGGTGTGCAAATGTAGTCAATATATTTACATGCCCTGCAGCCTCAACTTTCAGTTTCCAAATGTCCCAGCAGAGGTAGACTTCACCTGGGTTGGTCATTTTTATGCTCTTCTAGGTGCTGAGAGGGAGAGGGTCCTTGAATTTCAACCATATCTGATTTATCGGTAGGTCATTGCCGTTTACCCTTTATAACATTTTAGATGAGGTGATGTTGAAATTATTAAATGTACATTGCATTTAATGCATGCATACCACAAATCGCTCATAACCTTCAACTAGTATGCACAAAATAAAGTATATTATCAAGTTTTAGAGAGGTCCTCAGATCTTCAGACAGTTCTGGACCTGCATCTTCACGGACAACCTCATGACCCAGTACCCTAATCTGAAGAGGCTTTGTGGCAATCTCTTAAATGGTCAAACACCTGCTGTGGATATTGTTGAAGGTGATGAGGATGTTGGCATCCTCTGTTGTACTGTTGTCAATTTAGTGGTTCATTTGAATTTCAAATTTTTTTATTTACTTATTACTTTAATTTTCATGTAGAAAATATAGTGAAACGATGATCATAATTATTTCCCAGGAAAGAGAGCAGTTATTGGCATGGCTTTACTTACCTGTTCATACATCATAATCAGATCACTAGCTCTATTTTACTCACCTAAAGGATCATTTATTATGAACTATTAAGTTATTATATATATATATATATATATATATATATATATATATATATATATAGAGATTATAATGTGTTCGTATTTTTATCAACAAATGAACTAGGAATATAAGTGGGTGTCTCCTGAACAGATTAATTTGTGTAAAATTGGATATTAATTTAAGAAATTAAATATAATATTTGTGGAAATTCATATAAATCTTATCAAAGTCGCCTTGTTTCGATTGTTTCTGTATTGACCGAGGCTTTACTTCCGATTTGACATTCGATTGACATAACCGGGACTCTTCCTCCAAATTTGCCCCACCACCTTTCTTTGAACACGAAGATAGTGTCTCCAATATTACCTGTAGCAGGGCGAGCACTTTCTGCACCGAGCCAGCTCTCGACCTCTAGTTTCAGGCATTGTCGCTCAGGGTTCATCTCTTTTTGAATGTCCAAGAAAAGACTGCCTGTGAGCTCTGGTGTGAAAGTAGTTTGAGAGTTAAGTGTCACAAAATATGTACTTTTGTGTCTGGAAACTGAGGCCATCGGAGAGAGATTTAGCTGATGTGTTACAATGCACGAATACAGCAATAGGAAACGCTTGTCTGGGAATGACATACAACCCACCACGGTTTCCTGACATGACAAAAAGCAGACACAGAGAAGGTCCAGTTCCTCTTGCAGCTGTACAATCTCTGATATTCCATAGTGGTCAGATTGGCACGTGGCCAAAAACCCAACAGTCCTTTTTTAACTCCAGCATGGAAGTAGCGAATGCACAATGCGACAAGCAGCACTTACTGTACATCAATGTATTCTATATTTCAGAAGCTCATCAGAGTATTGTTTTATGTACAGAGTATAGAGTCTGCTTTGGTGACGCTAGAGACAGTAAGCAACAAAAGGAAAAAAAAACTAAGGTGGATTTTAATTGAGGAGGGCAGACTACCTTGAACAGAGTGGGTTTGATTTGAGATTTATAATTAAGTCACAGTCACAGTTGTCAGTCACACACACAGAAATGCAAGTTTATGTTATGTTTTACAACCCATTTCCCTTCCACCTTCAAGCAATTCTTACCTTGTCACCGTCTCTGTGGTTTCTTGTGCATCTTGATAGGCCACAAGCGTCAAGCAAGCTTCAGCAGCTGAGCGTCAAGCACAGCTCCAAGAACTGGAAGAACACCATCCATTGCAAGGACGCCATGCTGGCAAAGTTGTTGAAGGTATTTGAAGAGAAACCCAAACCCTAAAATAACTAGTTTTGGCAGGACATGCGCCAAGTAATCAGCCGACAGCTGTTGCAGTCCAATCAAGGTCCTTCACCCACCACTACCCCAGCCTCTACCTGCGTTGGCTCTGTTACATTGTAGTAATATGGGTTAATCCTGGACCAAATCTTGACTAAGATGCACAAAGTTAAAAAAAAAATGTAGGATACGATTTAAATATGGACTCAATGTTTCCAGTCAGTACTGATTGAAGACAGTTAATGCCTGAACAGCAATATAACGTTGACCCTAAATGGAAAAAGAATGTGTGGGCGAGAAGGCATTTCTTTGTGTTTTGATAGTGAGCGGGGACTAGGTCAAACAGGGGTTAGGGTTTCCTTTAAATGAGAACCGTTGTTAGGGAATACTGTGGGGGGCAGGATAGTTCAGTGGAAGGTTTGAAAGTTCTTACCTTCATAAGCCAACTCCATCAATCCCTTCGGTCCTGTTTACAATACCTAGATTCTAAAATCTGGGCATTGTAAACAACTGACAACTGAAGTCATCCGATTCCACAAAGGTCTCAACACACTCACAGTCACCCCCGCCTGTTGAGATGTAGGGGCAGTTTACTAGAATCCCCCACATGAGGCAATCTTCACCTCTTCCCATGTGAATAATGCCTGTGTGTGTGTGTGTGTGTGTGTGTGTGTGTGTGTGTGTGTGTTATTGTGTAACCCCATCGCAGCACGAACACCTGAAATTCCTGGACTGTAGTAAGAGCAAGGTAATTGTCGATAAATCAATCCGGGGATTTTAAATAATTTGGATTGCTGCTTTGTGGTTTCTCATTCATATTGAGCCATTTGTCCTCTTTTCCTCTGTTTGTTTGTTGTCATGTTTAGGAAGTACCGCTGCTCCCCAACGGCCCAAACACTGGTTTGTTGCAGTTTTTCTGCTCCCTCTTACTTTACGTTCCTTCTAGCTAGCTAGCTAGTTTATCTAGTAGCTTATAATACCCTGGACATAGCTTTCCTCGTTGCTGGTCAATACAATATCTTCCTATAACTGATTCTATAGAGAGAACCAGATTCAGTCTATGAGAGTTGGATGCACATATACTGCCATAGGAAATATTTGTTTAAGAATGACATGCAGCCAACAACAAGGTTTTTGGACATGACAGCCACCCTGTCACTCCATTGGTCGATTGTAATGGATAGCTTAACTCAACTAATGTTGTGATGGTCATGTATTCTAGATTTCAAGATATGTTAATTCAAAATGTGGCTACCTGAAGTGAAGACCTAAAGTACAGTGACCAACATATGAAAATAGTAATTTTATCTATTTAACCTTTAGTCAACCTCGTTAGTCTTGTTAGTTCAGCACTTTTTTTTTCTTCTTTTTTTTTTACAAACAAGCCAACAGCAGTCCTGCATTATTATTATTAAAACATTGCCTATAGCTGTAGCACTTCTGTTGTGTAAAACCCTGAACAGATAAGAATAGTTTGTTATCATCCTGAGCCCAGGCGTTCCTCTGCGACACAAGCTGCCTGTTACCTGTGGTGGCCAGCAGGGGACTCTCTACCCCACCAGACTGGCAAAAGGTGAGCCGGTAACAGCCTGATTAGAAGCTTGAATCTGTGGTCATTTTATTCCCATTTATTCCCCCAAGTGTTGATTGAATAAGTTGTATGGCGTGTACAGAAGCACAGCGATGGGATTCCTGTGGTTTCTGTTAAGAGTGTACAAGTGTATGAATGCATGTACCTGTACATGTTCAAGAGGAGGCGCTGTTGCGCCAAATGTGGCACAGAGTCACGTGTGACTGATGATACCACTACTTTGTAAGGGAAGTGTTACCATCCTCTCTCTGTGTACCTGACTCCCACTGAGAGCAGCTATTGTTCACAGTTCCTAAATTAAAAACGTCACGGATTGATGGCTGGAAGAACAAACGTCTGTTCATCCCTTTAGAATTATTATTTTGCTGTGCAAGGTAAGCAGAAGGAATAAGCCTACCTGCTAACAGTTTCTGTTAAAATAATTGGTAATGGATCATGCAATCGTGACAAAAGTGTTTGCCTACTGTAGGCTTTGTATAAGGGGATCAAACATGTCTTGGAGTTTCAGCGTGGAGTGTTTAGATTAAATTGAATTAATTTAATTTTTTTGTAATTTTTTTTTGTTGAAAAAGTTGAAATTGAGCCATCAACAAGAAAAAGCCTGTTTTTCACTCGTTGGTAAGGTTGATTATGGTTATTTTTTTTTCTGTATAGTTTATTTTAATTAAATTACATGAAGTTACATGAAGGCAATTTAAAAAATCAATAGAGCTTCAAAAGCAGTGATGGAGTTTGACACAAACAGAAATGCAAGGTTATCTTATGTGTTGTGTTGTCACCCATGTCCCACACCTTCAAGCAATTCTTACCTTGTCACCATCTCTGTGGTTTCAGGAGAGCCCTGCTTCAAGGTTGGCCAGAGGTTCTACACGCCCTGCTATTTTCTGGTGCTGGGTGGGAGAGCCAGAATGCACACAAAGCACACAATGGTCACATGGTTACATCAGGTAATGGGGAGATGGGTGGGGACCGGGAGCAGGGAGGTGTAGTTTGGGATCAAGGACGGGCCAGGCTGGGGAGACGGGGCTGGGGGCAGGCAGGCGGAGATCAGGAAGGGCGAGGCGGGGAATGGAGTCGGAATCTAATCTAATCTAATGTAGAAACAGCGGAGAACAATCTGGCACCAGGAGAAACGTGAGGGACTGTTACGACCCCAGCTCGTTGAGGGAAAAGGGAAGTAACACACTCAACCCAATGGATGGATTGCAGTTAACCTGATTATTATTTACCATTATTACTACTATTACTACTATTTACTATTACTATTATATTATTCAAGTGGAAATTAGGTAACAAAACCAACCGAAAATCAAATAAACAAATAACAAAAAGAGAACTCCTTCAAATAAAATGGAGCCAATTGTCTACAGACTAGGGTGAGTGGTGAATGACAACAATATTCCTAAAACAAAAACCTAACTACTCTAGCATGATGAAAACACGAATACAAACAATCAGCACCCCTAAACATAGTGTTTCTAAACAGTGAGTGCAGGTAATCAAAATCCGCATGGAAAATGTCATTCTTACCCTGGGCCAAAATCTGGGAACACACACACAAACTCACAAATACATACATACATACATACATACTATACAAACAACAGATCTCACGCGACTATGGGAATCGGCCTTCTAAAGGTGTCTGCCCCTGTTTGCAGGGCTCACCAGGCTTTTATACGCCTTCCCTGCACTGTTGCTCTCTGGTTGGTGGAGCCCCGCACCAATCAGCTGCCGGGGCTAATCAGGGGATGGAAGGACACGCCCGCTGGAGATGCTTCGCTGCAAAACAGAAGGGGTTGGGCATACAGAGGGAGGGAGAGGCAATAGGCGAGTTTCAGATGAGGCATGCGGCTTCATTTGCCATGCGTCAGAATGCATTATGGGAGGAAAAACGTCAGAAATACCTGTGACAAAACTTCCGCCTGCTTTTCTGAACATTTGCTCTCGAGCAAGTGTGGACATAAGACACTCTCCTCAACATCCTCTCAACTTTGCCTTGGTTGGTTGGAATACCGACATTAAATTCCCCACGTCAGAAGTGACATAACTCCTTTCAGAGAGGCGTGCCTGGTGCCCTCTCCCAAACTATGCATATCAAAAAGATTAAAAAGAGACAATTTTGTGAACTTTCACTTCATCACTCATCATGATTTTTTTATTTCATTTACACATTTCTCCACATAGCCAAGCCATTGTGCATGCAGAAAATTCATCACCTTTGCTCCTCAGCCTGCATCAATAAGGGGAGATCCAATGCCTCAAATTCGTCTGCTACGAAGAACGCAAGCGCCACTTCGTATGCCATCTTCCTTGTACCCGTGTCCGCCTTGACGTGATGGGAACTTGACGTGATCTGGACATCATCTTCTCAATTCTTGTTTGCATTTGTGCAACAAATGCACAAATGCAAACGATCCAGAACGTGACTAATGCCAACGGCTCAAGGCTCTAACGGGGACCGATTTGTTGTCTTCACTAATCAGCTAATGCGGTGCAGCTGTGTGAATGAATGAGGAGCGGTGGGGGCGTAGCAGGCAGACTGTGACACACACACACACACACGCACACTCTGCAAACTTAGCTGGTTTTCACCCACCACCACCCCAGCCTCCACCTGCTTTGGTTGGGCTCTGTATTGTACGTCACCTACACAATGAGTTGTCTAGTGCTCCCTGCTGTCAGATGTTGGAATGTTGTGTCTGACATCTGTATGTCATGCATTTAGTCCTAGAGCAGGGAGCCCCCAAGAGAGTGGAACCATACCCCCAAACTAAAGTAATTTACCTTCATGCAATAAATGGTCAAATCTAAGACATAAGTAATTTCAGATTTTCTGACATGATAGTGATATGGATTGATCCTGGTCCAAATCTCGACCTAAATACACATGTTATATATAAACATAGGACAAGATTTCAATATGGATTCAGCTTCGAGTACCAAGTGATGACAGTGGATCCCTGAACAGCAATATCTCACCTCACCTAAATAAAAATAACAGAGAATCGGTGATAAGGCAATTTTTACAGTTTTGATAGTGGGTGGGGACGAGGTAAAACCGGGTGTTTTCATTCAAATAACGACCACTGGAGGAGTTTGTTGGGTAGTTTGGTGAAAGGTTTGAAAGTTCTTGTCTGCTCGAGCACACTATTAGTTATCAATCACTGAGGCAACATGACGCAGCCTTTACCTCTTTCCATGTGAATAATACCTTGTGTGTGTGTGTGTCTGTGTGTGTGTGTGTGTGTGTGTGTGTGTGTGTGTGTGTGTGTGTGTGTGTGTGTGTGTTGTTTAACCCCATTGCAGACGGGACAACTGAAATGCCCAGGATTTAGTAACAGCAAGGTAATTATCAATAAATCAATCCGATGGTGTTCAAATGATTTGGATTGCTGGATTGTGTTTTCTCAGGGAATCATAATCATATTGTTTGACCTCTTTCTGCTCATTTGTTCTCATGTTTAGGCCAACAGACCGACACACCCCTGCAGCTCGAACACTGGTTGGTTGCCGTTGTTCTGCTACATTCATTTTAGATTTTACTCTTGTCCAAAGCGACTAAAGGCACATTGTGTAACATTTGAACTTGCTCCATCTTAAAATATCCTGGAAAAATCAGTGGTCAACATTTATCAATGGTGATTTCAATAATATTCTCATAAAATCACATCGAAAATCACATAACACCAATAAGGTTTTTAATTTGTATCCGGACACTGAGGCGACTGCAGAGGAAAAACAGATTTAGCCGATGAGAGTTAAAATGGAAGTATAGAGCCCTAAGTGTTGTTTTAGAACATGCACCCACCAGGGTTTCCAGACATGACAGCCAGCCCGACAAAACACAATGCAACGCATTAAAGAAGGTCCAGTTCCACTGGCTCCAGCAGCTGTAGAATCTTCTCTGATGTTCCATTAGAGGTCTAGTTGCCATGTGGCCAGAAATCCAATGGTCCTTTCTTTAATAACACCGACATCGAAGTAGCATCGAAGTTAGTGTTTGGATATACCCTTGTCTTCATCAACCGGGACAGCATAGTATGTTGAGGAAGATTCATGCAACTCTGCTGTCATCTTCCTAATCTGCCAGCAATTCATTCTGTATTTCGAGGTTCATCGGCACTAGCATTTTTAAGTATGGAGTATTGAGTCTGCTTTGAACTTCTGGGTCATATTTTGAAATGAGTTCAAATTAAGAGCCCCATTGTCTTCCCTGTGTCCTTGAAGTGGCAGGTATTGTTCGGTATACAAATAGTTTGTTATTCTCCTGAGTCCAGGCTTTCTTCTACCACGCAAGCTGCTTGTTAAGTGTGGTGACCAGAAGGGGAGGCTCTACCGCACCAAACTGGCAAAAGGTGATCCGGTAGCTTGATTAGAAGCTGGAATCGGTAAGCTTATGTTTTGCGTTCCAAGCCATTTCCCTCAACCAGCTGTTACTTACTTGTCACCATCTCTGTGGGTTCAGGAGAGCCGTGCATCCTGTTTAGACAGGAGTGGTACACACCCGGCAGGTTTCAGGAGCTGTGCGGGAAGCACAGATCCAGCAACTGGAAGAAGAGCATTCGTTGCATGGGAGTCACGCTGGGAAGGCTGTTGAAGGTAATTTAAAGGACAACCAAAACCTAAAATAACTTATTTTAGGAGAAAAGTAGGCGTAGCTGCTTCTGGCAGCACACTCTAGTCATGTGCCACGTTATTAGCTGATGGCTGATGCAGTCCAATCAAGCTCAGGTACGCAGCTAGGCAGTCAATTGAAGACCTTCCACCTCACACACACACACACAGTCAAGTTACACAAGTTAAGTGTGCTGTGCTGGCGTTCACCCACCACCACCCCAGCCTCCACCTGCTTTGGTTGGGCTCTGTATTGTACGTCACCGACACAATGAGTTGTCTAGTGCTCCCTGCTGTCAGATGTTGGGATGCTGTGTCTGACATCTGTATGTCATGCGTTTAGTCCTACAGCAGGGAGCCCCCAAGAGAGTGGAACCATACCCCCAAACTAATGCCTATTACCTTCATGCAATAAATGGTTAAATCTAGGACATGAATGATTTCTGACGTGGATTGATGGATTGATCCTGGTCAATCCATATGGACAACTCAAATGGACAAAGTTAAAAAAATACGTAGGTTATGATGCAAATATGGACTAAGGTTTCAAGTCAGCAGCAAGTGAAGACAGCGAACACCTGAACTGCAATATATCCCTGACCCTAAATGAAAGAAAAAAATAGTTGATAATGTTAATTCCATGTGTGTGTGTGACCCCATCTCAGAACGGACAACTGAAATGCCCAGGATATAGTCAGAGAAAGGTAATTGTCTATAAATCAATCTGGTGATTTTATATAATTGGACTGGATATGAGGAATTCATATTTGTATCGTCCTCTTTCTGCTTGTTTGATCTCATGTTTAGGCCAAGAGACTGCCACGACCCTGCAACTCAAACACTGGTTGGTTGCAGTTGTTCTGACACATTTGTTTTAGTTATTTTCTTTACTTTCATTCTGCATTTTTCCAAAGCGACTTCAAGTCGGATTGTGTAACATTTCAACAAGCTCTTGCTTAAAATATCCTGGATGGATCTGTAGTCAACACTGATCGATAGTGATTTCAATAGTGTTATCATAAAATCACTTCCTATCCATTCTAGAAACAATGTTTTTAATTTGTTTCCAGACACTGAAAACCTGATTTTAGCCGATGAGAGTTAAAATGGAAGTATAGAGCCCTAGGAAACTGTTGTTTTACAATGACATGCACAATGTCCAATAGGACTTTCACATATTGGCAATTTCTCTTTTGCACATGCAGTGCACAGTCCCCCCCCGCACAACCACGGTTGCGCCGTTTATTACTCAACATTACCAATACCGGGGAAGGCTAACCCTAGATTCTCTTGCAAGGAGGAATGTCCTTCCTTCACACTTGACATCTGCCCCTCATAGATGAATACTATATCACTTCATCCCATGTCCGGTTCAAGGCGGATTACTACACAATTAATCACTGGTAATGCATGAGACTGAATAAATCCGAGTGGACACGATTATCAAGCCTGCGTGTCCACCTGGTTTACCAGGACCCTCACCACCTGAGCTATTCCTGTGGCCACAAGAAATACTGCTCACCGCATAATTGGCCAATAGCGTTACATCTCACAGTTCAACTACAATCAAAGCCGGTTGGATTACAATATTCAACTTAGAATAACACTTTATTAGACAGGTACACGTTACTAACCAAATAACAAAGTTACAAGCAATAAGGAATTAATTTTAAAACACTATACAAATACTACAGAAAAACATACAAAAAATACTAAGATAATAATCAGAGAATGAAGATACCTGGGTTGTAGGAATGTGGCTACACGCATGAAGCGTGGGAAGTTCTGGATACAGATGGCTTCCAACAGCATTGTCCATCGTGTCCCTATATGCTGTTTTCCCAGTTATACCACAGCATTGTTTAGGAGACCACATGCTGAGTATTCTATTCTGTTATCTAATACCATTTGCTGTTGGTTCCCAGGGCCGAAAAAGGTGTGTCCTCTTCAGTGGAGCTGACTGGGTGTTGATTTCATATGCGTTGAGAATCTTAACCTCTGGGTTTCGAATGATGACCACATTATTTAAGAAGAATTACTCATTTACTCATTTGATCCCGTGAGGGAAATTTGAAATTATTTCCCTATGAGACCGTTTTACGAAACTTGCAGAGTTAATCAAAATGATACCAAACATGATATTATGTACATAAATATATAAATTACATAGTCATTTACACATACTTTCCCCCCTCGCCCCCACATTTGTGTCTTCAGTGTGAAAGGTGTGATTTTCTGGCCCCCAGACGGTTGGGAGTGGGCCAGAAGAACAATGGGAAGGAAACACAGTTACTTGTATTATGTCAACATATCCTGAAGTTCCTCTGCCGTCTGTCTCACAGGGGGCAAACCCCCACATACATCACCACATCAAAGATCAGACCAAAAGGTCCCGGCTGGGAAAATTACCACCCTACACCATTGCATTTCTGCCAGAAAAAAGACCCTGGGTTTGTTTTGTTATGCAGTATCAAATGCTGCAAAATTATGGTACAGTGCTGTTTAACATTTTTGATACTGACATACTTTTTCTGAATCGGCTTTTGTTGGGCATCAGAAATTGTCACCCATGAGGATCGGCAATGGGCAATTTCAGCCAGAACCACAGATCCCATTCTGGATTTCCGGACCCGAATGTGGCTAACTAGAGTAAAGACCTTTTAAAAAATGTTTTATCCTGAACATGTAAATATGGTTGTTGTTATTCTCCTGAGCCCAGGCTTTCCTCTGCCGTGCAAGCTGCCTGTTACCTGTGGTGACCAGAAGGGGACGCTGGACCGCACCAAACTGGCAAAGGGTGAGCCGGGAACAGTCTGAATAGAAGCTGGAATCTGTGGTCATTTAATTCCTGTTCAAGTGTTGATTGGATAAGTCTGAGTGTATACAACGTGTACAGAAACACAGCAATGGGATTTGTGATATTTCTGTTGAGAGAAAAACGTGTTAGCCCACTGCAGGCTTTATGAGGGAATCAAATATGTTTGAGTTTCAGTGTCTACATTTTGATGTGATAAATTTAATTATTTTTGGCTTTCATTATCTGTCATTGAGCCATCAAGGAGAAACAAGTATAATAATAGATTATTAATCAACCAATAAATTAATACACTTTAATGAAATTATGATACGTTGAATTGAAATGGTTGGGTTTGACTAGAGATTCAAAAGCTGGGACAGAGATGCAACGTATTTCCGTCCCACCTTCAACCAGCTGTTACTTTGTCACTACTTTGTCATCTTCTGTCACTTGTGGGTTCAGGAGAGCCGTGCATCCTGTTTGAAGAGGAGTGGTACACACCCAACAGGTTTCAGGAGCTGAGCGGGAAGCACAAATCATCCCACTGGAAGAAGACCATCAGATACATTGGAGTCCCGCTGGTGAAGCTGTTGAAGGTATTTTAAAGGACAACCAAACCCTAAAGTAACTTATTTCAGAGAAGAAACAGGCGTAGCTACTTCTGGCAGGGCAGTCTAGTCATGCGCCACGTTATTAGCTGACAGCTGGTGCGCAGCCAGGCGGTCAATTGAAGACCTTCCAACTCACACACACACACACTCTGCAGAGTTAAGTGTGCTTCGCTGCTGGCCTTCACCCACCACCACCCCAGCCTCCACCTGCTTTGGTTGGGCTCTGTATTGTATGTCAGCTACACAATGAGTTGTCTAGTGCTCCCTGCTGTCAGATGTTGGTACGACGTGTTGCACATCTTAGGAGCCCCCAAAAGAGTGGAACCATATCCTCAAACTGAAGTCTATTAACTTCATGCAATAAATGGTTAAATCTAGGACGTGTAAAATGTGTAAAATGTGATGATATGGATTTACCCTGGTTCAAATATCGACTAAAATAAAAAAGAAACATAGGTAAAGATGTAAATATGGACTTATGTGTAAAGTCTGTAAGACTTTCAAATATGGGGTTTCAAGTCAGTAGCAAATGAAACAGCGAAGAGCCTGAAGAGCAATCTATGCCCGACCCTAAATGGAAAAAATAGTGTCAGCCAGAAGGCATTTTTTTTATGTTTTGATAGTGGGTAGGGACTAGATTCTACCACCCCGTTTGAATCTAGATTCAACAAGTCATCGGTTTCCACAAAGGTCTCAACACACTCACAGTCACCCCCGCCTGTTGAGATGTAGGGGCAGTTTACTTGAATCCCCTTTATGAGGCAGTCTTCACCTCTTCCCATGTGAATAATGGCCGTGTGTGTGTGTGTGTGTGTGTGTGTGTGTGTGTGTGTGTGTATATGTGTGTGTGTGTGTGTCATCCTAGAACGGACACCTGAAATGCCCGGGATATAATAAGAGAAAGGTAATTGTTGATAAATCAATCAGTGATCAATCAGTGTCAATCGGTGATTTGAAATGATTGGACTGGATATGAGGAATTTACGCTTTCTGCTTGTTTGTTCTCATGTTCAGGCCAAGAGATCACCGCTCCCCTGCAGCTCAAACACTGGTTGGTTGCAGTTATTCTGCTACATTTGTTTTGACTTAGACCTTCCACATGAGCTGAGGCTGAGAACCAAACTGTTGACAAACTGCAGGGATAGAACAGTTATTATGTGCATATGTAGATGTATAATTTTTGCTAAAGCTCTTCTTCTGAATCTGAAAAAAAGTTGTGTAATGGTATGCAATGGCTGCCCTGCCCATCTCTTCCTCTATTATCAGTGCCAGTTACCACTGACAGTGAGGAAGAGATGGAGGAAGAGGATGAGAAGAAGTGGGAGAAGTGGGAGAAGATAGAGGAGGAGGAGGAGTGGAAAGAGTGGAAGAAGATAGAGGAGGAGGAGGAGTCAGAGGAGGAGGAGTCAGAGGAGTCGGTGGAGGAGGAGGAGGAGTCAGAGGAGGAGTCGGAGGAGGAGTCAGGGGTGCAGGCTAACCCGGATGAAGAGAAAGTGAGCCAGGAGGATGAAGAGGAGGCACAGGGGACAGATCTCACCCAGACGTCCAATACAGGTAACAGTGCTACTGTTACAACGCAGCTCGTTATAATGAAAGCGGTAACATAAAAAACAGATGTTAAAGAGCAGGTCTCTGATTAGTGCACTCTGCACCAATCAGAGACCAGGGGTGGAGCCAGAGGAGGAGGGGAGGGGCAGGGCCGGAGAGAGGCTGGGCATAAGAGGAAGGAACCAAACAAAAGAGAGAACACACACAGCTGGGCCGCAACAGCTACATATGGAAAACATTACAATGCATTAGCAGTATTTTATTATTCATACTATAAGCATGAGCATTTTTAGTTGTGCCATTATTAGCATGTTTTACTTTATTATTTGTTCAAACATTGTGTGTGTTTACATGCATGATTTATGCAGACCAAGGTGAGGCGCCCAGTGTCAGCCAGAGAGTGTTTAAAGTAACATGTGGAGCTCTGACTGGGACACTGCACAACAGCCGCTTCACCTCAGGTATCAGAGTCCGTCTGTCTGCCTGTCTGTCTGTCTGCCAGTCTGTGTGCCTGTTGCCCTGTCTGCCTGCCTTGTTTTGTCTGTTATATGTGAACATGTAACAGTTTTGAGGGGCAGAACTGTTGTGATGCAGTCGACTCCCTGGACGATATGTTGGTTTGTAAGTAAAGTAATGCAGTGACCGAGGTGCGTTCCACTGGGTTATGAAATGCACTGTGGCTTATTTTAAAAAAGACATGGCAATCACATGCAAATGCATACATATTGTTTGGAATTATGCAACATTGCCTGGCATTTATTAAATGTCAGCATTGATCAAATCCGTCGGAAAGTCATTTACATTGAGGGCATTTGGCAGACGCTTTTATCCAAAGCGACTTCCAATAAGTAAAAGGGGAGGGGTGAGTTATGGTGCGGTTGGACTCAGTTAGATGGCTGAAGGTCCTCCTCCTGCAGGGAGGCGTGGGAAGTGTATTCGGACGAAGACGCGGTGGTTGACTCCAGTGGAGTTTGCGGAGGCGGGGTCAGCGGCAGGTCCTGACGTCCTCTGGGACAGGGACATCCAATGGGACGGGAAGCCGCTCATCAAGCTCATTCAGGTATCACACTTTCTCACTCGTGCACAAGAGCAGCTAGTCACTCACAGTGAGAAAAGGCCTCATGAATATCTCTATGAAAACAGCCACAAGGTCAAATCAAGAGGTCAAACGAGGTGGGCATGAATGAAAAAACTGGTAAGAAATTGACTGAAGCAAAGAGAAGCATGCTATAGATAAAGATCAGGTATTTGTTATTTGTAATTGGGTTCAATTAAGTTTAATGGTTACGATCACAAGCAATTTGGCTTACGTGATTGGCCACCGCAACATGCCATCGGGTTGTTTCTCCTAAAGTTAATTCTGTTTTCCGGCACCTCCTGCGGCTCCCACTGCCACAGCTTAAACACACGAACCCCATCACAGTGATGCTTGAACTGGGGTTTTCGCCGCAATGCCTGATGCGGCTTGAATGCGTGAGGTTTTTTTTTTTAAATGCAAAATCAACAGACTACCTAATTTCTGCTGAATGTCTCTTATTTTGTGCCTTGGCTTGGATATGCCAGGCATGTCATATGGTGCGTGATTGATGCTCTGGTTCTCTCTTGTTGGGAAATAGCCAACAGTTTTGGAAGTGACTTCCGCTATGGTGGTGGGCTGAGTCATTGCCGTTTCCAAAGACGTGATTACGCCCACGGCCAGTTCACGGCCAGGTCTGACCAGACACATTTGACACTGCACACTGTTAATTTGGGGCAGGGTTCGAGTTATGATTCCATCTTTGTGGGAGCCCATATGTGGTGGGGGGGGGAGGGGGGCTACGGTTGCTGTGAGGGTGACCGCATTTTTTTTTTTTTAGCTCTCTTGGACTCTTTTTTTGCCCCCAGTCTAGTTCTTAGCTGGTGTAGTACAGCCACGCCGCACTTACAATGCTTTTCCAATTACTTTTACTGTTTAGGCTACTGTTATTACTCATCGTCGTCATGTGAAGCTACTTATATTTTATGTCAATATTACTCTATATGTGGAAGGGAAAATAGCTTGATTTATAATTGAAATATTAGGCTATACTGTTGTATTTTCAGAGACCCCACAGATGGTTGAGTTTGCTGCTTTCATGGGAGCCAGACCTCTCTTTATGGGAGCTCAGCTCCCACTGGCTCCCACCTAACTCGAACCCTGATTTGGGGGCTCTCCCCAGCAAATTCTGATATTTTGATTAGTCACACGATTAGTCACATGATTATCATTATTAAAGGATTATCACCATGTGGTTAATCAGATAGCCTACCTATTTTTATCAATTGAAAACCATGTGTATATACAGTATATATAACTAACAGGACAATACAAACAATACCAATGTTTTTTGGTTAATGTGTTTTTTTTAAATAGTTGCTCCAATATTAATTGTTTTCAGCCCCCTGTAAGTGTGTGTGTGTGTGTGTGTGTGTGTGTGTGTGTGTGTGTGTGTGTGTGTGTGTGTGTGTGTGTGTGTGTGTGTGCGTGTGTGTGAGAGTATTGAACAATATGTAAAATATTTTTAATTCCTCGTTATTTTAAAAGAAACATGGTAGGCCTACCCCCATAAGTGTGTGGGTTTATGTGTGAGTCCATATTCATATCATTCTTACATCTGAGAGTGTGTTCTGTCTTCCTTCCAGTGGAACCAGTTATGCTTACACTCTGAGTGTTGTCCTTGTCTGCTGTGCCAACCAACCCCTAAGGCCACGGTGAGTCCCTCTCTCTGTGGGAGATGGTTGGAGCATGTTTGGTTCAGTGAAAAAAAACACCTCCAAATACGAGTACACTGAGGCCCCATTTACACAAAGAGAAGACATAGATATTTATCTGCGGTTTGGCCTCTCATTTACACGAATTCACGAAAGCCTTGTTTTTATCACAGAAAACGATGATTTCTGAAACTCAGGCCAAAGTGGAGATTTCTGATAACGGCGGTTATGTGTTGCCGTGTCGACTGGGAGAAACAGGGGTTTAGGTTCTCAAACGCTACATTATGCACCAGAAAATCCTTAACGTCATTTGAGTGCCCTGTGTTTACAGTTTGTTGGGCTATTTATGCGGGTTGATGTAAATGACAACTTTTTTCAATTGGTGCGTGCACAATGCTATTATTGAAAACGGAGGGGGGGAAAATATTTGTTTCTCTAAATACCTGCTGTGTGTAAATGTGGCCTGACTCAATGGGCAAATGGAAAGCTTGCTAGGTTTATTTATTTATTACATTTTTGAAATGCACTTTGAAATACCTGTGTGTGTGTGTGTGTGTGTGTGTGTGTGTGTGTGTGTGTGTGTGTGTGTGCTTTTTCTTGTGCATGTGTGTGTGTGTGATTCTGTGTGTGTTTGCATGTGTGCGGGCACGTGCCTGTGTGTGTGCGCAGGAGGACCAGAAGAACGATGATGAGTGCTTTGTGTGTCAGAGCGAAACAGAAAGTGACCTGGTGATGTGTGACAGCTGTCCACGCTCCTTCCACCCAGAGTGTCACCTGCCCCGATTGGACCACTATGCACTGGAGTGAGGACTCATACACGCACAAGCACACACACACAGAGACACACACATACGCTCACACACACAGTTTTTCATGGACCCCAGGGTAAGATGTCACTGTTCATAGGATGGTGTGTCGGCACATATTCATATAGAGGAGCACACACACACGCACACAGGCATACGACACACGCACACAGGCACACAATAACACACACACACTGACTCACACTAAATTCACGCAAAAATAAAGCATCCTAACCGTGTGTGTGTGTCTGTGTGTGTGTGTGTGTGTGTGTGTGTGTGTGTGTGTGTGTTTGTGTGTGTGTGTGTGTGTGTGTGTGTGTGTGTGTGTGTGTGTGTGTGTGTGTGTGAAAAAGGGACCAAAAGCCTTGGATGTGTACTTTCTGCATCTGGAATATAAATGAGTGGTATTGCACTCAAATCACCCTTGAAGAGACGCTCGACTGTCCCGTTTCCAACTACATGCTGGTAACCACTCTGGTCCTTTAACCGCTCTTGCTAGCTCCCATGCAAGCTCTTCACTAAGTCTTTGACTATCACTCAGCGCTAGCTCGCCAGCTAGCTCTGCCTACTAGCTCTGCCTGCTAGTGAAGTCTCTATGTTTTTGGGCTAGAGACACGGCCACACGGGATTAAAGATTGTGTTTAGTTTATGGACAAAACATATGATCATCAAACAAAGTCTTGGGGCTGTTGTTGCAGCCCCAATAAAAGTTTGGCCATTGGACATGCATGTTGTGTTTTAACATGGATAAAGTACGCTTGCAACCATCAGAACCAATTCATTATTGGAGCTGTACAGAAAATGTACATACCAGTCTCAGGTCTGTATAAAAACAAAGGGACTCGAACCTTGAGAATAGCCCGTGTTGCCAGAAAAATACAAGTTTGCCAGGTTTCACTAGTAGCAGCGTAATGTATAGTAGTCATTATTTTGATGAACTTCAATATCTATGTGTGTTATTTTACTGCTGTTACACTCGCCCTCCGGGCTAGCTCTGTCCTCCGTTGATGGTTATTATAACTCATGTGGGATACTCTTTTATGCAGGGAGACCAGTGAACACAGTCATAAACAGTCAATACCAGCGATTGTCATCTGCGGATGGGGGTATCAAACCTAGAACCTAATCAGCGTTTGTAACGTAAAGCCGTCTCATGACAGTCTCTGCGCCTTAACAGCAGTGCCACCGCCTGCTCCTGTCTCTGTACAACGCAGACACGGGACACATTTTTGCTAAAGATCCATGCAGCCATGTAAGTTTCTATCACTGTTCAACTATTTTCTACCTCCCTCTCCCTCGCTAGTACACACACATACAGAGCCACATACATAGACAAAACCAAATCAGTTCTCTCTCTCTCTCTCTCTCTCTCTCTCTCTCTCTCTCTCTCTCTCTCTCTCTCTATCTCTATCTCTCTCTCTCTCCCTCTGTCTCCCTCCCTCCCTCCTTCACTACAGGTGAGTGGCTACAGCTCTCACATCGTAACTCCAATGTGGCTGGACAAGATTACAGAGCAGCTCCAAGACCGGCAGTACACCGTGGGACGGTTCTTAACCGATATCCAACTCATTTTCTCCAACTGCCATCAATTTAACCAGGTTAGTGATCGGGACTCCTCCCTCACAGCTCACACATGACTTTATAGTTGTGATCTACACATAGAAGGTATAAGATATATAAGGAAGGATAAAATAGGATAAAACGCTATTAATCCCCTAAGGGAAATTGGGTCGCCATAGCAGCCAGGGTACATATGAATATACTGTAAATACAATACAAAAAATATCAATTAAATAAAATGCCAAAAAAATAAACAAATAAATAAAAAGATAGATAAGTAATTGTTTTTTGTGTGTGTAGTCATTATTTTTTACCATGCATGTTAAAAGGTATTTTTATTGCCTGTACTTTGTTTGGATTTTTTCAGAATAACACAGATTTCCAGGACATGGGAGTCGCACTGAAAGAGTTGTATGAACGAGAGGTGGAAAAATTATTCGGCAGCAGCCAACTGCAACATGCTAATGGACCATAGGCAGAGTTTCAGGAATTTAAACAGGTACCTGTCCTTGTCAAGGTCAACCACCAAATTTGTTACTTCACTAGGAAATTACTTGTTATACATGGGTTTATTTTTATATTAATTCATACTTATTTAGATTTTCAACATATCAGGTTCTCAATAGTTCTCAAAACGTATTTGCTTGATCTCTAGAAGCAAGGGCTTATATTAATCATGTCAAGTTTAATTAAATGTTGGATCATTGATGAGGGCTTTGGTGCTTTTAGCAGGCCTTGCTGTTCTTCTTTCTGTGTCTTATTGCAATCAATAATGTTTAGAGCCACTGTACCTCTCTTTTAGAGTCTAGATAAATAGATAGATAGATAGATAGATAGATAGATAGATAGATAGATAGATAGATAGATGGATAAGACTTTATTAATCCCCGAAAGGAACTTTCGGGGCTTTGATGCATCTTTCTTCTTCACTGCTGGCTAGCAAATCATGGAAAAGTTTGTGAAAGTAATGCCAGATTAAACGTAAAGCAGAAGATGAATCCACACCACATGCCTCAACTACCAAAACAAAGATAAGAAAATATGATGAGGCATATCTCCCCCTCGGCTTCACTAGTACAACCATGGGTAATGAAGATGACCGCAGTCTGTTGTGTGTCTCAAAATATTAGTGAAGTTGTAGTTCTGTCTTCTGCCTACAATGATTTAAATAAATTATATGTATCTGAGAGTGTGCCTATGTGCGTGTGTGTGTGTGGGGGGGGGGGGGGGGGGGAGACTTGACATTTAATTTTTTTTAATCTACAAAAGGGAGCCCGGCAGAAAAAGTTTGGGAACCATTGGTCTTAAGGGCTGCCTGTGCTTGCTGCACTGCCTCTTTTGGCTTACACTTCCTTCCAGCTTTGACCGTTGGCGCTGCACCTCTAACCACTGGATCCTTTAACTGAGTTAGCTGTCAGACTAGATACCGGCAACTCTAACATGCCCATTCCATATAAGGCCACGCTGCTCAGACAGCATGGGGCTCCAAGCCATTTTCTAATAAACAAGTTAATCAACCTTTCTAGCTTATTTCTACCTTTGATATGGGAACCTCAAGCTCCGTCAGAGGCCACATCAGTCGAGGCAACAAGCCAAACTGAAGACACCACAACTTTAACCTAACTGGTAGCCCTGACCATACCTGAAATGAAGCTAAACGAAAGTTCAGACAGGAAGACTATCTCCCTAAGCACGCCTCCTTGTCTCCTCCCACTTCTCCTGCTATCCTCTTGCTCCTCCTCCTCCTTCTATCAACCAATCCCAGTCTGCCATCGCCTCTCTCCTCCTCCAATCAGTAATTAACGTCAAATTTAAAAGTGCTCTCCTTCTCCTAGCTGTCATCCCGCTGTCATTCAGCAAATCTCGGCAATCGTACTCGCATGGCGTTGTTCATTCTTACCTCTGCTGCTTCCTGATCTTCCTCGCCCGCCTGATCATGTCGGATGACGAATCCAATGATCCCCTCTCGTGTCTCGATCCGAGCGGCGAGCTTCTACTGGAGGTAGCTCCATCTCCTTCTTCCCAACGCAGGAGCGCTCGCCTCCCCTCATCGCAGTCGGAACATCAGTCTCTCCTGTCCAATCTCAGGGCCCAAGGGATCAATCCAGCTCCCGGACTCGGGTTGTCCCAGCTTCAGGAACTGGCAAGTCTGATCGATTTCAGCGATCCCGCTGCGGCTTCCCCAGTCTCTGCAGGGGAGGCCGCACACTCCGCCGTGGCCCAGCGCGGCCGTAAGAGGACCAGGAAGTCCGATCCACCTCGCCAAAAGACGGGGATATCTTCACGCCGGCTTCCTGCTTCCTCCACCCGCGGCATTAGTACCGCCGCAGCTGCTTCTTCTCCCGCTGGCACTTCCGCTGCCGCTCCTGCTCCACCTCATCCTGCGCCCATTCACGCTGCTGCTCCCATGGCCACCGTCAGCTTCGCACCTCCGGCTCCTCAGGACGCGGTGCTTTCCACTCTGCAGTCTCTGGTCAGGTCAGTCCAGGGTATCGATTCTCGTCTGCAGCTACTAGAAAATTGTCAGGACCAAGCACTCCCTCAACCTCACCCTCTGCCAACCGGAAGCACCTCAGCAATGCCCCAGTCCCACTCACTGGCATCCGCAATCCCCGCACCCTCACTAGGTAGGCCGTATATTCCCTTTACAGCCAACATCTCACCCCGGCTAAGGCAGAAAATCCTGCAAGGGAAAGACGTCAACTTGGTTAGCCTCATTCTCCCGTCACCAGAGTGCGATAGAAAAATCTTCTCCTCAGACATCGGTAACTCCGTCATTCGTTCAGCCGATCCTCGGCTGCTCAGAGATCTCCCGATCGGCGAATTTCTCGTAGCTTTCGGGATCTTTAGGGACGTGGTGTGCTCCGTTTTTCCCGACAGGAGGGTCGAGCTGGACGCTGACCTGGCACTGATCGGTGATTTAAATCTCAGGTACGGGAGAAACTTTTTCTATCAGTACCACAAAGCCTTTTCCAGCAAGGCAGCACTGCACATCGCTCAGTCCAACATTCGCTTAAACTGGTCCATCTTAGACTCAGAGATTCTCCTTATGATCATCGGGGGGTCCCAGGCAGTTACCTGTCACACATGCGGTAATATAGGGCATTATGAATCGCTGTGTCCCCGGCTGCCCTTTCTCCCTCCGGCCCCGCCCCCCTTCACTCCAGGTCTCCCCTCTGTTCCTCCAGCAACCGGCACCGCAACAGACAGCCGCGGCAGAAAGATGGAATTCTTTAACAATAAACCTATCTGCAATAATTTCAATGAGAACATTTGCACTTACCCCAACTGTATCTTTCTTCACGTTTGCAGCGCGTGCAAAGACGCGCACCCCAGATCTGTGTGTCCCCGCCGCCTGATCCCCGCTCGCCTGGCTCGCGCTCGCCAAGCGAGCCGGCGCGGCTCTCACACATCTTAAAAGGAACATTCCTCTACACCAATAAATGTCCAGGCCCTGGCTGCAGAACTATCATGTCATCCAGACTCTGTTTTACTAATCATCTTCTAACTGGTCTGTCTCAAGGTTTCCGTGTGGGGGTTGTTTCTTCCATTAACTCTACTTATGTCTCAAAATTTGCAGGTCCAAGTAACACTCGACGATGGGTGTCGTTCCGATCTGAAGTTCTGGTCACTTCTTCTAGAAAAAAAAAAGGGAACGACGTTTCATTTTTCTATGAACATCGCGCACTCGTCCGACCGGGTTCTTTCAAGGCAGTGGTTCGCCGGCCACTGGCCTCCCGAGCTTCTTAAGCATGAACTTTCCTCTGCTCTTCATGAGATCTTCCCCATCGCAGTAGCCTGCCACATCTGGGGCCATCTCTGGCAAAGGAAAAGAATCGCAGTACTCTGCGACAACAAAGCGGCGGTCGACATCATTAATAAAGGGCGCTCCTCCTGCGGGGCTATCATGCCTTTTATGCGTCGCATCACGCGGCTGGCCTTCATCACAATTTCATCATCACTGCTCACCACGTTCCCGGTCATTACAACATCGTCGCTGACTCTCTGTCCCGCTTTAATTCTCAGGTCTTTCGGAAGCACTGCCCGGAGGCCCGCAAACATGCTACGCCTATTCCTCCCCTGAACAAGTTAGGCCTGTATTAGTTGCTCCCGTACAAAACTACCTAGAATCTGCTAGGGTTTACATGAGGAAGGGTCTTGCTGCTTCTACTTTAAAATCATATGATTTTGCTTGGGTTACATTTGCCACTTTCTGTTCATCCCTAAACATCCCCTTAAAACCCGTCCTCATAAAAACTGTCTGTGCCTTCATCACCTTCTGTACAGATGTCCGTCATTTTAAGCCTCAGTACACTCGGGGCCTTATTGCAGGGATTCAATTCAATGTAAGATGCGATGATCCCTCATTTCCCAGCTTGTTCGCTAACCCTTCGATCAAGTTATTACTGAAGGGAATTTGTAAATGCTTCCCCCAAGTGCAGGATAACAGACGCCCTATTACTTTGGACGTTCTGCACAACATGTTAAATGTTCTTTGCAAGGGCTTGTTTTCTCCATACACAGATTCTCTCTTATCTAGTGTTTTTCTTAGCCTTTTACGGTTTTTTGAGGATTAGCGAATTCACTTCCTTCTCTAATCTATTTGATTCTAACAAAGATATCAGCTTTGCTGATTTAACCTTTCACCCTTCTCATTACTGTTTGTTCCTCAAACGCTCTAAAGGTAAGGGATCTTGCAGCATCGTCATTGCTCGCACCAGTTCCCACTTTTGCCCTTATAAATCAATGGTTAAATACATTCGGCTCAGATTCTCTCCCGATTCATCACCTTTCTTTCTAACACCCAGTAACAACCATATGTCTCAAAACTGGTTTATGCAGCATTTACGTAAGGTTCTCCAGCAGTGCAATCTCCCATCTAATCAGTTTTCAGGCCACTCCTTTAGGATTGGGGCGGCCACCTCAGCTGCCATGCAAGGCATCTCTTCTGCTTCTCTCCAGCAAATGGGACGCTGGTCTTCCTCGGCTTACGCATCCTACATTCGTCCAGACTCCCACTCCATATTGGCTGCCCAAAGATCACTGAAGCCTTAGCTATTCGGTAAGCGTGCATATCTCTGGTGGTGGTATCTCAATTCAGTGGTTGCTTCTCCAGCTCTGCCTTCTCACTGCATACACCTTGGTCAGTCTTTCCCCCTTTTCACTGCATAGCATTGCAGTCTCTCAACCCTTTGTTCGTTGCATAGCATTGCCGTCTTTCATTCTGTTCACTGCATAGCATTGCCGTCTCTCAACCCTGTCCGCTGCATAGCATTGCAATCTCTCAACCCTGTCCGCTGCATAAAATTGCAGTCTTTCACCCTGTTCGCTGCATAGCATTGCAGTCTTTCAATCCTGTCCGCTGCATAGTATTGCAGTCTTCACCCTGTTTGCTGCATAGCATTGCAGTCTCTCAACCCGGTCCGCTGCATAGCATTGCAGTCTCTCAACCCTGCCCGCTGCATAGCATTGCAGTCTCTCACCCTGTCCGCTGCATAGCATTGCAGTCTCTCAACCCTGTCCGCTGCATAGCATTGCAGTCTCTCAACCCTGTCCGCTGCATAGCATTGCAGTCTTTACCCTGTCCGCTGCATAGCATTGCAGTCTCTCAACCCTGTCCGCTGCATAGCATTGCAGTCTCTCAACCCTGTCCGCTGCATAGCATTGCAGTCTCTCAACCCTGTCCGCTGCATAGCATTGCAGTCTCTCAACCCTGTCCGCTGCATAGCATTGCAGTCTCTCAACCCTGTCCGCTGCATAGCATTGCAGTCTCTCAACCCTGTCCGCTGCATAGCATTGCAGTCTTTACCTTGTTCGCTGCATAGCATTGCAGTCTCTCAACCCCGTCCGCTGCATAGCATTGCAGTCTCTCAACCCTGTCCGCTGCATAGCAATGCAGTCTTTACCCTGTCCGCTGCATAGCATTGCAGTCTCTCAACCCTGTCCGCTGCATAGCATTGCAGTCTCTCAACCCTGTCCGCTGCATAGCATTGCAGTCTCTCAACCCTGTCCGCTGCATAGCATTGCAGTCTCTCAACCCTGTCCGCTGCATAGCATTGCAGTCTCTCAACCTGTCCGCTGCATAGCATTGCAGTCTCTCAACCCCGTCCGCTACATAGCATTGCGTCTCTCACCCTGTTCGCTGCATAGCATTTGCACACTCGTTCCCCGTTCGCTGAATAAGCTCGCAGTCCCTCCACTCGCTCCACCGCATAGCATTGCGGCCTCTTTACCCTGTCCACTGCATAGCATTGCAGTTCGTCATTTTCATTGTTAACCTCCCGTTCCTCATTCACATTCTATTTATCACTCCATTTTCATCCAATTCTTTCTAGTTTTAATTCATGTAATGTATCTTAACCATGTTTGTTATGCTTTCTCATAGATTGTTTTGCTTCTACAAGGTAAGGTATACCTTTTCTTTTTTGGGGGGAATATCTTCAGATGCAAGCTTCTCATCCTAGATCTATCCATTACGCTGATCTACTCCCTGGTGTCTAAGCGCCAAAGTTATACACAATAAACATCATTCTTTGCATTTATTCGTCTCTCTTCATCCTTTTAGTCTCTCCTGATTGAAATGAAGCTAATCGAAAGTTCAGACAGGAAGACTATCTCCCTAAGCACGCCTCCTTGTCTCCTCCCACTTCTCCTGCTATCCTCTTGCTCCTCCTCCTCCTTCTATCAACCAATCCCAGTCTGCCATCGCCTCTCTCCTCCTCCAATCAGTAATTAACATCAAATTTAAAAGTGCTCTCCTTCTCCTAGCTGTCATCCCGCTGTCATTCAGCAAATCTCGGCCCACCTCCACCCCTCCACCGCGTCCATCCGGTCTTCAACCAGGAGTTCCTCATCAGGCCACATTCTTCCTACCACCACCAGTGTCTAGACCCGGGGGGAATATCTTCAGATGCAAGCTTCTCATCCTAGATCTATCCATTACGCTGATCTACTCCCTGGTGTCTAAGCGCCAAAGTTATACACAATAAACATCATTCTTTGCATTTATTCGTCTCTCTTCATCCTTTTAGTCTCTGCTGATTGAAATAGATAGATAGATAGATAGATAGATAGATAGATAGATAGATAGATAGATAGATAGATAGATAGATAGATAGATAGATAGATCTTTATTAATGCCCTAAGAGGGAAAATAAATAAGTACAAGAAAGTGCAGTGTTGTAAACGGAGATTGTGAAAATGCAATACAGCAGTGAGTTAATCCATTACTGTGGTGGTGGATCTGACAGAGGCAGATGAGTTGTAAAGTCTTATGAATGAGTCTGTTGCTGAAGCTGCTCTTTAGCTCGTCCAGTGTGGTGTGGAGGGGGTGGGAGGGATTGTCCATTGTTGCCAGCAGTTTTGCCAGCATCCTCTCCTCCACCACCTCCTCCATGGCGACAAGCTTAGAGCCAACAACAGACTCGGCCTTCTCAATAAGTTTAACTTCTTAATTAGTTATTAACTTCTTAACAAGTCAACCCCTACGTGGGGCTGATATGCAAATTGAAGGGGGTTTGCGATGGGCACATGTACTGGATGTATTTTTTTGGGCACTGGGACCAGGCAGGATGTTTTCCAGAGCACTGGCACTCTCTCAAGATGTAGGCTCAGGCTGAAGAGGTGCTGTGGAAACCTCCACAGAGCTGGCTGGAACATGCTTTCAACACACGGGTAGATTTGGTCCGGTCCAGCAGCTTTCCTCTGTTTGAGCCTCTCCAGCTCTTTCCTCACCTGGCTGGATGTATTATGGAGTCCAGATCCAGATCCATCTAGTGAATTCAACACTCCATCTAATTTCAAGTATTCAATTATTCCAGTTGTCAATACATTTCGATGGAGTGTTGAATTCACTAACTTTTTCCTTAATTTTAATTATTGGGACCTTGTGGTCTTTATTTGTCATTCCCATGTGACATGGGAACGAAATTCGTTCTCTGCATTTGACCCATCCTATTGTACATAGGAGCAGTAGACTGCTATAGACAACAGATAACAACGCTCACCCTCTCCACCAGGTGCTGACCTCATACCGCAGTACCTTCAGCAATAGACTCATTCTACCCCGGTGTACCACAGAACGCCACAGGAAGTCCTTTCTTCCTGTGGCCATCAGACTCTTTAACTCATCTACTTCAGGTCGTTAGAGGACCTCACATCATCTAAATGCATCGTCACCTCAGAAGTCACTTTATTCACTTTATTTGTTTAGTCACTTTATTTAGTACTCAGTTGACTGTACTGCCATGCGAACTATACGTATTGCTGTATATTATATATACCTACGTAGTTACTGTAGCGGTACTGTGAATTATCTCATCTCATTCCATAAACACTCACTGTGATATATTTATATATTTATTTAGTTTTTATTAAAGTTTGTACTGGTATATTAGCTTATACTTAAGTTAGAGTAACTAAGTATAAACTAATATAACAAAATGTTACGCTAGTTGGTTTATAAGTTACTCTAGTTTATTGTTATATTGTTGTTTATTGGTTATAGTAGGGTATATTTTGTGTATATTTCTTTTCCTTCTTTGTATTGATCTGTTGCACAATAATTTCCCTCGGGATGAATAAAGTCTCTTGAATCTTGAATCTTGAATCTATGATCAGCGCCCGGGGAGCAAGTTGGGGTTCAGGGTTCAGTGTCTTGCTCAAGGACACTTCGACATGTAGACAGTTTGGACGACCACTAACCACCCGCTCTACCCACTGAGCTACATGCCGCCCACACTTGTGAGTTTTGAAGAGTACTTTTACGAACTTATCCGGAAAGACCGAAGCGATGTCGACGCAGCGGTAGCCTTAGCAACAGAGAGTTGAAGCTATCAGAAAAGTGCTCTTTTAAATAAACTCCTGGTGTACTTACAAACTTTAAAATGCCTCGTTTTGTGAGTACAGACCATATACTGTATGTACTACTACAGAAGTTGGGTAACAATCCATGCATTATTAGTGGGGTAATTTACGAGATATACACATTGTACCGTTCAATTCAATACTAAGCCATTCGGCTGATACCCCTAAACTTGATAAATATTGACCGTCGCTAAAAATGCATCTGAGGGGGTATTTGGCTGGATTATTGGTGGAAATAACCTCAGGATGAATTTTACTCCGAACCATCACTTTAACGAGACTTACCATAACATTTGACGACAAAATGAATGACCCAAAAACAGTAGCACTTATCTTAATTCAGAATGTAATTTCAGAAATATATCTCAAAGGAGCACGAAGTCGAGCCGACGATAAGGTTCACACAGCTGCGTGTTTAAATGAACCCAGCCGGAAAGGTAGCCTAATTAGTACTACGTATGCACACAGGTTCTCACTTTTTCACCGACCTGACTTTAAGAGCTCGCATTTAAATTAACTTATTTTAATCTAATCTTGTCTAGGTAGATCTATTTATTTTTTATTATAGTCAGGCTCTTATTGCACTAATCTATCCCCTGTACTGCTGGTCACTGTGAATTTCTCCTAAGGGGGATTGATAAAGGAATATCTTATCTTATCTTATCTTTTCTTAGTAGTCCTCGAGCTGTGGTGAAACAGCTGTGAGCCATTGAAAGCCTATTATATTTTTACTTTTTAAATCGTTTGTATCTCAAAACGTATATGTTTAACCATGTAAACATATCAAAGACACTGACTGACTTCACCCAGTATGTGACCTGCAGCACCAGAGGAAATAAGACCTTGGACTTACTGTATGCTAATGTTAAGGAGGCATACAGTGCAACAGCCCAAATCAGACCACTGCTTGATACTACTGTCTCCTATTTATAAGCCTCTTGTGAGGAGACAGCCCATCACCACCAGCACTGTGCAGCTGTGGTCTGAGGAGGCTGAGGAGGCCCTGAGGGAGTGCTACAGGACAACAGACTGGGGGATGTTTCAGGAAGACTACGGTGACGACATTGAGGGTCTCACTCAATGCGTCACGGACTATATAAAGTTCTGTGAGGAGAGTGTTGTCCCTACTAAGAAGGTCCGCTGCTTTCCCAACAGCAAACCCTGGATCGACAGGGTCATCAAAGTCCTATTGAACCGTAAGAGGAGAGCCTTCATGGCAGGAGACAATGAGGACATACAGAGGGAGATACAAAGACAGCTGAGGAGGGAACTGAGGAGTGCTAAGAACTGCTACAAAAGTAGGATAGAGGGGAAGCTGCAGCAGAACAACCCCCGAGAGGAGTGGGCAGGGGTGAGAACCATCACCGGCATGAAAACTGCTGGAGGATCACAGGAGGGGACAAAGGAATGGGCCGACGAGTTAAACCTGTTTTTCAACAGATTTGACTCACCAACTGGGGCCAGATCATCAACACCCCCTCCCCCCTCCTGCCCTACTCATCTCCTTGCTGTACCACTAGACCCGGGCATGGCAGCTCTTGCACCTCCCCTCCCAGCACCACCCTCTCTCTCTCTCCCGTTCCACACTCACAGGGAGGCTGGACCAATGACCAGCCTAGAGGACAGTCACCCCCTCACCACACCCCCTACTACTCCTGCGACCCCAGTAATAACAACCCCAACCATCAACACCAGCCACGTGAGGAGTCAGCTCACAAGGATCAGGCCTAACAAGGCCAGAGGACCCGATGACAACAGCCCGAGGGTGCTCAAGATCTGTGCGGAGCAGCTGGCAGGAGTGTTCACGCATCTTTTCGGCCTCTCCCTGAGGTTGAAAAAGGTGCCAACTCTATGGAAGACTGCGTAGTCCCTGTGCCAAAGAAGGGTCGTCCCAACGCTCCAGGGGACTTCAGACCTGTGGCTCTAACGTCACACGTCATGAAGACCTTTGAGAGGTTGGTTCTGGATCACCTCAAGCCCATGGTGCATGACTGCCTGGACCCACTGCAGTTTGCGTACCAGACCCACATCGGTGTGGAGGATGCCATCATCTACCTGCTTCACAGAGCTTAAACACACCTGGAGAGGCCAGAGAGCATGGTGAGGATCATGTTTTTCGACTTCTCCAGTGCTTTCGACACCGTCCAGCCAGGCCGGCTGGCTGAGAAGCTCCTGGAGACGCAGGTCGATCCTGACATGGTGGCATGGATTACGAACTACCTCACGGACAGGCCGCAGTGTGTCAGGCTGCAACAAGGCTTGTCAGACATGGTGACAAGCAACACTGGCACACCCCAGGGAACTGTACTTTCACCATTCTTGTTCATCCTCTACACCTCGGATTTCTGCTACAACTCCCGAACATGCCACCTGCAGAAGTTCTCTGACGACTCCTCCAATGTTGGATGCATCACAGACAACGGGGAGGAGTAGTACAGGGAACTAGTGAAGAACTTTGTGGGATGGTGTGAGGGGAACCACCTTCAGCTCAACACAGGGAAAACCAAGGAGCTGGTGGTGGACTTCAGGCGCAGAAAGAGCCCCCCATTACCGGTTTCCATAAATGCGGAGGAGGGGGAGATGGTGGATACCCGTAAGTTCCTTGGGGTGCACCTGAACAACAAACTGGACTGGTTGGACAACTCTGAGGCCCTCTACAGGAAGGGACAGAGTAGGCTGTTCTTCCTGAGGAGGCTCAGATCTTTTAATGTGTGCACTAGGCTGCTACGGATGTTCTACCAGTCGATGTTAGCCATGGTCACCTTCTTCGCTGTTGTGTGCTGGGGAGGAGGCATTAGGAGCGGTGGTTCTTCCTGAGGAGGCTCAGATCTTTTAATGTGTGCACTAGGCTGCTACGGATGTTCTACCAGTCGATGGTAGCCATGGTCACCTTCTTCGCTGTTGTGTGCTGGGGAGGAGGCATTAGGAGCGGTGGTGCCAGCAAGCTGATCAAGCTGGTGAGGAAGGCGAGCTCTGTGGTGGGGATGAAGCTGGACTGTGTGGAGGCGGTGACAGAGAGGAGGATGAGGGGAAAGCTGCAGGTGATCCTGGACAACCCCTCTCACCCTCTCTATGCCGAGCTGAGGCAACTCAGGAGCACGTTCAGCTATAGGCTCACTCAGCCACGTGCCTCAAAGCGCTTGGGGGGCTCTTTCATCCCATCAGCTCTCAGGCTCTACAATACCTCAACCACCCGCTCCCAACGTCTCGGAAGCCCCAACACCACCAGATAATGGACTGTACACCACACCACACACCTCAGACTGTTCTCTAAGCCGTTGTTATTTTAGGTCTACTCACACGTTGTACTTACTTTGAATTTCTCTTAAGGAGTATTAATAAAGGAATATCTTATCTTATCTTAAATTTACAACTATGAAAATATAGTAGCACACCTAGGCTCAACAAGACCTTTGTCATGACGTTTGAATCGTATCATATGATCCAGTATTAAGAGCTGAATTAATTTCACGTTTTGGTGGGAAGAATGAGAAAAAAAAGAAGGATAACACTAGGGTTGTCACTAGGGTTTAATCCCGGGTCCCGGGATTAAACCCTAGTGACATGCAAATCCTCAGAAGCACACCTGCGTTGCTCTCATCACCTGCGCTCAGACCCCGCGGTGCACAAAGCCCGCACACACCCCAACAAGTAACAACGACAAAGCAGGCTTGGAGTAAACAATATTAACAATATAGTATAGGCTATAAATTAACGCTTCACATATTTGCTTTCATAATAAAAACAAAACTAATAGCCTCCTTTGAACAGCTGTGACTCTCTCTTTTCCTCCTATGATTAAATATCTGTTTGATTTCACTTTGTAAAGAGGTTACAGCTGGTGTCGGAGCTGCGGGAAATACGGTTCTGGCTGAAAATCAATGACTATTGATGCTTGCAAATATATCACGTTTATCTCGGTGCACGCACCCAGTCACGCACAT
Source organism: Urophycis tenuis (assembly GCA_036785325.1). Lineage (NCBI taxonomy): Eukaryota > Metazoa > Chordata > Actinopteri > Gadiformes > Phycidae > Urophycis > Urophycis tenuis. Next base: position 275,742 of record JAXIVH010000119.1, read on the forward strand.
AGACTAAGGGAGCAAGCTGCGCTCAGTGCACAACTGTTATTAATCAGAGGAGACAGAGAGAAGAACCCCCTGCCTGGCACTGTACTTATTATGTACAGTGATGATGTACTCTTATTGGATTAAAAATGTAAATTCTCTCTACTCCTCTTGTTTTATGTTTGTGTACTACGGAGCCGCGGAGGGGCCATAGAGAACAAAATAAAACACACCAGTGCTAGAAATGTTTGATTACGAACCAGATACAATTTGGCTTGCTCTTTTATTTATTCATATATTTTATAACTGGAGCCCATACAGTGCCAGGGTAAGTGGGGATTACTGCTATAGGGGCTGTTGGATAGAGCCAGACGGCTGAGAGTCTACCCAGAGCCTGCAGAGGAGGCTTTACTGGGCTGGTGAGGCAGTAACAGGCGGGAAGGCGAGAGGTCTGCGGAGTCCACAGTGTGCCCGCTGGAGGCTGTAGGCCTATCTCTCTGTCACCCTCGCCCCTCTCTGTATTTTCTATGTATGAGTGGAAGAGAGGAGTGAAACTTTTTCTTAAGTAATGTTATATAAAGACCTTTGATTTGGCTTGAAAATAATGTGGCTGGAGGGTAGAAGCGGGGGGGCCAATGGCCCCCTGCCCCCCCCCCCCCCCTTCCGGCACCGTTGGACCCAGCACCGGAGGAAGCCACTATGTCACACAAGCGAAGTAGCGGAGGAGGCTCACTAAACTCTGTAACGGAGAGTGTGTGCCCAGAGAATGGCTCTGTTATTCACCATCGGCAGGTAGTGTGTTTTGTTTGGCATGCAAAATATTTGGCGAGAACAAGGAAACGTCAGCGTTTGTTAGTGGGGGTTAATTTGACTGGAAACATGCTATGATCGTATAGCAGAACATGAAAGCTGTGACATTCACAGAAAAGCCATGATCGCTTACATCAATCGCTTACATTGTCATATCGTTTCAAATCATACTATGACACATTTTGGTTTTATTATCACCATAAGTTGCTGTTTGTGGTTGTTAAATAAAGTGTCTTGTGTTTATGTTCAAGTGGGCTCAGTGATATGTTAATAACAACATTGTGGTGTTTTCTGGCTCAAAGAGGGAAAACTCACTGTTGTATGTCTCGAAAGAAAGTAATGCATTTTGTGATGTAGATTACCTCGATATTACACTTTTTTTTTAATTAAAATGTTCAAATGAGACTCTATAAATCGAGGGGATGGGGGGGGCTACAAAACCTCTCAGCCCCGGGGCCTAACATTAGGTTAAGGCGGCCTTGTTAACCTAGCAATTGAAATGCTTGAAACTTGTTCTGGTGATTCTCGTACTGTATTGGCAGCAATTAAATGTTTCACCCTTGTAAGTCGCTTTGGATAAAAGTGTCTGCTATAGGCCTATGCCCTAAATGTAAATGTACTAACTTGAGTAAGAGTGGGTAGCCAATTATTACAAAAAAAAAGAAAAAGTACAAAACACACCCACATACAAACACAAACTCACTCACATGTGCACACACCAAGACAAGAAAAAAACTAAGCTTCTGCCAGCAAACACCAAACACACGTGTCAGAACGACACACACACTTGCACGCACACAGAAACACACGCACACACGCACACACACACACACACACACACACACACACACACACACACACACACACACACACACACACACACACACGTATCTGTGCATCCTTGGCAGAGCGCAAATATCCCCGCCCCCCGGCTGCTTCGAAGTAAAGTACGCCTACAAACTTTCATTTTCGTTTCATCAGAAGGTAAGAGGAAGTGAATCCGTTTGAATGAAGGCGGTACATTATCTGTCATTATCGACGTTTTCCTTGTGTATACGTGTCGTATGATAACGTTGGGTTGACGCGTCGTACGATTATCACACTAACTGTAACTGCAGACGGATCTTCATAGTACAGTAATCAGAATGAATCCATTAGATTTCGTCGACGATTTCACGCTCCTACTGTTTTTCCAACGCAATAAGACGGAAATATCACAAATGGATAAGCCGCATACCTTTTTAGGCAAGCTGCGCGACTACGGCCTCATCCCTGAAGATAAATACCAGGTGAGACTAGAAAAAATACGAAGCCTCGCGTCCAACAGGTCGAAGTTACCTAGCCAGAGGTGTAGTCTGGTGCCATATGTATTTCCGTAGGATTTTTTTTGCTTTTCTGGCTTTTATAGGGACCAAACAGTCAGAAAATGATGGGGTTCCAATTTTCCCGGCCCCCACCCCTTATTTGGGGGGTCATATATTTTGGGCCTTTTATAATAGTGCGCCAGGCAATTAATGTCTGATTTTCATAATATTAGGGTTGTTTTATAGGTTTTTAAATATTCTGAGTTGATTTCTTACACTTTGGAAGTATCCAAAATAATCTTTTCTGACTTTTGGTTGGGGTCTTTCTTCACCAGGGACCCCCCGGACTCATCTCAGCACTCATTACATTACTCGCTCTGCTCCTGTTCCAGAACTATGTCAAATTAGATCATAATTGATGCATTACAAGTTTTTGTAGCTGGAATAATATTGTAATATTATTAGAAAAATTGTATCTTGCATTGATTTATTCTAATTTGATAGTTTATTAATATTCTACCATTATGGTTGACAGGTGTTACTGCAGGGAATGAAGGTATTGTAACTTCTCACTTTAGGCATGCAGAACGTGTCCATTTATTTCACACACTGCACTCACACTAACAACACAACATCATATCCTCTTAAAAAGCCCACGGTCAATTATGCCTACAACACATTATTTGCAGGATCTATTCATCATCATCATCATCATATTGAATGTCCTCCCTAATAGTGTTGACACAGTCTCCACCATAGCATTTGCAGAGAGGTGTGCAAGGCAGGTTATTGTTTGAGCAGCTGCACCGTCCCTTGCAACCTGCTTTGCAACCACATTTGATGAGCTCAAGTACTGCCTTTGTCAAGGCCACTTCCATCAATGGTTTTACCAAGAGCATGCAATGCAGCAAATGAACCTAGCAAATGGGTATGGCTAGGTAACTTCGACCTGTTGGACGAGAGGCTTAAAACCCATAAAACTGAGGAGCAGTAAGGAATCCAAATTAGGGTTGTTTTTTTAACCCATACGAACCCAGACCCATTTATGGAAAAAGTACTAAATTGTACTCAAGAAAATGTATCAATACTTTGTTCAAGTAGCCTACAAGTAAAATTACCCATCTGAAAATGTACTCAAGTAGAAGTAAAAAGTAGTTCATTTTAAATGTAGGCTACTTTAAGTAAAAGCTACTGAGTTACTTTCTGTGTAATGGCTCATAAATCCAAAACTATTAAGTTTTTAATTCTAAAACTGTTAATCCCAATGCTTGATTCTGATTGGCTGATAGGTGTACCTTATGAGACGATAAAGTACACCTGTCCCCATCCAACGCTGCTGCTGACCGCTTCACATATCACTCCGCGCATAGCAACGACGACGACAATAAAGAACCCGGAACCGGCTTTTTTCTGCTTTGTTATGGAATGGAAAGTTAACTTCGATTTGTCCGAGGACATTGCCTAGCGACACTCATGAACACGCCCCTTTTACTCGGACGGAGAACTTGCCTGCTCGGTTGAACTCACAGGAGACCGAGCAAGGGTTCCGAGACAATTCACGATGGCTGCGCCCGTTGTGTCACCTGTTATGTGGCGTCCGTTTCTATGGAGACAGATAGTAATGCCAGTGTTTCCCATACATAGACCAATGTGTGGCGCGGCGCCACAGATTGAACATCGAGCGCCACGAATTGATTCCGTAGCGATGTTTTTTTCACCAACGCGATTTGGAAATATAAATATCGTTCCGTTCATTCATCTCCGCATAGCACTCTTTCTCCCTGTCATTCCCGTTCACACACACGCAGAGAGAGAGAGAGAGCAAGAGAGAGCGAGACAGAGCGAGAGAGAAAGGGCGAGCGAGAGAGATCGAGATCGAGAGCGAGAGAGAGACGCGCACACTTGCCAGTGGGGTTACGCTTATAAAAGACCCGCACTCACCCGACGTTTTCAACCAACCCAACCCAACTGCAACTCGGCCCACAAGTCCTAATATTAAAATTATTTACCCGACCTGCTTCCCGACCCACCTATTTTAATGGTATCTTAATCATAGCCTCATTGGCTTACGTAAAACTGACGTCCCTGAGTCAAACGCATTTAAAACATGCATTGCACTTTTAAACCTTTGTTCACCAGGTCAACGAATAGCCTAGGCTTAACAGGCTACATATTCAAAATTAAACAGTGTCCTAAATCAGACAGACAGTAAGCCCACTTGGTCTAAAAAAAGAAAAGAAACGTAAAAGTTGTCTCTAAGTTGGCACCTAGAAAGCGCGTGCTGCATCTTTGCAAAAGTCATTCAGCCAATGAATGATGACTGTCTTTTATATGATATAGGCTAGCCAACTCTAACGATTACAAAAGTGTATTCGGCATCTATATTTTAACCAATCCGACCCGAATATCATTAAAGTATTTTTGGTGACTCGCAACCGTTTAATGATCATCCAGCGCATCACTGATACATGCACAGTGCACACACTCATTGATAGGACATGCAAGCTTTGCACAAAATAGGCTAATGCTGTTCCATTTATTTTAGTTAGTTGCCTCGTTGTACCTTTAGTAGTTATTTATATCTAATTATAATATTTTATCTATTTTATTTGTATCATTATACTTAAATTGTTACATTATACTATTTATTTTGTTTGACCAAAAACGTTAAATACAAGAACAGGTTGATATTGGTTGAGGTAGGTCTTGAGTTCAGTTTGAAATAAAAACCTCCAGCTTTAGTTGTTTTTTGCAATTCATTCCATGAATGTCACAGAAATTACAATTCAGGTAAAAACTGAACTTTAAAAACTAAAGTGTGTCAATTTTGTTGAGTAATTCTCAACATGAAACTTAAAAGACAGGTCTTCCTCTAACATAAAGTCCAGGTATTTGTATGAGCAAACTACTCTACTGGCCTGCCCTGTAATGTATGGAGTTGGGGTGTGGAATGAAACCAGGCAGGGTTCTGGTAAAATGTTTTTAGCTGTCTTCTCCTCAATAACTTACTCTAAAGAATTAAGATTGTGCTGAATAATTTCAAATGCTTCCTGTAGCTTTAAAGAAAAATGTGAACGATAGCCATGTTACTCTGTCCTGTTTTCTCACTTTCATTCCAAACCAAAGTCAGTCTTCCTTCCCTGCAGAACTATGAATTTCAGAAAGTTGTGGCTCATCATCTGTTGCTCTGACCAGGGGGAGGGGGCGGCGCCCTCTGACCACCTCCTGTTCAGATGGCGATGCCCCCTCCCCCTGGTCAGAGCCCCTGGTCTCCGTATGGCCCAGCACCACACATTGCTACCTAGTCTGTGGGAAACACTGAATGCTATCTAGCTAGCATGCCAAAATGGTCTACTATCAAGCGACTCCAACGCTTTCACTTCACTAAATATACTGAAATATGAACATACATTCTGCGTCTAGTGTACTGTTCCTGGAATTCTTCCTCAAGGTTGTGTAGGTGAAGCTCATGCGACATGCGACTACCGCGACAATAGCTTTCCGGGTGGCGTCCATGTTTTTCTCCAACGAACTTTGCGCGGAACAATAATAAAACGCTTGAACTGTAGAAGTGACGTCACCACCGAGGTCCGAGACGGTTCGCAGAGAATAATAAAACGCACCATAATGGTGCGTTTTATTATCGATCCGTCTCGGACGTCCGAGGACATTGCCTAGCGACACGCATGAACACGCCCCTTTTACTCGGACGGAGAACTTGCCTGCTCGGTTGAACTCACAGGAGACCGAGCAAGGGTTCCGAGACAATTCACGATGGCTGCGCCCAGTGTCACCTGTTATGTGGCGTCCGTTTCTATGGAGACAAATAGTAATGCTATCTAGCTAGCATGCCAAAATGGTCTACTATCAAGCGACTCCAACGCTTTCACTTCACTAAATATACTGAAATATGAACATACATTCTGCGTCTAGTGTACTGTTCCTGGAATTCTTCCTCAAGGTTGTGTAGGTGAAGCTCATGCGACATGCGACTACCGCGACAATAGCTTTCCGGGTGGCGTCCATGTTTTTCTCCAACGAACTTTGTGTGGAACAATAATAAAACGCTTGAAGTGTAGAAGTGACGTCACCACCGAAGTCCGAGACGGTTCGCAGAGAATAATAAAACGCACCATAACTATGGTCGATAAACTGCTTGGAAAGGGGCTGTTAAAAATAAAGTGATTGCTTGCAAGCGACGTGTTGTTTCTGCAACCTGTCCTCGTATCTGGGAACTACTTTGTTGCGTATCTAGTGAATTATTAGTGAAACGGAAGCATTTTATTGCTACATGATTTTTCATATTGCCGCCTTGGTAACAGTTTTAGAATAGCAATTAGCCACTCGACGGTGTGAATTATGGAGAAAATAAGGAACGCCTGTCACGCCTCTCAGGCGTTCCTTATTTTTCCATAGCCTAATCCACACCCTCTCATGACTAATTGCTAAATTAAAGAACAAGTGTTACAAATGCAGGTGCAATAACAACTTGTTGTTCAGTTTAAGCAGCAGCTTAAAGTTAGTTGAGCTCATCCATTTAGTGGTTAAACATTAAACATGCTAAACATCTATCCAACAGCCCCTATAACAACCCTCTCTCTCTCTCTCTCTCTCTCTCTCTCTCTCTCTCTCTCTCTCTCTCTCTCTCTCTCTCTCTCTCTCTCTCTCTCTCTCTCTCTCTCTCTCTCTCTCTCTATCTCTCTCTCTCTCTCTCACACACACACACACACACACACACACACACACACAGTGCTCTTCATATCATCATTTGTTACTGTGTTGGTTTCCTGGCGTGTATTTATCCCCTGTAGGTTTTCATTGGGCTGAACATTTGTTTACTCGGTAACAAATAGGATTTATAATGTAACTAAATACAATACTTCAGTCAAAACGTACGCAAATAAAATACAAAATACCAATTCTAAAACTTAAAAAATGCAAAATACACCAAAAAACTACTCAATACAGTAATGTGAGTAAATGTGTTCTGTTACCTTCCACCTCTGGATATACCACAGGCCAATTGGAACACATAGAAAATATTACTGATGTTTTTTCTAAAATACTATCACTTCATCTGATGTGACATATACATGATGGGCGTTTATGGTAAATGTATTCCTTATTTGAAAATAACTCAACTTGACAGTTTTTTTCTGCTTAGTACCACACCTTTGCCTTTTTGTTTGCATTTCCACAATATATATATATATATATATATATCAAATGTGTGACTTTAGTAATGCTGTTCAAACTACTTTTGTTTCAGATTTGCTTTATGTTAGAAAATATGCAAATTTATTAAAAATAAGGAACACTGCCTCTCATTCACATGACTGTGACATCACAACCACACCAAAATGTTTGATATATTGAGTTAAACTCAAGCACAAAGCTGTATAAGAAAGATTGTAGGACGTTTAAAGTGTTTGTTACACTAGTGTCACCATGGGTTCTTATTAAAACTATGACTTTTTTTTTATTATAATGACATTTTCACAAAACTATTTAATAAAACTATTGTTCTTTGCCCAGACAATTTGGGTACATATGGCTTTAACATATGACTCACACAGTTCATAACAGTTTGTGACTGGCTCCTCTCAAAAATCCCCTCAAAAATCAGTTTGGTCATTCATACCTCCTGGACAAAATCATGAAAATCCTTTCTTCCCCAACTCTCCAGGAGATGAGCCGTATGAAGAGCAGAGAGAGAATGCAGAAGAGTTTACATGACGTTCTGTACTTGATGGAGAGCGAGCCACCTCAGATAATCAGGGACTTCTGGACCTGCATCTTCAAGGACACCATCATGGCCCGGTACCCCACTCTGAAAAGGCTTCGAGAGAGCCTCCTCCAAGATCAGGCTGCTGAGGATGTTGTTGAAGGTGATGATGTTGATGGTGATGGGGGCGGCAGTAGCTCAATGGATAGAGCGGGTAGATGGAGCGGGTTGTCCACTAACCGTAGGGTCGGCGGCTCGATCCCCTCCTCCCCCTCCCCTCCTCCAACTGTCTGCGTGTCCTTGAGCAAGACACTTGTAGCGCCCCCTAGCGTGTCTAGCTGTTAGTGTGGAGTGCGCTCCCGAATTCTTTTGATAGTGAAAGATCTCTCTCTAAAGTTAGTTAATGCACTAAGTTAGTTAATGCAATAGTAATTTACTAAATGTATTCAAATCTCTTAAATGTAATCAAGCTTTTAAAGTAACATCACTATTTTAACCTTGTTAAAGTAGCTATTCACATTACCAGTGTAACAAACCATAAATGAAATATCATATAAATCAATATCCCTTTAAATTGGACTAGTATTATCCTTTTAACAATTACTTTCTAACACATCAGTATCAAAATACCCAATGACATAAACAATATCCAAGAGAAATAAGTTTGAACTATTTATATAAATATATATTCAATACAAAACATACATTCACACAGACACAAAATATTCAGCTTTGGCTTCAGGTTTAATATACACCCTCTGGTGCAACCTAGACACATCATCAGTGATGTAACCTGAGGTCATAGGGTGTTTCGGGTCTCTCAACATCAGACACCCTCGCCCAGGCGTCCCAGACGGGGGTGATCAGACCCCGGCTTGTGTCTAGGTAGCTTGTGTGGCCCACGGATCACCCCTCCTGATCCACAGCCATCTTGATGCCTTCTCAGCAGCATCAGTGATGTTCTTGATGGCTTTCTTGCTGTGCAGTCCCCTTATTCCCAACAACTTGAGGGTCCTGCAGAGTGACTGGCCTGCGAAACCTCGGCAACCAACCTCAATGGGACTGCAACAAGTCTTCCATCCATTGCGCCGGCATTCGCCTGCCAGCTCCTCATACTTGGCCCTCTTCCTCTCAAATGCCTCCTCCATCCGGTCTTCCCAGGGCACAGTCAACTCCAGCAGTATCACCTGCCTTGTTGATTCTGACATAAGAACCAAGTCCGGCCTAAGTGTGGTCACTGCGATGGTCTCTGGGAATTTAAGCTGTTTCCCCAAGTCCACCTTCAGCTGCCAGTCCCTAGCTGTTGTCAGGAGCCCCCCTGTTTGGCCTGGGCGTTGTTGAGGCTTCTCACCAGATTTAACAAAGGTGATTGAATGCCTAGCTGGCTGTTGCTGCTTGCTGAGTGAGATCCCCGAGCAGATGGTATCTGCTATCACCTTCAGCACCTGGTCGTGGCGCCAACGATAGCGCCCCTCGCCCAGGGCTTTCGGGCAACAGCTTAGGATGTGCTCCAGTGATCCTCTCCTCTGACACAAAGGGCAAGCAGGTGTTTCTGCCAGGCCCCAACAGAAGAGGTTGGATGGGCTGGGGAGGACGTCGTAGACTGACTGGATCAAAAACTTTATACGGAATGGCTCTGCCTTCCAAAGCTCTGACCAAGAAATCTTCCTATCCAGTGTCTGCTCCCATCTAGTCCACGCCCCCTGTTGTCTCATCCAGACCATCTTGCTTGAGCGGGTCTCCTCCAGCCCTGCTCGAACCTCTTCCTGGATAAGCTGCCGCCTCTCCTTCCCCCGGGCCTTGTTGTACCGAGGTCCTGGGTTGCTCCCAAGCCCTGCCCGGCCTGTCGCCACTGTTCCCACCAGAACACCGTGGCGCAGCCGCGACTCAGCTTGCTCGACCGTCTCCTGGGCTCTCCACTTCCGCCCAGTCCGCACTTCAATCCCCGCTAAGGAGACTTTGGTGTCACTCGAGTCTCTGTACAGCAGCACCTCTCTCGCACGGGTAACCATGAACTCCTCCGACAGACTACTGAAGGGAAGTCGCAGCTTGTTCTTATGCCCACACAAGGCTATGCTGCTGAGGCTTCTTGGTAGGCCCAACCACCTGCGAAGGAAGCTACTTACCTTACGCTCGAAGCCCTCAACGGTCGTTAGTGGGACATCGTAGACCAGTAGTGGCCAGAGGAGGCGTGGCAGGATGCCATGCTGATATATCCATGCTTTATACTTACCTGGCAGCCCTGACTTATCCACAGCTAATAGCCAGTTACCCAGTTCTCTGCTGGTCGCCTTCCCCTTCTTCACCACCAGGGAACGGGACTTAGCAGGCTTAAAGCCCATACGCGCCCAGTTAATGAGCCGCTCAAGGCCTTGGAGAACCCACCTACAGCCTGGAACTGATGTTGTAGTAACTGTCAGGTCATCCATAAAAGCTCTGATGGGAGGCTGCCGCACACCTGACTTGGTGAGCGGTCCTCTGCACTCCACCTCCGCTGACTTAACAAGCATGTTCATGGCCAAGGCAAACAAAATCACTGAGACTGTACACCCAGTGATTATCTCCAGCCGATGTGATGCTGATGTTACTGTTCCCGAGGTGACTCTCAAACTGAAAGAGTTGTAATAGTCCAGTATGAGGTCCCTGATCTTGCCTGGAACATGATGCCGGTCAAGCGAGGTCTCCACCAGTTTGTGGGGAATTGACCCGTAAGCATTAGACAGGTCAAGCCACAAAACTGCCAGGTTCCCATTGCCCTCCCGGGCCTCCCGGATGAGCTGAGTAACAACTCCCGTGTGCTCAATGCACCCTGGTACCCTTGGGACCCCCCCCCCCCCCCCCTTCTGCACAGAGGTGTCGATGTATGCATTCTTCAGGAAGAACTCTGTCATGCGCCGGGCAACAATGCTGAAGAACACCTTGCCCTCCACACTCAGGAGTGAGATGTTTCTAAACTGCTCGATGGTGCGAGAGTTCTCTTCCTTCGGAATCCATACACCCTCTGCATGCCTCCACTGCTGAGCCACCTTCCCCCTCCTCCAGATGACCCTAAGGATCTTCCAGAGTCGCTGCAAGAGCCTGGAGCACCTCTTGTAGACAACATATAGTACTCCACTGGGACCTGGAGCTGAGTTGGATCTAGCTGCTCTGACTATGTCCTCAACTTCTCTCAGGGTTGGCTCCTTGGTGTTAAATGCTGAAGTGGGTTCTGGTGGTGTAATCAGAAAGCTGCAGGGTCCAAGATCCTGCTCCCTTGCGCTGTCGCTGTAAGTTGCCCTGAGGTACTTGTCAACCTCTTCTTGAGAGCAGGCCAATTGTCCACCTCGCTTGGTGAAGTTGAAAGGGCCTGAAATGAAGGCGGCACGCTTCTTGGCTCTCTCCTTCCCCCTCTTCCTGTGCCATTCAGCACGACGGAGTGTCGTGAGATTCCTCCTTACGATGTTGCGGAGCTCTGCTATACTTACCTTCTCTTCCTCTCTTGCCTGCTTGTACTGCCGTCCTAGCAGTCTAAGCTCTTGCCGCAGCTGGCTGATCTTCTTCTGCCGTCGGTTTGGCTCCCCTGCACCGCTGATCGGGTGGTGCTCTTTGGTGCCAAACCTTTCGGCGGCGATGCTGACAATCATTGCACTCATTGTGCGCAACTTCTGGTCAGCATCTCCTCTGGCTGTGGCTTCGAGAATCTGATCAACATCCGCATCGAACTGGCACCACTCCTTCACCATGTTGGCCGGAGGCCACTTAACCCGACGGTGTTCTGACTGCATGACTTGGGGTAGGGCTTTTGGGGCGTGGAGGGTCTGGGCACTGTGGGGTGACTCCGGGCCGGGCTCCTCCTGCGTCTCACCAGGCACTGGTCCTGTGCGTTGCACCACTTGCCTCCCAGTTAAGCATTTCATCTTGGTCTGGTGGATCTTAAGACCACGCGGGTTTTTGCAGACTTTACCACATAAGCAAACTGCACTCATAGTCGTAATTCCGTTAGCTTGGGTCAAAACCTGTACGTCCGTCCTGTTGGGGTGCTCATCCTCCCCCCCTTTTGGGCACCCCCGGGGGTATAACTCTTTAGGGTTTTCCGTAGCTTATTGTGGGTGCTCCCTCACGGGAGCTGCAGTTTGGGGTGCTAGCCCTCACTGCCCCGGTTGCTGTCTCTCCAGCTGTCTGAGTCAAAGTTCAAATGCAAATGAAACGATACACAGTTCAAATCAATATGTCAACCCTTTAAGTATCATTTAATTCCTATAACTAAGCCGGCATACTACTAACTAAATGTTCCATGACATGGAATAGACACCAAACCCGAATCAGTGTCAGAGGCAATGTTGCAGGCCCGTAGCGTCGCTTGGGAGCGGTGAGACCTAAAACACCATGGCCGCTTCGCGCCAATGCGCCAACAAAGAAAACTCACTGCTACTGTTGGCCGTCGTCCTCGTCCACGCCCTGGCAGCGCGGTACTAGCGATGCTGGTGAACGAAACCATTGTCGCAGCTTAGCAGAGTCCAGGAGAGAATGAGCTCGTAGAATAATGCCCAACGCGTTAGCCGAGCAGGCTACGCACTGGCAAAAGTTCCCGAAGCTCTGGGCTTGATCGCGTTGATTAGCCGTTCTCTTGCTGTTGAAAACTCTCGCCGAGTTCTTCACAACCGGAGCACATAAACACTACGACAGTCACTAAATTAACACTTGTCTAAACGGCACTGTCCGTGCGCTCCAAAGCATTTAAAAGCAACACACGCTAAAACTTGGTGTTCTACCAAACTTCTACCGCAATAGTGTCTAGCGTTATATCCCCTTTTTCTTTCCTCTTCACCGTCTCGTCTCGTTCTTCCCGCGTCCGTCAACTAACCTCTTCCTGTAACAACTTGAACTCTCACCTCAACTTCTGATTTGTTCTTACTCCAAGTACATGGATTTTACTAACACATTTTATAATGCATTTAAACAATATTTAAACCTTTTTAACATTTAGAAAAACCCGTATGAAAGTAAAATAAACAAAATAAAATTACAATGAGGAAATACTGAAACACCCCAAATTCCCATAGGGCTACACACTGAACCCCAACTTGCGCCCCGGGCACTGAACATAGCAGCCCACTGCTCCTATGTACCATCGGGTGGGCCAAATGCAGAAAACAAATTTCGTTCCCATATCTAAAAAATACTGAGAATGACCAATAAAGACAGAAAGGTCCTCTCCTCTCTCTTGAATCACTTTTAATTGTACAGCCCTTAATACATTGCCTTGTGAGACCATCCGCATATAAAAACAGAAATATCATGGCAGTAAATTATTTCTTAACATGGCCGTAACTTAAAGTTGTTGTAAAAACTCCAGCCAACCAGGGTCATTGCCAAATCTTGTTGGAATGTTGCATCCATCTTTCTGAGGCGTTGCCATTGTATTTTTTTTTAGCAGGCTGTGGAACTGAAACTCCCTCCCTCTCTCTCTCCCTTTGATTCATTGAATAGCAAAGGAGGGACACAAAAGATCAATAATCATGAGGGCATATTTATAGTTAAGAATAAATAATTACTCTTTTTGCGTTATAATATCGTAATAACGTAATAACGTCGTAATATTTATTGTTCTTATTCTGATGATTGTTATTATGATTGTTGTTGTTATTATTATTATTACTATTATTATTATTATTATTATTATACTAGTCTTTTGAGAGACTGCAGATTTTTCTGCTACATTTGTTTAAAATGTTGCGTGTACAGGTTTAGTGAGGTGAGGCTAAGAACACTCAAAGCGTGCAATCAATATTGGAGTTGGCTAACAAACCAAACTGTTCAGAAAATACAGGGATATAATAGTTGTTTTGTTCATGTTTACATATTTTTTTCTATAGCTTTTCTGCTGAATAATAAAAAATGATTATTATTATTAATGATTATCAATGATTACTATTATGATGATTATCAATGGCATTTTACCAATGCCATTAGCATTTTTGACATTATTATTTGTTCAAATATTGTGTGTGTTTACATTTATGGAAAATCACATGCCGAGTGATTGCGAAATTGTCGACGCCATTATTTCCAGCAGGCTGTGTCACGTCTTGCTTCACCGTGAAAGGAAACTCCCTCTCTCTCCCTCTGATTTAAGTAATAATAGGTTCTTATGGAATAATACATGAGGAACACAAAAGATCAATAATTATGACTGGCCTAGTTATTGTTGTTGTTGTTGTTACTATTATTAATTATGATATTATACTTTCCTCTTGAGAGACTGACTGGCATATGAATGCCGTCCAATTTACTATTTCACTTTTATTCGGCCAGCTTTGTGTCTTTGAGATAAAGTACCTCTTTTAAGAGAGAGATAGCAGTACATTATTATGTAATCATTGCCTACAGAGTCTATTTTCCCCCTGAATATATAATTATAGTTTATATTATATTTAATTATAGTTTGTATTCCTGGGCCTAGGCCTCCTGCCGATGGAGAGCCAGAAGCTCCCTTCACGCCTGACTGTTACCTCTGGTGGCAAGGAGGGGATACTCGACTGCACCAACCTGGCAAAGGGTGAGCTGGTAACAGCCTGATTAGAAGCTGGAATCTGACCATTTTATTCCTGTTCAAGTGTTGATTGGATAAATGACAGAGACAGACAGACAAACGTACTTTAATGATCCCTGAGGGAAATTGCATTCATTACAATACAATACTCTAGTGAAAAAAGAAAGAAGAGACAGACACTCTACGTATAGTAAAGTGTTAGAATATATACATATATATATGTACATACATCCAGGCATACACTAAGAGGTGATAGCATACACAAGGATGTAGCATGTCGGATTCTATGTTGTAAAAAAAGACCAGGGGCCTCATGTACGACCGTTGCGTACGCACAAAAAAATGGTTTACGTTCATTCTCACGGCAAAGTGCAGATGTATCAAGACTGAAATGGCCGTATAAATTTGCGTGCCTCACGTCAACTCTTGAGCTGGTGTATTCACATTTCTACAGCAGTTGACCCTTTGGCGACACTTAGAGGTGATCAAAGCATCATGTTTAATTTGTCAGAGCAATGAAATTCTTATTACATGGAAGACAACCTCTACGCAGTAGATGGACATAAGAGATAAGAAATAAAAATTTTTAAATGCTGGGAAACTGTCATAATAAAGGAATGTGTAAAATAGTAGTTGATTGAGTGATGTGCACATTCGAGACACGTGAACAATTAACACAGATGAACAATCAACACTGACAAGTCTGCAATAACATGGGTATAAAAGCACACCCAAAAATTCTGTCAACAACAATGGCTGCGTTAGCGCTATTAGAGGACATTGCGAATGGCGCAATTAGGCGAGAGCGTGTCTTTCGAGACAGAAACGATCCTCTCGAAATGGTCGACAATTGGCTCATCAGCCGCTTTCGATTCCCTCGGGCAATCCTGCTTGAGTTATGTGCAGAGCTGCGGCCGGCCTTGGAGCGCGCCACCGCAAGGAGCCATGCCCTGCCGGTCCACGTACAGGTACTTAGTACCTTGGGGTTCCTGGCAACCGGGGCGTTTCAAAGAGATTTGGCCGACCGATCGGGTATATGCCAGTCGACCCTGAGCCGGGCCATGCCAGCCGTGTGGGCCGGACTCATCCGCCTGTCAGCCAGGTATATAACATTCCCATACAATGCAGCTGAACAGGTCAACATTAAAGCGCAATTTGCAGCGAGAGCCGGTTTTCCTAATATAATCGGAGCTGTCGACTGCACTCACATTGCCATAAAAGCGCCATCACATGACAAATTTGTATATGTGAACAGGAAACATTTCCATTCAATAAATGTAGGCTACAAATTATATGTGATGCGCAAATGTTATTAACCAACATTGTGGCGAGGTGGCCTGGTTCAATGCACGACTCATGTATTGGTTAAAACAGGTTTAGTCTTGGTTCTCCCTTTGAGTATTGTAAAACGTTTCCCTATTTTAATCAATTCCTTTGAGGTAGAGAGGTGCAAGTACTGACGCGTGCTGGAATGATGAGGAGTGGGTTTGATCCAAGTTGGTCCCTTTGACCATTTATTGTTTGTCCATGTTGGTAAATACATAAAGCTTGTAAAGCTAAAGTAAACAAAATAAACTGTGTGGCTTTCTAATAAAGTCCAAACATAGGCCCGTCACACGGCCTCCGGAAGCACGTCGGAAGCACGGTCAATGAATGTATGGCTGCGTCTCTCCACCTTCTGGTCTGCGGCAGCACTCCATCCTTATGCAGAATACTCCCGCCACCACTAGGGAATACATGCTCACACAAAGTAAATATACACTTACACAAATATTAATAATTCCTAAACCATTTCCTCAATTCATATTCAAACTTAAATAATAGTAATAAATTAAATCTTAATAAGTAAAACCCAAAGAATGGCTCCTACACACCGGCCCCTAATAGTGTGCATAGGCATCTATTACCAAAATTCAAAACATAAAGGAGCCAACATTAACTGTAAGATACTGTATATCTAGCAATTAAACTTATATTAAACGTCTAAGTGGTACTCATCGTTCACTGGCGCCACCGGGCTTCACTAAATTCATCTCCTCTGCCCCTTCCAGTAGCAGGCAGAGCTTGGTGACTGGCCTCTCAAAGACACCAGTCCTCGTCTTGACCTTTACCATCCTCACAAGGCCTTTGGAATCTGGCAGGACATCTTTAATTCTTCCAAGTCTCCAGGACCCTCGAGGGGCTGTATTGTCCACCACCATTACAATGTCTCCTACTTGGAATCCTCTCCTGACTATTGTCCATTTTTGTCTTTCATGTCTGTCTTTTGGAATAGACCAGGAGGAAAAGCAGGATGGCATTTGCGAGCTGCAGAGTTGGCATTGATTATCCAGAATCTTTTTCTGAGCTGTGAGAGAATATGATTTCTCCCTCCATGTCCAAGTTGCTGATGTATGTGCTGAAGAATGAGTTTGGAGACGTGCAGATCTTTGGGTAGGATCATGGGCCGCTTGGCTTCTTCGGGCATTGCGGCTCTGCGCAGTCTTCCTCCTACTCTTAAGACTCCATCCTCCAGTACAGGATCCAGCCTGTAGATGGTGCTCTTTCGGTTCAGTCCTTTTCCCGCAGATTTTTCCAGCTTAGCTATTTCCTCTGGATAGCTTTGGTGTTGACAAAACATAATGATGGCTTTCTCCGCCCTTATCAGGTCATCCAAGGAAATGCAAAGCATATCTTTTTTGCAGGTCTTCATTTTGCCATCCAGCACTTTGCTCTGGCTCCTTGTCTGTGGCTGTGGTAAAACTTTACTCTGAAGCTTTCTCTTCACACTGAGAGCAATAAGAAGGTCCTTCAGCTTTAAATACCACCCTATAGCCCGTTTGAGCTTTTTCCAACTAGAAAAGTATTCTAGCAATTGCCATGTGGGGTTGTCACTTTTCTTAATCACAGCACTATAGACTGCTATACTCTTCTTGACCTCTAGGTCATCCTGTGAGAGCGATAAAGATTCTAACGGACTATGTGGCCACTCGGTTTCTGGCTTCCACAAGAACTCTGGTCCGTGGATCCATGGTTTGCATTTGACAAAGGTGTCTGCAGTCATTCCTCTAGATGCTAAATCAGCTAGATTCAGCTTTGTTCCAATAAATTTGCACTGGGTGACTATGGTGTTCTCTCTTATGATAGATATTCTATTCGCCACAAATGTACGGAATCTTGTGTGTTGGTTTGCAATGTATTTGAACACTGTCTGGCTGTCTGTCCAGAATGTTGAACTGTTGAGCTTGAGGTCTAATTCTTTTCTGAGCATTTTATCCACTGTAACAGCCAAGACCGCCGCCACAAGTTCAAGGCGTGGTATTGTTGTCTGCTTTAGCGGTGCTACTCTGGCCTTGCCCATCATAAAGGCTACATGCACAGTGTGTTTTCCTGCCGTCAGTCTCAGATAGCTTACTGTGCCATAGGCATGTTCACTGGCGTCTGAGAAGTGATGCAGTTCAGCCTGTGTGGATGCTCCAATTCCATCTGGTTTCACACAGCGCTCCACTGTGAACTTTTCCAATATGTCCAGGCTGGCCATCCATTTCCTCCACTTCTCCGATACAGCCTGTGATACTTCCTGGTCCCAGCTGCTCTTGTTTCTGCAAAGATCCTGAAGAAGCAACTTAGCAGGCAGAGTTAGAGGAGATAAGAAACCAAGTGGGTCATAGATAGAACTGACCATTGACAGAATGTTTCTTCTGGTGTGTGGCTTGTCTTTGATAGAGATGTTAAATCTGAATGTGTCACTCTCTACACACCATAATAGTCCTAGGGCTCTTTCTATAGGGAGTTTATCCCTGTCCAAATCCAGTTCTTTCATTTCAGTGGCTCTATCTTCTTTTGGGACATGTGACAGTACAGCACGACTGTTACTCACCCATTTAGTAAGGTGGAATCCACCCTTGTGGCAAACACAGGTAAGGTCCTTCACCAGGTCCACACCTTTCTGTTTTGTTTCAAGAGACTTTAAACAATCATCAACATAGAAATTGTTTTCAATACTGCTTCTCACTTCTGGATTACAACAGTTGCTATTGTCTTTGGCAGTTTGTCTCAATGCAAAGTTTGCACAGCTCGGAGAAGACACTGCTCCAAAGAGATGCACAGTCATGCGATGTTCAACAGGGGATAGAGATACATCACCTTTAGGCCACCACAGGAAGCGCAAAAAATCAACATCAGATTTTGTGACTCTGACTTGGTGAAACATTGACTTTATGTCAGCCATCAGAGCTACTGGATGTTGTCTGAATCTAATGAGCACACCAAGGAGAGTGCTCGTCAGGTCTGGACCCTGGAGGAGTTCAGCATTTAGGGATGTTCCTTGGAATGTTGCGCCACAATCAAAAACCACCCTAATGGTGCCTTTCTTTGGATGAAAAACGCCATGATGTGGTATGTACCATACCCTGCCGTCTGTTCGTTGGAGTTCCGCTTGTGGCACTACTTCCGCATGTCCTTTGCTTATTACTTCCTCCAGAAACTCTGTGTATTCACTTTTGAATTTCTCATTCTTTTTGAACTTCTTTTTCAGACCCATAATGCGTTGTTCTGCAACCTGATAGTTGTTGGGCATGACTGGGCTTTCAGTCCTGAAAGGTAAGTCTATGTTGTAATGTCCATCTTGCAACTTGATGGACTGCTCAGCCATTTTAATAAATCTTCTATCTTCCACTGACATTTCCTTGTCATCCAACATTTCATTAAAATCATGGTTGTACTGTTGTACTATCAAATCTTCCAGTTTTGCAACGGATATTCTATTAACAGAAACACTACGAAGCCCATTGCTGTCTGTAATGACACTGCTTTCTAAAGGACCATTGACAACCCATCCCAATAGGGTTTTCACAGCGTACGGCCCATCTCCATGACTGTTAATGATTCTCCACGGTTCTATTGCTTTAGGAGCATTGTTTCCAATCAACAGCTCCACTTCAGCATTGAGTTTTGGGATTTGAACCTCGCTCAGGTAAGGCCACTTAGACAGCTCTTCTGTTCTTGGAATGCTGTCAATATCTACGGGCATAGTCTTTTGAGTGTAAGCTTCAGGAAGGGCAATAAAGTTGTTTTCATTCAATGCACTAACCTCCAATCCATTCACCATGTAGGTATTTACAGATTTCCCCAGGTTTATGGTTCTCAACAAGATGTTGGTCTTCTTTCCTCTGATGTCAAGCTTATTGAGGAGATTCTCTGTGCAAAAAGTAGCAGAGCTGCCAGGGTCTAAGAAGGCATAGGTGTTAATGATTTTACTACCTTTTGTGCTTTTCACCTGAACAGGTACAATGGCCAATGCATCCTTGAATCCCTGTGCATTACCGGCCCCAGTATGTCTATCATTTCTTACAGAAACCTGTATGCTACGCACTGATGCTTCTTTCACTGTGATGTGCAACGAAGTGGGATGCTGTTTGTTACACACCGAACACTGGAGACGTTTGGCACAGTCCTTGCTGAGGTGTCCAGCCTTTGCCAGGCATCCAAAGCAAACTCCATTCTGCTTGAGGAAGGTTATTTTCTCATTATGTGACTTTGACTGAAACAGAGTACATGTCATTAATTCATGCTTGCCAGTGCAAAAAATACATACATTATCTGTTTTAACAGGGGTTATGGATTGTTCTAATGGTTGTGGAGTCAGCCTCACATCAGCATGTGTAGCTTGGGTCGGCTTCACATCTACATATGTAGCAAAACTACCTTTAGAAATAGGCTTCATTGGGGCTTGGGACTTGATTCTGGGCCTTTGGATCTTACTGATGCTCTGTGAATCTTGAATGTCTCCAAAAGCTGGGTCTGAGACAATGGTTGCTTGCTTCTCAATAAAGGTCACTAGGTCAGCCATTCTTACCCTGGTGTTTTGTTGCACTTGTACATCACAGGCCTTTGAACGCCATTTTTCTCTCAATTTATAAGGTAATTTGAATATGATGTTTCTCATGTTAGAGATTGTGTCCAATTCCTCCATGTATTCAAGCTGTTCCATGGCAGTACAGCAACTTCTCAAAAACAGTGCAAAGTCTTGTAAAGCTCTGGGTTCTTCTGATTTTATTGCAGGCCATGACAGGGTCTTTTCTATGTAGGCACACAAGATCTTGTATGCATTGCCAAAATATTCGTTCAACAATTCCCTTGCCTTTCGATAGCCTCTATTGGCATCCATGTGTTGGCAGCTCTTGACCAGCTGCTGAGCTTGTCCTTTTGTGTACTGTATGAGGAACTGCAGTCTGTCTTGGTTGTTGTCCGTTCTACTTTCAATCATGTGATCGAATGAATGAATAAAAGACTTATATTGCAATATGTTTCCATCAAAAACTGTAAGATCTCCTTTGGGCAAAGTATACAGCATCTGCTGTTTTATTAAGAGGCTTGTTAATTGATTTTGTTTTTCAAGAATTTTTGCAAGATGATCTGGTTCTTGTCCTGGGTTTGTAACTGAGCTTCTAGGAGTCTGGAGATTGTGGATGCTCTGTTGACATGTAGGCTTAGTAGTACTAAACTGGACTCGTGGTGGCCTAGGTAAAGTTTGTAAAATAGGAATTTGAACCTGAACTCCATCTTTAAGCCTTGTATCTCTCCTTGGCTGTTCAGGAAATGGCAATGAAATCTGTTCAACATTTTCTTCCAGGTAAGTGTTCATTACATCTACTGCATTTCCCTTGTGAGCTTGTGATACTGCATTTTTCAGATATGCAATTTTGGCTGAAGCCGCAGACAATTCAGTTTGCAAATCAAGAGCCTCCCTCCTTCTTCTGAGCTTTTCTCTTTCACGATCCAAGTGCTCTTGTTGGTCTTCCAAATCATGCTTCTCTTGCAAAGTTGAGGCCTTAGCCAGTAGAGCTGCCTTTTCTGCCTCCGCACAGATGCGCACAGACTCAGTGGATGAAACCGATCTTCTACTGACTATTGACTCGTGGCCACCAAACAGCGAGCCCCCATCCTCAGGAGGGCGCATGGCTTCACTCATTTCCAATCCAGCAGAAGACACGGGGACATCATGTTCAGTGTACTGGTTTTGTGTAGCCATCCAATTTTCAACATTTGCCATATAAGCAGAGCGTAGTTTCTCCATAGGTTTTCTGTAGCAGCTATCCACTTTTCGACATCAACCATAAAATTATGTATCAGTTCAAGCTTCGGTGCATACCAGGATTTTGTATCGTTATTTCTATCATCATCACTTAATGTTGCTTGATAATACTCATGATGGACTTTGAATTAATCAAACATAGCATTAAACTTGTCCATATTTCCTTTTATTTCTTCCAAATTGGTTACATCATCCATCAAGGTATTCACAATATTCATTCTTCTAGTTAGATGCGACAGTTTACCCGCTCTAGTGGAGCGTAATTTCTCTGAAGTTTCATTGAGGTCCTTTTCGGGTAGGCCCGAACTTGCATCCTGATCTGATTCAGCCATCTTATTCCAAATAATCACACTTTTCGTTTCTTCAAAAATAGTACATCAAAATCATTAATTTTGTTCCAACGAAAATCTTCTTCAATCCATACAATCCTTATTCTAAGTCGCGTTAATTGCGTTACCGCATATGAGGCTTCTCCACCGGCGTCATCTCAAACAAAGAACGTTGCGTTACAACTCAAAATTAGTCCGTATTCAAAGCTCCACAAAAAAGGTGTCAAAATGTTCAGTCCATCTTTATTTTATTCCAATCAACATAAAGCGCACATACCTCCGTTGCCGTGTAGTGTCTTTTTTCCTTTGTTCCACGCCGACACATCGGCTTTCTCCAAGTTCATTAATACAAGTCCACCACGCAATCCATTGCGTGGCTATTCAAAATCCAAAGCGCATTCATTGACTAATTGCATTGGTTAAAACAGGTTTAGTCTTGGTTCTCCCTTTGAGTATTGTAAAACGTTTCCCTATTTTAATCAATTCTGAGTATTCTGAGTAACAGCATATTTGGGAACAGACTGCAGGCTGACATTGTGCGCGATGGGTGGCTTCTTGGTGAGTAATTGTATTCTTTTAATTGTCCTAATATTAATCCCTGTGATGCGCATTGAGTGTATGTCCCCAAATACTATCCTGTCTTCACAGCATCATTACTTGTTTGTGTGTGATTGATAAGCAACAGCTTCGGATCTTTCGTACAAGCCCCTGTCTCTGTGTGCAAAGTACTCATGTTAATAAACCCGTGCGTAAAATGTGAAATGTCATTATCAGCCTCACCTTTGCCCCGGCGCCCTTCGGCATTAATTTATAACAACAGTGTCTGATCCATGTAAGTGGTGTATAAAACTAAGAAATGGGAACAACAAATCCAGTTTACTTATACTGCCTGCTTTCAATTAACCCCAGGCGACCGTGGCTACCCACTGAGAACGTGGCTTATGACCCCTCTGACCAACCCTCAGACTGACCGAGAGCGGAGGTACAATGACCTCCATACCCGCACTCGGTCAGTCGTTGAGAGGGCAATAGGTCTCCTGAAGGGACGGTGGGCAGCAGTCCTCCTTTTCACTTCCGTTTTTATATCTGACCACTTCTTTTTAAGTTCAGCGTGTGTGCGGCTCTCTGAACCCACAGCGTTGACCGCCTCACACACGCTGTCCCACTCACTCCTCTTCCACTTGCTGTTAATCCCGGAGTACAAACTGCCAAATAAAACCACCCTCCGAGCCTCCACCTCAGTCAGGAGAGTCTCCAGTTTGCACTCGGTAAATTTTCGCTTTTTAGATGTGCTCATTCTCTTTCTATGATCGTACAGAGGGGAATCCCTGATGCAGGGCTCATTTAAATATGATTAACATAATTGAATAGGGGCGTGGACAGGGAGAAGTCTGATACTCGTGCATGTGCGCTCAATTCCGCGTTGATTTGGTATGTACAAAGGAAATGTGCTTGGGTTCAGGCATACGCTCAGATTGATACATCTGAATTTTTTTGTGCGTGCGGCGGTTTCTGGCTTTGTGCGTACGCCATGTTTCAGTAGAAAATCCACGCAATTGTTAGTACATGAGGCCCCAGTTGTGCATAGAGATGACCAGTTCTGCAGTGACATGAAAAGAAATGAACAGTTATGCAATATGAATAAATAACCTGTTGTGCAGCAGAAACTTTGATGAAAGTGACAAATTGTATAGTTTGATGACCACAGGCAGGAATGATTTTCTATGTCGCTCTGTGGTGCATCTCGGTGAGAGGAGTCTTCTGCTGAAGGAACTCCTCCGCTGAGCCAGGGTGGAAAAGAGAGGGTGAGAGGCATTGTCCATGATAGTCCGTAGCCTGGACAGCATCCTCCTATCTGCCACGGTATTCAGAGTGTCCAATTCCTCACCCACTACATCACCCGCCCTCTTGATAAGTTTATTAAGTCTATTGGTGTCCGCAACCCTCATCCCACTGCCCCAGCATGTGACAGCAAAGAAGATCGCACTGGCAACAACAGACTCATAGAACATCCTCAGCATTGTCCTGCAGATGTTGAAGGACCTTAGCCTCCTCAGAAAAAAGAGTCGGCATTGGCCCTTCTTTTAGACGGCCTCTGTGTTCCTGGTCCAGTCCAACTTGTTGTTGAAGTACACCCCCAGGTACTTGTACTCCTCAACAGTGTCGACAGGAACCCCCTGGATGAACACAGGGCCCACCGGTGTTTTGGCCCTCCTTTGGTCCACAATGAGCTCCTTTGTCTTTGTAGCATTGAGCTGTAGATGGTTCAGCTCACACCAAGAGACAAAGTTGCCGACAACAGTCCTATACTCACCCTCATCACCCCCCCCTCCCCCTCAATACAGCCAACTATTGCGGAGTCATCAGAACACTTCTGAAGGTGGCAGGACTCTGTAGACTCTGTGCAGTAGCTGAAGTCTGAGGAGTAGAGGGTGAAGAGGAAGGGAGAAAGGACCATCCCATGTGGGGCCCCAGTGTTGCTAACCACCCTGTCAGATACACAGTTCTGTAGGCGTACAAACTGTGGTCTGCCCATAGTCAACAATCCAGGACACCAAGGGGGCATCAACCTGCATCGCCGCTATCTTCTCACCTAGGAGACCCGGCCGTAAGGTGTTGAAAGCACTGGAGAAGTCAAAGAACATGACTCTCACAGTGCTCGCCGGCTTGTCCAGATGAGAGTAGACTTTGTTCAGCAGGTAGATGATGCAGTCCTTGACTCCCAGGCTGGGCTGGTAGGCGAACTGCAGCAGGTCCGAGAAGGGTCTGACCATTGGCTTAAGCTGGTCCAGGACGAGCCTCTCCAGTGTCTTCATGATATGTGACGTCAAAGCCACCGGTCTGTAGTCCTTGGGGCTGCTGGGAAATTATAGTTTATATTATACTTAATTATAGTTTGTATTCCTGGGCCTAGGCCCCCTGCCGATGGAGAGCCAGAAGTTCCCTTCATGCCTGACTGTTACCTGTGGTGTCAAGAAGGGGATACTCGACTGCACCAAACTGGCAAAGGGTGAGCTGGTAACAGTCTGATTAGAAGCTGGAATCTGACCATTTTATTCCTGTTCAAGTGTTGATTGGATAAATCTGAATGTATACACCGTGTACAGAAGCACAGCGATGGGATTTCTGTTAAAATGATTGGTAATGGATCATGCCAGAGTGACAAAAGTGTGAGCCCACTGCAGGCTTTATGAGGGGATCTGTTTGAGTTTAAGTGTGGAGTGTTTAGATTGGATTTAATGAATTTCGTTACTTTGGGCATTTTTTTTTTTTGTTGAAAAAGTAAATGAAAGCTAAAGACTAGAAATTGAGCCATCAATGAGAAAAAGAGAGTTTTTCCCTTGTTGGTAAGAGGATTAATTGATCATCTTCTTTCTGTATTGTTTTTGAACAGAATTACATTAATTTAATTGGGCATTTTGAAAATCAATAGATCTTTAAAAGCAGTGATGGAGTTTGACACAAAAAGAAATGCAAGGTTATCTTATGTGTTGTGTTTTAACCCATTTCCCTCCCACCTTCAAGCAGTTCTTACCTTGTCACCGTCTCTGTGGTTTCAGGAGAGCCCTGCTTCAAGTATGGCCAGACGTTCTACACACCCTACGATTTTCAGGAGAAATGCGGGAAAGCCAGATCCAACAAGTGGAAGAGTGATATCTATTGCTCACTGGAAGAGCTGATTAAGGTATTTTAAAGGAAAACCAAACCCTGAAACAAATTATTCTAGATGAAAAATTGTTTGTGTTTATCTGGAAAGGCAATCTAGTCATGTGCCGCACATGGATACATGGCTCATGATTTTAAATGCTACAGCAGGGAGCCCTGAAAAGAGTGGAACCATACCCCAAAAGTAAAGTGTATTACTTTCATGTAATAAATGGTTAAATATAGGACATGATTTCTGACTGAAATAAAATAACAACGAATTGGTTATTTTTTACAATTTTGATAGTGGGCGGGGACTAGGTCAAACAGGGTGTTTGGTTTTCCTTCAAATAACCACCACTGTTTGTTGGAGGAGTTGGCTGGGTGGACGGTTTGAAGGTTTTTACGTGCTAATAGCACACTATTAGTCATCAATCACTGAGCAATATCTAGATGCTGTATTTGAATCTAGATTCAACAACATTGTGTGTTTGTGTGTGTGTGTGTGTGTGGTTTAACCCCATTGCAGACAGGACAACTGAAATGCACAGGATTTAGTAACAGCAAGGTAACTGCCAATAAATCAATCCGATGGTGTTCAATGATTTGGATTGCTGGATTGTGTTTCCTCAGGGATTCATATTTGTTCTTTTGTCCTCTTTCTGCTCCTTTGTTCTCATGTTTAGGCTAAGAGTCCGGCACCCCCCTCCAACTCAAATCCTGGTTGGTTGCAGTTGTTCTGCTACACTCGTTTTAGATTTTAATCCCGTCCAAAGCGATTTAAAGCCACATTGTGTAACATTTGAACTTGCTCCAGCTTAAAATTTCCTGGAGATATCAGTGGTCAACATTTATCAATGGTGATTTCAATAGTGTTATCATAAAATCACATTCAAAATCACATGACACAAATAAGGTTTTTTGATTTGTGTCCAGACACTGATGCCACCACAGAGAAAACCTTATTTAGCTGATGAGAGTTAAAATGGGAGTATAGAGCCCTAGGAAACTGTTGTTTTTGAACATGCACCCACCAGGGTTTCCAGACATGACAGCCACCCCGACAAAACACAATGTTCCATTAGAGGTCTGGTTGGCATGTGGACAGAAATCCAATGGTCCTTTCTTTAATAACTCCAGCATCGAAGTAGCATCAAAGTTAGTGTTTGGATATACCCTTGTCTTCATCAACCGGGACAGCATAGTATGTTGAGGAAGATTCATGCAACTCTGCTTTAATCTTCCTAAGAAATAGAGAAGCAGCCCTTCCAGCAATTCATTCTGTATTTCGAGGCTCATCAGAGTGGCATTTTTAGGTATAGAGCATTGAGTCTGCTTCCAACTTCTGGGTCATATTGTGAAATGAGTTTGAATATTATATAATATGAATGTAATATTCCCTGTGTCCTTGAAGTGGCAGGTCCTACTCGGCATACAAAGGCAACAGGCAGTCTGCCAAGCAAGCTGCCTGTTACCTGTGGTGACAAGAAGGGGATGCTCTACCGCTTCAAACTGGCAAAGGGTGAGCTGGGAACAGCCTGTTTAGAAGCTTGAATCTGTGGTCACTTCATTCCTGTTCAAGTGTTGATTAGATAAGTCTGAGTGTGTACAATGTGTAAAGAAACACAGCTCTGGGGTTTATGTTGTGCAGTTTCTGTTAGAAGAATTGGCACTGGATAATGCCAAAGTGACAAAACAAGTAGGTTAGCCCAGGCTATATGTAGCAGGCTTTATATAAGGGGATCAAATATGTTTTTGGTTTATAGTGTGGAGTGTCTACATTTTGATGTGATGGATTTCATTATTTTTGTTATTTCATTATTTCTCTTACATATTTGCTATTGAGCCATCAAAGAGAAATAATATATAATAATTGACCATTAACACTGTAGATTTTAATGGAATTACAATACATTTAATTGAAATTGTTGGGTTTGACTAGAGATTTAAATAAAGGGAAAAAGATGCAAGGTAAGCTTATGTTTTCTGTTTAAAGCCATTTCCCTCCCACCTTCAACCAGCTGTTACTTTGTCACCATCTTTGTGGGTTCAGGAGAGCCGTGCATCCTGTTTAAAAAGAAGTGGTACACGCCCGTTGGTTTTCAGGTGCTGAGCGGGAAGCACAAATCAACTCACTGGAAGAAGAGCATCAAATACAAGGGAAACATGCTGATGAAGCTGTTTGAGGTATTTTAAAGGACAACCAACCCTAAAATAACTTATTTCAGAATAAATAACAGGCGTAGCTACTTCTGGCAGGACACTCTATGTCCCATGTTATTTGCTGACAGCTGATGCAGTCCAATCAAGCTCAGGTACGTAGCTAGGCAGTCAATTGAAGACCTTCCACCTCACAGACACACACACACACACACACACACTCTGCAAAGTTAAGTGTGCTGTGCTGGCCTTCACCCTCCACCTGCTTTGGTTGGGCTCTGTATTGTATGTCACCGACACAATGAGTTGTCTAGTGCCCCCTGCTGTCAGATGTTGGGATGCTGTGTCTGACATCTGTATGTCATGCATTTAGTCCTACAGCAGGGAGCCCCCAAGAGAGTGGAACCATACCCCTAAACTGAAGTACTTTACTTTTATGTAATAAATGGTTAAATCAAGAACATAAGTAATTTCTGACTGAAATAAAATAACAAGGAATTGCTATGAATTGCAGTTTTGATAGTGGGTTGGGACTAGGTCAAACAGGGTGTTTGGTTTTCCTTCAAATAACCACCACTGTTTGTTGGAGGAGTTGGTTGGGTAGTTTGGAGGAATGTTTGCAAGTTCTTGCCTGCTCAAGCACACTATTAGTTATCAATCATGGAGGCCCTGTTAGTAAAATCTAGATGCTGTATTTGAATCTTGAGTCAACAACATCTAGAGAACAACACAATCATGCCCACCTGTTGAGACGTAGGGGCAGTTTACGAGAATCCCCTGTCTTCAATCTGTCTTCACCTCTTTCCATGTGAATAATGCCCTTGTGTGTGTGTGTGTGGTTTAACCCCATTGCAGACCGGACAACTGAAATGCCCAGGATTTAGTAACAGCAAGGTAACTGCCAATAAATCAATCCGATGGTGTTCAATGATTTGGATTGCTGGATTGTGTTTCCTCAGGGATTCATATTTGTTCTTTTGTCCTCTTTCTGCTCGTTTGTTCTCATGTTTAGGCTAAGAGTCCGGCACCCCCCTCCAACTCAAACCCTGGTTGGTTGCAGTTGTTCTGCTACATTCGTTTTAGATTTTACTCTCGTCAAAAGCGACTTAAAGCCGCATTGTGTAACATATGAACTTGCTCCAGCTTAAAGTATCATCTCATTTATCAATGGTGATTTCAATAATGTTATCATAAAATCCCATCCAGAATCACAAAATACAAACACGGTTTTAAATTTGTGTCCAGACACAGAGGCCACCGCAGAGAAAACCCTGTTTAGCCGATGAGAGTTAAAATAGAAGTATAGAGCCCTCGGAAACTGTTTTGTTAGAATAACATGCACCCACCAGGGTTTCCAGACATGACAGGTATAGAGTATTGAGTCTGCGTTCAACTTCTGGGTCATATTTTGAAATTAGTTTGAATATTTCCACAAAGGCCATTTTTTAAAGGCCCCATGGTCTTCCCTGTGTCCTTGAATTGGCAACCCTTTTCTGGTATACAAATAGTTTGTAATTTTTCTGAGCCCAGGCTTTTTTCTGCCGAGCAAGCTGCCTGTTACCTGTGGTGACCAGAAGGGGACACTGGACCGTACCAAACTAGCAAAAGGTGAGCCAGGAACAGCCTGATTAGAAGCTGGAATCTGTGGCTTGAATTATATTCCTGTTCAAGTGTTGATTGGATAAGTCTGAGTGTATACAACGTGTACAGAAACACAGCATTGGGATTTATGTTGTGTAATTTCTGTCAAGAGAATTGGTACTATATCATGCAAAAGTGACAAAACAAGTGTTAGCCCACTGGAAGCTTCGTGTAATGGGATGAAATATGTTTTTGAGTGTGGAGTGTCTCTTTTTTGATTTTGTTTTCACTTTCATTATTGGCTACAGAGCCATCAATGAGAACAATTTATAATAATTGATTATTCATAAATTTTAATTAAATTCAATACATTTAATTGAAATAGTTGGCTTTGACTAGATATTTAAAGAGATATATAGAGATTAAAACGGGACAGAGATGCAAGGTTAGCTTATGTTTTCTGTTTAAAGGCATTTCCCTCCCACCTTCAACCAGCTGTTACTTTGTCACCGTCTCTGTGGTTTCAGGAGAGCCGTGCATCCTGTTTAGACAGAAGTGGTACACGCCCCACAGTTTTCAAGAGCTGAGCGGGAAGCACAGATCCAGGAACTGGAAGAGCACCATCCGATTCATGGGAGACAACCTGGGAAAGCTGTTGATGGTATTTTAAAGGACAACTAAACCCTAAAATAAGTTATTCTAGAAGAAAGATAAGCATAGCTACTTCTGGCAGGAAACTGACAGCTGATGCAGTCCATTCAAGCCCAGGTGAAGACCTTCCACCTCACACACACACACACACACACACACACACACACACACACACACACACACACACACACAAAGTTAGGTGTGCTGATCAATCAGTTCGGCCCTGTTTACAATACCTAGATTCTACAATCCTGTTTGAATCTAGATTCAACAAGACATTTGTTTCCACAAAGGTCTCATCACACTCACAGTCACCCCCGCCTGTTGAGATGTAGGGGCAGTTCACTAGAATCCCCAACATGAGGCAGTCTTCACCTCTTCCCATGTGAATAATGCACTTGTGTGTGTGTGTGTGTGTGTGTGTGTGTGTGTGTGTGTGTGTGTGTGTGTAACCCCATCACAGCAGGGACATCTGAAATGCCCGGGATATAAGAGCAAGGTAACTAATCAATGCAGTGATTTTAAATGATTGGACTGGATATGAGTGATTCATATTGTTTGTCCTCTTTCTGCTCGTTTGTTCTCATGTCTAGGCCAACAGATGCGTGCTCCCCTGCAGCTCAAACACCGGTTTGTTGCAGTTTATCTGCTACTTTTTTGTTAATTTTACTTTACTTTAAAGTACAGGGATATAAAAGGTATGTGCATGTTTAAAGTATTATTATTGCTCTTCTCGGTGGTTTGTTGCACTTTTTGGCTATATTTGTTTTTAATTTAACTTTACTTTAAACTACAGGGATATAAAGGTATGTTGTGCGTTTTGAAAGTATTTTGTTTTTGTATAGCTCTGCTGAATTAAAACAAATATTCAAATATTGTGTGTGTTTACATACAGCAGACCAAGGAGATAATCTCGAGGGAGTGAGTCTGTCTGCCTTGTCTTGTCTGTTATATGTACACATGTAACAGTTTTGAAAGGCAGGACTGTTGTGATGCAGTTGACTCCCTGGACCATATGTTGGTTTATAAGTAAATGCAGTGGCTTTATTATAAAATGCACTGTGGCTTATTCTAAAAAGACTGCAAATGCATACATATTGTTTCGAATTATGCTGAATTTCCTGGAATTTCTTAAATATAATGCGGTATTTTTGAAAGCCGTAGGAAGGAGGTCCAGTTGGGCTCAGTTAGATTGCTGAAGGTTCTCCTCCTGCAGGGAGGCTTGGGAAGTGTATTTGGACAGAGGCCCGTTGGTTGACTCCAGTGGAGTTTGCGGAGGCGGGTCAGCAGCAGCAGATCATCACGCCCACTGGAGGAAGGACATCCAATGGGCAGGGATACAGCTTAAGTATCTCATTAAGGTATCACCCCCACCCATCCATCCATCCCTCCCAGGGCCCGGACCCAAGGTGATCGGCGTGAGGGGGAGAGAGAGCCGTAGCCCGGGTGGCTGCCCGCGCAAACCTGCCGGCCGCCGCAGTAAAAGCTTGGAACGAGAGAGGAATTTCAATAGATCGCAGTCATAAAGCACACTTTCTCACTTGTACACTTTTGTGTGTGTGTGTGTGTGTGTACGCGCACTGGCCTGTATCTTCCATTGAAGTCACCACCGTCAGGACCTCTGTATTTTTTATGAGGTATTAAAAAATACAAATATTGAGATTAAAATAATTGCAAGAACCCAAAGTATAATCCCTTCATAATAATTACAGACGACTTTCCCCGATTTCGATTGACTTTCCCCGCTGCACAACTTCAAGAGTTGCAGCGAGTCACTCACAGTGAGACAAGGCCTCACACTGTTACATATCGAACTATATGAAAACAGCAACAAGAGCTACAAGGAGAAATCAAGCGGGCAAAACGATGTGGGCATTTCGTGAATGGACAGGTAAAAGATTGACTGAGGCAATGAGATGCATGCTATATATATGTACTGTATAGATCAGGTAATTGTTATTAGTGGTAGGGTTAAATTCTGTTTAATGTTTATGATCACAAGCACATGTGTTTGTGTCTATTTTAGGCTCAATTCCCCCTTTTTACTGATCTACATTTTAGGCTGCTGCTCAGCCAGACATGTTCTTTCTTGTCCTCAAAATGCACATCATGACACCTATGGCAATAAGCGGCAAATTCAGGTGTGTGTCAGGTCCACACTTCCCAGAGATCCAAACAGCTCTGCCTGCATGTGAGACATCAGTCAGTTGGCAGTTGGTTTCCTGGCATGCTAACAAAGTCGATTGAAAGCACATTTTTTCACAGGATTGTCCCTATGACACCAAGTTCCTAGCATTCATAACACTGCCAATGCAAGGGCTTTCATCGGTAGGCCATAGTGTCAATGGCATTAACACTACATTAATTACCATTGTGTTACTGCAGTCAGTGACAGACAGTGGAAGTCTTCTACATTATTATTTTCAGTCCGGGATACAGGCCTATGTGTGTGATATTTGTATGTATATATACACTTGTGTTTAGTCTGTTTTTTTACCATGCATGTTAAAGGTATTTTTATTGATTGTGTTTTGTTTAGTTTCTCTCAAAATAGCGCAGAGTTCCAGGACATGGGAGTCTCACTGAAAGAGTTCTAAGAATGGAGGTAGAAAAATTGTTCCTCATTCGACAGCCGTGCACCACAACAGGCTCATGGACCATAGACATGCATCACTCAACGGGTACCTGTCCGTGTCAAAGTCAACCACCACATTCCTTACTTTACTACAGAATTACTTGTCATACAGTTCACTGGCTTTTATTTAATTATAATTTAATGTATGTAGCTTTCTATGCATGTATTCTATGCATGTAGCTTTCCAACATCTCAGGTTCTCAATAGTTCTCAAAATGCAACTTAATCTCTAGACACAAGGGCTTATGTTAGTCACGTCAAGTTTAATTAAATGTTGGATCATTGATGAGGATTTTAGCGTCCTGCTGTTCTTTATTCTGTGTGTAAGTAACCATTGGAATAAATAATGTTCGAATCTACTGTACCTCTCTCTTGTAGAGTCTATCCTTACTGTTGAAAATTGGAGGAATAGGAAATCTGGCAGGGGCGTAATCACTTTATAAAACATTTTTTAATTGCAAATGTAGATTTTTTTGCTTAATAAATCGGCTGCAACCAACTACACCTCTTGTCAATTGATGCAGACGACTGGCTCCCCCATTGCTCTTAAAACTAAGATAGACTGTCGACGGAAGAGACACTGAAAATCGAGGCTTATATTATTGTAACTGCAGTCAGATCTTAGTATATAGTAGTATCATTACATTAGTACTGAGAATGAATCTCCCTAACGACAAGGAACAAGACCTCATTACTGAAGAGTTATAAGGTGAGAAAACGAAATACAAATGTACTAAATAGCTAACAGATAGCGTAATCGAATATGTACAAATGTAGAAATAACAGATGTGGAGTTGAGCATTGAAGCCCGAGCTCGTCATGGACATGGAGTGTTCGCCCGCACGTTTTAGTAAATCGTGCACGCATTTTAGTAAATTGAGCGTGTGTAAGTAACAGGTAGCTTAGCACCAAGTCATACAAGCTCCTACTGCAACTGGTCAAATCCTCACTTCCAGGGCAAAATCGTCTCTTGTTTATAATCCACTGCTTTGCCTTCTTGGCCACTTAAGCAACTGCTACATGTCACATAAATCACATAACATTGACTGTAAGAGACGTTTGATGTTTAGAGATGCAGTTTGCTCAGCTAGGAGCTAAGTCTCATGGAAACAGTAACAGAAGCACATGCTATTTTCTTTGTACAGTATCGAACCAGTCTACCGCAAAACCTTAATTAGGGTGGGGAAATTGCCTGTTTGTTGGAAATCTTCCCAGACAATATTCACATGGAAAGGATCCCGACATTTGCTTGAACCAGTCCGTTTGTTAGTCTGTCCAAACAAGTCTCACTTAAGGAGACTTCCTGAAAGCATTGTCATTAAAAACTAGAGTCCTAGGACTATGGTCCTGAAACTGCAGTCTATCACTGGCCGGCCACCGTGGAGCTTGTCTCCATCAAGTGGCTTAGAACTGCATTTACAACAAGTGAGGCGGAATGTGTGAATCTCCAGGAAAATAATAAGGAAAATGGAGCACCAAACACTTTCCTCGTCAAGCCTTGCTACTTGTTGTCTTATCATCATGGTTGCTAATTATTTCAATCATACCACTACATAACCCTGTAATAATAGAAAGAAAATGAGACACTAGCATGATGACTGATCCATTCATTTAATAATTACCATAATTGTGACACTCCAAGAAAAGAACACCCAAATAATTCTATTCTGCAGTTATTAATATGTTAACATTTATATTTAATAGGTTAAAATGCCATGATGGGATGACACTAATCATCCCATCATGACATTGAAAGATACAATAACATTTTATAATAAACGAAACAATAGGAAACTATTATGGACTAGCCTATATCATTGATTAAGCTAAATCATTACATTATTAATATTGGCCTATGTCTACATTAGTAGGCCAATAGGCCTTCCATCACGTGTAGGCTAGGCCTTCCTCTTTCGTAGACTTGTTTGGTCATTGCACAACCAAACTCAAAGGCTCCGTAAGTTGATCATATTTTATCCAGACTACAAGCATAAAGTATAAATGTTTTACCTATACCTTTATGTTAACGCTATGAAATATTGTATGAGGGAAATAGTTTCTGCCAAATGATGGGGAAAAAAAGTGCATAGTGGTATACAATGGCTGCTCTGCCCATAAGTGCCAGTTGTCTCTGACAACATGAAAGAGATGGAGGAGAAAGAGGAGGTAGACCTCACCCAGAGGTCTGATACAGGTACATATTACAGTGCTACATGGAAAACATTGCAATGTACCAGCAGTGTTTTAGTATGTCACAGTCTGTCTGCCACGCTCCCTCCACTACTCCATTAATTTACTGTTAACAGGTGGAGGCTACAAATCAGCCGTTCACTATTCACCTGGTGCCACATTGTCTTCGCTGTTTACTGCATGCAAGTCTCTCCAGCAATTCTCCTGCCACCTATCCCAGTTTCCCGATCCTAGGGATTATCAACCATGCGGCGGTCTGGCTGAAGCTCCCCCGGTCCATGAGGATCCAACCGACTTTTCATGTTTTCAGGATCAATCCAGTTCGGGTGAGTCCTCTCATCCCTGCCACTCCACCTCCCCTTCTTCCAAGGTTGATCAATGGGAGTCCCACCTACAGGATCCACCGGCTCCTTCAGTCCCGCCATCGTGGAAGGGGTCTGCAGTACATGTTTGACTGGGAGGGCTACGGTTGACTTGGCTTTTGACTCAGGAATGGACTTGACTATGAATAAGGACAACCTGTCTGTGGAAGGCTCTAGTTTAGAAGTAGGTGGGAAAAAGCTTCAGTTCTGCTTGTGCGGCTGGTAAAAGGTAACAACCTTAAGGTGCCTCCAATTCCACCAAGGGAGGAAGCGGTGCTTGGTACAGGGAACACAGGGATCCCGCATTGACAATTATTTCCTGAGAAGTATATCAAGTAAGTCGGGTGAAGTCCAGCAGCAGGAAATAAACCACAGTTCACAGGACATCAGCACCCCTGAACCAGGTTCTAGCACCGAGGAAGGCCAAGAGGCCAGCCAGCCTAAAAAGGAGAGGAATAGTGATGAGAAACCTAGAATAAAGTAGCCAAGGGCCTCAGATGGTAGGAAATGGGAGGATATCAACATCGAACTGAGTAGGATTTTAGGCAAGCTTAAAGGAACTGCCAAAAGTAAGTTGGAAAAAATGGGTGTTGTTATTTACAACTATGGAGCAGAAAGGTTTGGCGTGTTTGAGAAAAAGAGGAAAGTTGTTACTGAGGTAGTTAAATCTCGACGACAACAGGAGATAGACGGACTTGTCTGGGAGAGAAGAGGGCTCAGGAGGTTGTGGAGGAAAGCTACAGAGGTTTAGAAGGAAGAGCTAAATAGGTTAGTTAGATGTGAAGTCATTATTTAGTAGGGAGAAAAATGGTAGCCTTCGGGCTTCAAAGCAGGATCTTGAGGGACATCTGGAGAAAGTGCATAGAGAAAGGGAAAGGTTTAGAGAGCTATCCCTCGCCCCCGATATTCCACCTATCAGACGGATCGACAGTCATTGTGATGATAGCCCACCAAGGTGGAAAGAGGTACAGGAAATAGTAAGGCATGCAAGAGTCAGCCCCAGGGGCCAATGGAGTCCCCTACAGGCTGTACAAGAGTGTGCCAGATGTGCTGAGGTTTCTATGAACGTTGATGAAGATAGTCTGGAAGAAACAGATTATTCCTAAGGCGTGGCGTTGGGAGAATTTTCATTCCCAAAGAAAGGGACTCTGTAAAGATATGTCAGTTTAGGCCTATCAGTCTTTTTAATGTAGATGGGAAGGTTTTCTTTAGTGTAGTGGCACAGAGGTTGTCTAGTTACTTAGAAAAGAATAGCCTGGTTGACACTACGGTGCAAAAAGCTGGTATCCCAGGCTTCTCCGGTTGCTTGGTGCACACTACTATGATATGGAGCATCTATATGAGCACACTACTATGATATGGAGCAGCTAGGCATGAAAAAGGGACCTTCATGTAGTTTTCCTGGATCTAACAAACGCCATTACATTCCTCCGTCTGGGAAAGCAGAAGCAGCGTGTGACGTCATCCATACTGTGACTGCAGCACCTCAAACGTAACACCCCGGTGCCTTCATATTAATCACAGGAGACTTCAACCATGTCTCTCTGTCATCCACACTCCCCACCCTCTACCAGTTGGCAGGGGCGGACTGGCCATCTGTGTGATCAGGAGAATCACAGAACGGCCGGAACTCCAGGACGACCGGTCACCTGCTACGCAGTCTGATGACTCGCGGCCAGTTTATTTTCCCCCGCTTGCAGTTAACACTCCGGTACGGTAGGTAGCAGCAATGCATCCAACGCATCAAACGCAACATTTAGAAAGTGGAGGCGCTAAATGTCGCAAATTAACAGTTATGTTCAGCATCATAGCCAGCAGCGGCAGCACAACCACTGGAGCAGTTCAGTTTAATATTGGCAGCATCCAGTTGAGTCAAGAAATGAATCAGACAGCTGTGCAGCCTCAACGTAATAGGGCCACCTGTGATGATGAGGGACAGAGAGATGAGCTGGTTCAACAAGGGCAAGTAAGGGCTGATATTAGGAAATGTTATTCAGGTTGCTACATTTTTATCTATACCCAGTTTGTGTTGCTCAGTACAATGCAAAAAAAAGAAATGAAATTATGATTACAGTAGTTAAAACAGCTAAAATGAAAATTTTTAGCTGTAAAATGTCCCGTGCAGTAGCAGCTAATATTAAGAAATATGTTGTGCTTTTACTTTTAAAAGTTTTTGTAATGTCACAGTTAATGCTTACAAACTTTGAAGGCTTTGAATACAGGCGTTACAATGGTGTATTTTCATTAAAATGTGGTATTATATTATTTGTGTGTTAAGATTAATTACTGCATAAATTAATTAAGATTATTAAGTAATACATTCATTTTAAGACAGTATGGAATAGAATATATAAAATGCTGTTATAATGAATTGGATACATAAAACCTTTTTCTATCAAATCCATTCCATCATTTGTGATTTGACATTAATTTGACATTCATGCCAGGTGTTATCATTGTTGTTCCGTGCACCGATTGCTTTGGGCTGGGCCTAGTCAAAGTCCAGGGCCGTTTTTTAGTCCCAGTGCGTCCCTGCCAGTTGGTCACATGCACCACCAGAGACAATAAGACCTTGGACTTGCTGGATGCAAATGTTAAAAATGCCTACAGCGCCATTGCCCTGCCACCACTGGGCAAGTCAGACCATCGCCTTGTCCGGCTCTCACCATCATACAAGCCTGGTTCAGCTGCATCCAGTCACATGGAAACACTGCGCAGAGCACTGGAGGCCACCGACTAGAAAGCTCTGTATGAGCCACACGGGGAGGACATTGATGGCATTACTGACTGTGTCTCTGAGTACATTGGGTTCTGCACAGATAACACCATCCCCACTAAAAAGGTCAGCTGTCACCCAAACAACAAACCGTGGGCAATTAGCGACCTGAAGGCCCTACTCAATCAGAAGAAGAGGGCCTTTAGATCAGGGGACCATGCAGAACTCAAAGAGAGCTCAAACTCAGCATCAGGAAGAGCAAGGACACATACAGGAAAAAACTGGAGGACAAACTTGTAGACAGCAACACTAGGGACATGTGATGGGGGATGAGCGAGATCACTGGCTTTCAGAGGAGAGGAGGGGGCACAGCTGGGGGGAATGAACAACAGGCAAACAAGTTGAACCCTGTTCTTTAATAGGTTCAACTCAAATTCCCCCACCCCCTGCAGCCCCCCTTATGCGCCCCTGAGTATCAATCTCAGGACACTCCCACAACCCCCCACCACCTCATGCCCCACACCACCCCCGTCATCCCCACCCCCCACCCCACTGCTGACATTAAACATGGACTATCTCACACCTCCCACCCCCAGGACATCCTCACATTTCACTCATCGCCCTACCACCTCCTGCTGCACACACCCTTCTGCATCACCCTTGCCATCCCCACTGCCCAACCTACTGCCGACACCCACTACAAACCCCGTCACACCCTCCACACCCCAATCTGGACTCCATAATACATCCAGCCAGGTGAGGAAAGAGCTGGAGAGGCTCAAACAGAGGAAAGCTGCTGGACCGGACCAAATCTACCCGTGTGTTGAAAGCATGTTCCAGCCAGCTCTGTGGAGGTTTCCACAGCACCTCTTCAGCCTGAGCCTACATCTTGAGAGAGTGCCAGTGCTCTGGAAAACATCCTGCCTGGTCCCAGTGCCCAAAAAAGTACATCCAGTACATCCTGTGACACTGGAGGACTACAGGCCGGTAGCGCTGACCTCTCGCATCATGAAGGTCATGGAGGAGACTGGTCCTGGCACACCTCAGACCATTGGTGTGCCCATCGCAAACCCCCCTTCAATTTGCATATCAGCCCCACGTAGGGGTTGACTTGTTGAGAAGTTAAGAAGTTAATAACTAATTAAGAAGTGAAACTTATTGAGAAGGCCGAGTCTGTTGTTGGCTCTAAGCTTGTCACCGTGGAGGAGGTGGTGGAGCAGAGGATGCTGGCAAAACTGCTGGCAACAATGGACAATCCCTCCCACCCCCTCCACACCACACTGGATGAGCTGAAGAGCAGCTTCAGCAACAGACTCATTCATAAGACTTTACAACTCATCTGCCTCTGTCAGATCCACCACCACAGTACTGGATGAACTCACTGCTGTATTGCATTTTCACAATCTCCGTTTACAACACTGCACTTTCTTGTACTTATTTATTTTCCCTTAGGGCATTAATAAAGTTATATCAATCTATATATCTATCTATCACATAATCAGTTTGGCTTTAAAAGGAAACATGGCACAGATATGTGTATATTTGCTCTAAAGGAAATGGTTGCAAAATATGTGGATCAGAATTCGACTGTATTTATGTGTTTTTTAGATGCCTCTAAGGCGTTTGATAGGGTCAACCATGGCAAATTATTTATTAAATTACTGCAGAGAGGGGTGCCAAAGGTCATTATTAGGCTCCTAGTATACTGGTACAGTCACCAGACAATGAGGGTCAAATGGGGCTGTGTGATATCCTCCCCATTCTATGTATCAAATGGTGTCCGTCAAGGGGGATTATTATCCCCGGCTTTATTTAACGTATACATGAATGATTTGTCAGTTCAACTGAGTTTGTGTCCTACTGGTTGCCTCATTGGTAGCTCTCTCATTAACCATCTTGTGTATGCAGACGATTTGGCCATTGTTAGTCCATGCAGTGCTGGCTTGCAGCAACTACTTAAGGTATGCACACAATATGGCCTTGAGTATGACATTAAATTTAATGCGAAAAAGAGCAATGTCATGATAGTTAGAAGCAGAGAGGATAAACAACTGACTTTCCCTGTTTTCTATCTGTGTAATAGCCCACTTGTGATGTGTAAAGAAGTAAAGTATCTTGGTCATATAATTTCAGATGATCTTAGTGATGATAAAGATATATATCGTCAACGCTGTAAATTATATGCCCAGGCTAACATCTTACTACGCAAGTTCAGTATGTGCTCTTCTAATGTCAAATGCTCTCTGTTTAGAGCCTTTTGTACACCTTTGTATACTGCTCATCTATGGTGTAGATATAAGAAAAGCAGCTTGCAAAAGCTTAAAGTAGCCTACAATGACACTATGAGATTGCTGATGCAGCTACCTAGATGGTTTAGTGTCAGCTACTTGTTTGTTTTTTCCAATGTGCCAACCTGTGAGGCAGTCCTTAGAAACCTAATGTACAAATTCATGTGCCGCCTGGATCTCTCACACAATAGTATTATTGAAGCTCTAGTGAACCCAGCTAAGAGCTCATTGAGGTACTCCTCTAAGCTTAGGAGGCATTGGAGAGAATGCCTATATGTTTGATGGTTTGTTTTGTCCTGTTGTCTTCATGGCTTGTTTGTCTTGTTGTCTTGATGGTTTGTTTTGTCTTCTTGTATGTTTTCTGTCTGATTTTTATACTATATGCTATGGACCTTGTACTAGTGTCTGTGATAAATAAAGAATATCTATCTATCTATCTATCTATCTATCTATCTATCTATCTATCTATCTATCTATCTATCTATCTATCTATCTATCTATCTATCTATCTATCTATCTATCTATTTCAGGTATGGTCAGGGCTACCAGTTAAGTTAAAGTTGTGGTGTCTCCAGTTTGGCATGTTGCCTCGACTGATGTGGCCTCTGACGGAGCTTGAGGTTCCCATATCATAGGTAGAAATAAGCTAGAAAGGTTGATTAACTTGTTTATTAGAAAATGGCGTGGAGCCCCACGCTGTCTGAGCAGCGTGGCCTTATATGGAATGGGCATGTAAGAGTTGCCGGTATCTAGTCTGACAGCTAACTCAGTTAAAGGATCCAGTGGTTGGAGGTGCAGCGCCAACGGTCAAAGCTGGAAGGAAGTGTAAGCCAAATGAGGCAGTGCAGCAAGCACTGACCAGTGGTTCCCAAACTTTTTCTGCAGGGCTCCCTTTTGTAGATAAAAAAATAAAGAAATGTCAAGTCCCCCCCCAACACACACACACACACACACATGCACATAAACACACTCTCAGATACATATAATTTATTTAAATCATTGTAGAAGACAGAACTGCAACTTCACTAATATTTTGAGACACAGAACACACTGCGGTCTCTCTTCATTACCCATCGTTGTACTGG
Source organism: Urophycis tenuis (assembly GCA_036785325.1). NCBI lineage: Eukaryota > Metazoa > Chordata > Actinopteri > Gadiformes > Phycidae > Urophycis > Urophycis tenuis. The sequence goes on from JAXIVH010000119.1 coordinate 316,806, forward strand.
TGAAGCCGAGGGCGAGATATGCCTCATCATATTTTCTTGTCTTTGTTTTGGTGGTTGAGGCATTCGGTGTGGATTCAACTTCTGCTTTACGTTTAATCTGGCATTACTTTCACAAACTTCCCCCCCTCCCCCCCCGTCATAACTCCGCCCCCCAGTTTGAAAACCATTGAGTTACAAAATGTTTTAAAATGTGATGAAACCATTTTTTACAATTCCAACATTTCAATGTACCACCATGGACATAATTAGGTTGACCCTGCCAGAATTCCTATTCCTATTCCAACAGTAAGGATATACTTTTTTTTTTTAATCTTTTTTATTTTTGGTATTTTATTTTATTTTCATTTTTGTATTGTTTTTTATATGTACCCTGGCTTCTACGGCGACCCAATTTCCTGTCAGGGATTAATGAAGTCTTATCTATCTATCTATCTATCTATCTATCTATCTAGACTCTAAAAGAGAGGTACAGTAGCTCCAAACATTATTCATTGCAATGGTTACTTAGACACAGAAAGAAGAACAGCAGGACCTGCTAAAAACACAACAAGTCGTCATCAATGATCCAACATTTAATTACACTTGACATGATTAATATAAGCCCTTGCTTCTAGAGATCAAGCAAATACGTTTTGAGAACTATTGAGAACCTGAGATGTTGAAAATCTAAATAAGTATGAATTAATATAAAAAAAACCAGTGCACTTTAATTTCCTAGTGAAGTAACACATTTGGTGGTTGACTTTGACAAGGACAGGTACCTGTTTAAATTCCTGAAACTCTGCCTATGGTCCATTAACATGTTGCAGTTGGCTGCTGCCGAATAATTTTTCCACCTCTCGTTCATATAACTCTTTCAGTGCGACTCCCATGTCCCGGAAATCTGCGTTATTCTGAAAAAATCAAAACAAAGTACAGGCAATAAAAAGACCTTTTAACATGCATGGTAAAAATAATGACTACACACACAAAAAACAATTACTTATCTATCTTTTTATTTATTTGTTTATTTTTTTGGTATTTTATTTAATTGATATTTTTTGTATTGTATTTACAGTATATTCATATGTACTCTGGCTGCTATGGTGACCCAATTTCCCTTAGGGGATTAATAACGTTTTATCCTATTTTATCCTTCCTTATATATTGTCACACCGCGGTGATGTCGGGTTGTGTTTGTGTTTTGTCTCCATGTCCTGTCGTGTCATTTCCTGTTTTATTGTGAAAGAGTAACCTCCCTCTCGTTTCAGGTCACTTCCCCTTCCTCGTGTGTCTTCTGATTGCCTGTTAAGTGTTTCCACCTGTTCCTCGTTACCCTGTGTATACGAGTCTGCGTCTCCCCTTGTCTTGTGCCAGTTTGTTTCGTTGTCTACGTCTGCGTTCGATCATCCCAGCACTTCCACAGCCACGTCACAGCCTCGTACCTTGTCCCCCTTTTGGATTTCTGTTGTTTTTGATTCCTCTACGTGAGTGTTTTGATTTGTAAGTTTTGAAGTTTAGATTAGTTCCATAGCTTATTGTTTCATAGCCCCTTTTGTTTCCTCCGTGCGGAGTGATCTTTTCTTTCGTACCTTTTTGTTCAGAATATAGAGCCTCCAGTTTTCGGGAGTGTTTTTTGTTATTGATAATTTTTATATAGTCATTTGTGTTTTCCTCCTTTTAACGGAGAGATTATTATTTTGATAGTTTTCATAGCCTCGTTTCTTCCAGTGCGGAAGAACGACAACAGTAATTTTTATAGCCTGCTTTGTTTAATTACTTTTGGGATCATCCTATTTTGGTTGCTTTAATAAAGACTCTTATTGAAGAACCTCAGACCCTGCATCTGCGTCCTGTGTCCGAGCCTGGTCCTGACATATATCTTATACCTTCTATATATAGATCACAACTATAAAGTCGTTGTGAGCCGTGAGGGAGGAGTCCTGGGGCCGGTTGCACCAACAGGGCTTACGCCTGGTCTTAAGCTGAGTCGGGCGTAACTCGGCGTTCTAAGTCCAACCTCATAGTTACATCAGTTGCACCAACTAGGCTTAAGCCTTCTTTTCGCTAAGACCAGGCGTAAATCTTACGCCTAGTCAGTAGCAGGCGTAAAGTCAAAGTCTACATTCTATTTTAACGTCTCTGTACTATAAGTAACTATAGTTACGTTAATCACTCAACATAATGGCACGTCTAATATATAGGCTAGGGTTTTCAACGAGCGGGCATTTAGACGGGAGAGAGTTATTAGGGACAGAAGCAATCCAATGGACATGTATAATGATGACGAGCTGATTGAGAGGTTTCGATTCTGTAGGAGAGATCTGTTTGAACTAATTGAAGAGCTGTCACCGGACTTACAATATGTGTCGGACCACAACGCAGCGTTACCACCGACAGTGCAGCTGCTGATAGCGCTGCGTTTTTATGCAGACAGCGCGGAATGTATAACAATGTATCCCAGCAACGCAAGCTGCTAGGCAATATTCATTGTTCCGTGGGCATTCACATGAACGAGCATCGCTAAGACCGGGCGTAGTTAAGCCTAGGCGTAAGTTTGGTTGGTGCAACCGACGTAAAGTCCATTCTAAAGACTGGTCTTAACAAAGACCAACTTAGCAGTTAGGACCAGGCTTAGTAAAGACCAATTAATGCAACCCACTCCTGATCACTAACCTGGTTAATTTGATGGCAGTTGGAGAAAATGAGTTGGATATCGGTTAAGAACCGTCCGACGGTGTACTGCCGGTCTTGGAGCTGCTCCGTGATCTTGTCCAGCCACATTGGAGTTACGATGTGAGAGCTGTAGCTACTGGACTGCAGTGAGGGAATCAGAGATAAAGGGGAGAGAAAGAGAACAAGAGACATCTTTACTGATTGGGTTCAGTCAATTAATCAGTCAGGAGAATTCGTCTTTAAAAGTCAATGCTTTTGTCGGCAAAAATTGCTCATAACACCATGACATTCCATGGGGGGGGAGATACCACAACATTGCTTGGAAAACCGATAAGTTATACAATGTTCTCTTTAAGCTCTGTCTGATTATCTCTGCGGAGAACGGCCGCTGTCTGATTTCATAGATGTAGTATATTTTTTTTACGATATATCATATATTGGCCTACATTGTAGCATGTAAGGCTAATAGCAGCATATATCTTCTATCAAATTGATGCAGATGCCGAGAGAGCGATCATAATTTACAGTCACAAATTATACATTTTCCCGTTTGTGGGACAAATATAGGGTTTTCTTATTTTCTTATCTTATCACATGCATACACAACAGAGAAAATAGTGGAATACAGTGATAGAGACTTACTTGGCTGCATGGATCTTTTGCAAAAATGTGATCCTTGTCTGCATTGTACAGGGACAGGAGCAGGCGGTGGCAGTGCTGTGAAGGCACAGAGACATGAGACGGCTTTTATATTGCAAATGCCGATGCCAACTAGCGTGGCCTTGTGTCTTCAGCACAAAGGTATAGGTTATACTAGCCGGTAGAGCTAGTAGGAAGAGCTAGCACTGAATGATCAGTGCTAGCCAAAGACTTTGAGTGAAAAGCTAGCATGGGATCGAGCAAGAGAGCTAGTGTGTGAGCTGGCATGAGAGCTAGTGCTGACTGATTAGTGCTAGGCAATGACTTGAGTGTAAAGGACTTTGAGTGAAAAGCTAGCATGGGATCTAACAAGAGAGCTAGTGTGTAAGCTAGCGTGAGAGCTTGCACAGGGGCTAGGAAGAGATGTAAAAGAAACAGGGTGGTTACCAGCATGTAGTCGGAAACGGGACACTCTTCAGGGGTCATTTGAGAGCGAAATAAATCACTGTTATTCCAGGTGCAGAAAGTGCACATCCAATTTCCTGGGTTCCTTTTTCACACACACACACACACACACACACACATACACACACACAGGGTTTGGAAGATTTATTTTTTGTGTGAGTGTCAGTGTGTGGCCTTGTGTGCCTGTGTACGTATCAGTATGTGTGTGTCGGCATGCCTGAGTGTGTTTGTGTGTGTGTGCGCCTGTCTGGGTCCTCACATCACTCGGGGCAACTGGGGCAGGTGACACTCTGGGTGGAATGAGCGTGGACAGCTGTCACACATCACCAGGTCTCTCTCTGCTGTACCTTCTGCTCGACAGATGAAGCACTCATCATCGTTGTTCTGGCTATCCTGCGCACACACACACACACACGCACACACACACACACACACACACACACACACACACACACACACACACACAGAACAGGTTTTGTGGTCTTGCTCTTCAGGTCAATTGATTCAGTGCACTGGCATTTTTCTTTCACCAATCAAACTCCAACTATCTCCCACAGAGAGAGGGACTTACCGCAGCTTCAGGGGTTGGTTGGCACCATTCACAACGACAATACTCTGAGTGTAAGCACATCTTGTTCCACTGGAAGGAAGACGGAACACACTCTCTCAGATGTATGAACATCTACACCCCTGCCATCTTTCTTTTAAAATAATTAGGACCTTACACACAAAGGGCTCTAATTTCGTGAAAGGCGCAGGCGAAGCGCAGGGTGTCGCAGCCCGCGCAGTGGTAATTTCGACCGGCGCAACACCGCGCGCAGCGTATTTGGCAATTTGGTAGACCGGTCTGCGCTGAGATGGGTGTGGCCGCGCAGCAGGGGGAGGTGTCGACAGATTCAGCTTGGCGGAGTGACAATTTCGTACCAAAAACCTGCGCCGAAGGTGCGCTGAAAGCCCGCCAGCTCCAACCTGGTCTACTCTCGGCGCAAGGCGAAGCGCAGCCGGTCTAGTGGTAATTTGGTAGACGGGTGCACAGTGCGCACACGTCACCAAAACCTCACGGGCAGGTTTCCAGAATGTCAGGCACATTTCAATGCAATAAATAATCACAAAAACCACAATTTAATGAAACTATCTGAATCTGCACGTAAATTGATATCTATATCGATTGTCCCACATTTCCTCGCATCTGACGGCAGATCAAAGACGTTTCTCACGCATAATGGGAACTCAACCTGACTTAATCAACACAGCTGAAAGTGGGATGCAAACTGACTTCACATCTCTAAGCCAACCACAAACAGCCTCGAAAATCAGATAGTGAGTATATATTCGGCTTCTCTCGTCTCGGCTCGGCTTTTTTCCCGCGGCGCATTTGAAGGCGATGAGAGGAGCTCCTTTGATTGGTGAAAATTTCACTCAGCCCACTCACGCTCTCTCTCCTCCATCTTTGCCACTTGCGCTGGTGGGAAGGACGGAGGCGGGCTTGCGCGAGACTGCGCCTGGCACGAAAATTGCAAAACGCGCCGGACACGCCCCGTTGGCGGGGCGCAGACGAAGCGCAGCGCGGGTGCGCTTCGCCTGCGCCTGGTCTGTGAAATTAGAGCCCAAAGTGTGATACCTGAATGAGCTCGATGAGCGGCTTCCCGTCCCATTGGATGTCCCTGTCCCAGAGGACGTCAGGACCTGCCGCTGACCCCGCCTCCGCAAACTCCACTGGGGTCAACCACCGCGTCTTCGTCCGAATACACTTCCCACGCCTCCCTGCAGGAGGAGGACCTTCAGCCATCTAACTGAGCCCAACCGCACCATAACTCACCCCTCCTTCCAACGGCTTTTATCAATACTGACATTTAACAAATGCCAGGCAATGTTGCATAATTCTAAACAATATGTATGCATTTGCATGTGATTGCCATGTCTTTTTTTAAAAGAAGCCGCAGTGCATTTTATAATCGAATGGAACGCACCTCAGTCACTGCATTACTTTACTTACAAAACGACATATCGTCCAGGGAGTCGACTGCATCACAACAGTTCTGCCCCTCAAAACTGTTACATGTTTACATATAACAGACAACACAAGGCAGACAGACAGGCCAACTGGCACACAGACTGGCAGACAGACAGACAGGCAGACAGACATAATCTTATACCTGAGGTGAAGCGGCTGTTGTGCAGTGTCCCAGTCAGAGCTCCACATGTTACTTTAAACACTCTCTGGCTGACACTGGGCGCCTCACCTTGGTCTGCATAAATCATGCATGTAAACAAACACAATGTTTGAACAAATAATAAAGTAAAACATGCTAATAATGGCACGACTAAAAATGCTAATTCTTATAGTATGAATAATAAAATACTGCTAATGCATTGTAATGTTTTCCATATGTAGCTGCTGCGGCCCAGCTGTGTGTGCTCTTTTGTTTGGTTCCTTCCTCTTATGCCCAGCCTCTCTCCGGCCCTGCCCCTCCCCCCCTCCTCTGGCTCCACCCCTGGTCTCTGATTGGTGCAGAGTGCACTAATCAGAGTCCTGCTCTTTAACATCTGGTTTTTATGTTACCGCTTTCATTATAACGAGCTGCGTTGTAACAGTAGCACTGTTACCTGTATTGGACGTCTGGGTGAGATCTGTCCCCTGTGCCTCCTCTTCATCCTCCTGGCTCACTTTCTCTTCATCCGGGTTAGCCTGCACCCCTGACTCCTCCTCCGACTCCTCCTGCTCCTCCACTGACTCCTCTGACTCCTCCTCCTCCACCACCCACTCCTCTGACTCCTCCTCCTCCTCCACCGACTCCTCTGACTCCTCCTCCTCCGACTCCTCCACCGACTCCTCTGACTCCTCCTCCTCTGACTCCTTCTCTTCCTCCATCTCTTCCTCGCTGTCAATGGTAACTGGCACTGATAATAGAGGAAGAGATGGGCAGGGCAGCCATTGCATACCACGACACACCTTTTTTTTCAGATTCAGAAGAAGAGCTATAGCAAAAATTATACATCTACATATGCACATAATAACTTTTCTATCCCTGCAGTTTGTCAACAGTTTGGTTCTCAGCCTCAGCTCATGTGGAAGGCCTAAACCTGTCTAAGTAAAAACAAATGTAGCAGAATAACTGCAACCAACCAGTGTTTGAGCTGCAGGGGAGCGGTGATCTCTTGGCCTGAACATGAGAACAAACAAGCAGAAAGAGTGAATTCCTCATATTCAGTCCAATCATTTCAAATCACCGATTGACACTGATTGATCACTGATTGATTTATCAACAATTACCTTTCTCTTAAAATATCCCGGGCATTTCAGGTGTCCGTTCTAGGATGACACACACACACACATATACACACACACACACACACACACACACGGCCATTATTCACATGGGAAGAGGTGAAGACTGCCTCATAAAGGGGATTCTAGTAAACTGCCCCTACATCTCAACAGGCGGGGGTGACTGTGAGTGTGTTGAGACCTTTGTGGAAACCGATGACTTGTTGAATCTAGATTCAAACGGGGTGGTAGAATCTAGTCCCTGCCCACTATCAAAACATAAAAAATGCCTTCTGGCTGACACTATTTTTTTCCATTTAGGGTCGGGCATAGATTGCTCTTCGGGCTCTTCGCTGTCTCATTTGCTACTGACTTGAAACCCCATAGACTTTACACATAAGTCCATATTTACATCTTAACCTATGTTTCTTTTTATTTTAGTCGATATTTGAACCAGGGTAAATCCATATCATCACATTTTACAGGCCTGTAAACTGGTCAGGGGTGAAAAAGGTGAGAAGGATGCATGAGCAGAGATAAACAGCGCCCCACCAGAGGGGCCTGGGGGTACGCGCCGTTCTAGAAAGCTTTATTCCCTGTAAAGCCACTTTGTCCAGAGCAAGATTTTGAGCAAGCTCCACGATTACTGGAGCAATAGCCAAGGGGAGGGAATGCTCTGCTAGCACTCCAAGAACCATGGCCTAGAACACAAATTAGGAAATTGCCCAAGTAGTGATGCTGCTAGTGCTGAACTAATAGGCCTACACCTACCTCTGCATTTGCTATGCGGTTCACAATGGCATGTGCATGTCGGTTTTGCAATGTGCCAGCAAAGCATGGCTGCCTGTGTTTGCATTAATTTCTTTGTGGCAGAGAATGCACCTTGCATGGCCTTTTTTATTTATTTTCCTGAAAACATTCGATAAAGGGAACATATGCTCTTGTCCTTTAACCTAAATTTTGACCTCCAATTTTAGCCATGACCAGCTCCAGCTGCACTTAATCAGTCCCTCCAGGATTTCGCAGGCCTTTTTTTTTAGATTGTTGTGGCCTTAATTGCTTAATGTCGCGTGAGCTTTTCAAAACAGTTGTTTTGAAAAGGTGTTTTTTTGGTTTTTGTTGCAATTACAGTGCAAGAGTAAGTGAAAGTTACGATGAAAGTTGCGATTTGCCTGATGTTGAATATTACGTTTTCCCGAGTAATATGTTAACTATTATATGTTATTACTGAAAAAACATTAATTAAAAGGACAAAAACACTGAGAAATGGTCCTATAAATAATGTCACCAACATAGCAAATAAAAGATTACCAGGACTACAAAAATGCAGCAAAACAGAATTTACTTATCCAAAGGCACCTGTTGGTTCAAAGTTAAAGTGCACAGAACCTCACAGCACAGAAAATAAAATAACATTTTGGCAAAACTTTGGCATCTATTGTTTTCTTGTATTATGTAAAAAAAAAAAAAAGTAAAGTGCACACAGTCCTTCATTGTTAACATAACACACCTTCAGTAACACTCTGTTTCACGGTGGCAAAATGCTTGTCAATGGAAGATTTCTTCTTATGTTCCACCACAATGTTGCATGCAATGCAACATAATTTCTCAGACGCTAGCTCAACGCTAGCGTCGGCAATCTATGGAAGTCGCTTTGAGTAGACAGGCTCTCCTATGAGGAATTAGGCCAACCGGCCTACCGTCCTCTTTCCAACCGGCCTATCGTACTCTTTCTGCTCGTTTGTTCTCATGTTTAGGCCAATAACTTGGCCAATAACTTGGCCTAAACATGAGAACCAATAACTTGGCCTAAACATGAGAACAAACGAGCAGAAAGAGGACGATACAAATATGAATCCCTCATATCCAGTCCAATTATATAAAATCACCAGATTGATTTATTGACAATTACCTCACTCATCACTCATCTTCTACCGCTTATCCGGGGTCGGGTCGCGGGGGCAACAGCTCCAGCAAGGAACCCCACACTTCCCTTTCCCGGGCCACATCAGCCAGCTCTGACTGGGGGATCCCGAGGCGTTCCCAGGCCAGTGTGAAGATATAATCTCTCCACCTCGTCCTGGGTCTTCCCCGTGGTCTCCTCCCAGCTGGTCGTGCCCGGAACACCTCCATAGGGAGGCGCCCGGGGGGCATCCTTATCAGATGCCCGAACCACCTCAACTGGCTCCTTTCCACGCAAAGGAGCAGCGGCTCTACTCCGAGTCTCTCCCGGATGACTGAGCTCCTCACCCTATCTCTAAGGGAGACGCCCGCCACCCTCCTGAGAAAACCCATTTCGGCCGCTTGTACCCGCGATCTCGTTCTTTCGGTCATGACCCAACCTTCATGACCATAGGTGAGAGTAGGAACAAAGATAGACCGGAAGATCGAGAGCTTCGCCTTCTGGCTCAGCTCCCTCTTCGTCACAACGGTGCGGTAGAGCGAATGCAAAACCGCCCCCGCTGCTCCGATTCTCTGGCCCATCTCTTGCTCCATCCTCCCCTCACTCGTGAACAAGACCCCGAGGTACTTAAACTCCTTCACTTGGGGTAAGGACTCATTCCCTACCCGGAGTAAGCAATCCACCGGTTTCCTGCTGAGAGCCATGGCCTCAGATTTAGAGGTGCTGATCCTCATTCCAACCGCTTCACACTCGGCTGCGAACCGATCCAGTGAGTGCTGAAGGTCACAGGCCGATGATGCCATCAGGACCACATCATCTGCAAAAAGCAGCGATGAGATCCCTAGCCCACCGACCTGCAACCTCTCCTCCCCCCGACTACGCCTCGATATCCTGTCCATGAAGACCACACACAGGATTGGTGATAAAGCGCAGCCCTGGCGGAGGCCAACCCCCACCGGAAACGAGTCCGACTTACTGCCGAGAACCCGGACACAACTCTTGCTTTGGGTGTACAGAGATTGGATGGCCCTGAGAAGTGCCCGCCTCACTCCATACTCCCGTAGCACCTCCCACAATGTCTCCCGGGGAACCCGGTCATACGCCTTCTCCAGATCTACAAAACACATGTAGACCGGATGGGCATACTCCCAGGCCCCCGCCAGGATTCTTGAAAGAGTGAAGAGCTGGTCCGTTGTTCCACGACCAGAACGGAATCCGCATTGTTCCTCCTCAATCTGAGGTTCGACTATCGGCCGAACCCTCCTTTCCAGCACCTTGGAGTAGACTTTACCAGGGAGGCTGAGAAGTGTGATGCCCCTGTAATTGGCACACACTCTCTGGTCCCCCTTTTTGAACAGGGGGACCACCACCCCCGTCTGCCACTCCCTCGGCACTGTTCCCGACCTCCAAACGTTGTTGAAGAGCCGTGTCATGCCCTCCACACCCAAAGCCAACATTTCAGGACGGATCTCATCAACTCCCGGGGCTTTGCCACTGCGGAGTTGTTTGACTACCTCAGTGACTTCCACCAGGGAAATTGACGATGATCCCCCATCAGCTTCCAGCTCTGCCTCTACCAAAGAGGGCGCGTTAGTCGGGTTCAGGAGTTCCTCAAAATGCTCCTTCCACCGCCCGATTACCTCCTCAGTTGAGGTCAACAGCGTTCCATCCTTGCTGTAAACAGCTTGGATGGTTCCCCGTTTCCCCCTCCTGAGGTGTCGGACAGTACGCCAGAAGCACTTTGGCGCCGACCAAAAGTCCTTCTCCATGGCTTCTCCGAACTCCTCCCACACCCGCTGCTTTGCCTCTGCCACAGCAGAGGCCGCCGCCCTCCGGGCACTTCGGTACACTGCAACTGCCTCCGGAGTCCCCCGGGATAACATATCCCGGAAGGACTCCTTCTTCAGTCGGACGGCTTCTCTGACCACCGCTGTCCACCACAATTACCTTTCTCTGACTATATCCTGGGCATTTCAGTTGTCTGTTCTGAGATGGGGTTACACACACACACGGAATTAACATTATCAACTTTTTTTTTCTTTCATTTAGGGTCAGGGATATATTGCTGTTCAGGTGTTCGCTGTCTTCACTTGCTGCTGACTTGAAACCTTAGTCCGTATTTGCATCATAACCTACGAATTTTTAAACTTTGTCCATTTGAGTCGAGATAGTAGTGATATGAGTTGACCAGTATCAATCCATATCACCACAATTTAACCCACTACATAACTTCTGTCAGAAATCATGCATGTCCTAGATTTAACCATTTATTGCATGAAGGTAATAGACATTAGTTTGGGGGTATGGTTCCACTCTCTTGGGGGCTCCCTGCTGTAGGACTAAATGCATGACATACAGATGTCAGACACAGCATCCCAACATCTGACAGCAGGGAGCACTAGACAACTCATTGTGTCGGTGACATTCAATACAGAGCCCAACCAAAGCAGGTGGAGGGTGAAGGCCAGCACAGCACACTTAACTTTGCAGAGTGTGTGTGTGTGTGTGTGAGGTGGAAGGTCTTCAATTGACTGCCTAGCTACGTACCTGAGCTTGATTGGACTGCATCAGCTGTCAGCAAATAACATGGGACATAGAGTGTCCTGCCAGAAGTAGCTACGCCTGTTTTTATTCTGAAATAAGTTATTTTATGGTTTGGTTGTCCTTTAAAATACCTCAAACAGCTTCATCAGCATGTTTCCATTGTATTTGATGCTCCTCTTCCAGTTGGTTGATTTGTGCTTCCCGCTCAGCACCTGAAAACCGCCGGGCGTGTACTTCTTTTTAAACAGGATGCACGGCTCTCCTGAACCCACAGAGATGGTGACAAAGTAACAGCGGGTTGAAGGTGGGAGGGAAATGACTTTAAACAGAAAACATAAGCTTGCCTCGCATCTCTTTCCCTGTATTGAAATCTCTAGTCAAACCCAACAAATTCAATTAAATGTATTGTAATTTCATTAAAATCTACAGTGTTAATGGTCAATTATTATATACTTTTTCTCCTTGATGGCTCAAAAGCAAATATGTAAGAGAAATAATGAAATAACAAAAATAATGAAATCCATCACGTCAAAATGTAGACACTCCACACTATAAACCAAAAACATATTTGATCCCGTTATATAATGCCTGCTACATATAGCCTGGGCTAACCCACTTGTTTTGTCACTTTGGCATGATCCAGTACCAATTCTTCTAACAGAAACTGCACAACATAAACCCCAGCGCTGTGTTTCTTTACACATTGTACACACTCAGACTTATCTAATCAACACTTGAACAGGAATGAAGTGACCAGATTTAAGCTTCTAAACAGGCTGTTCCCAGCTCACCCTTTGCCAGTTTTATGCGGTGGAGCATCCCCTTCTTGTCACCACAGGTAACAGGCAGCTTGCTTGGCAGACGGCCTGTTGCCTTTGTATGCCGAATAGGACCTGCCACTTCAAGGACACAGAGAATATTACATTAATCCATCCATCCATCCATTTCTGCCGCTTATCCGGGGTCGGGTCGCGGGGGCAGCAGCCTGAGGAGGGAAGCCCAGACTTCCCTCTCCCCAGCCACTTTGTCCAGCTCTTCCGGGGGGATCCCGAGGCGTTCCCAGGCAACTACAACTACAAATATTACATTAATATTATATAATATTCAAACTAATTTCACAATATGACCCAGAAGTTGGAAGCAGACTCAATGCTCTATACCTAAAAATGCCACTCTGATGAGCCTCGAAATACAGAATGAATTGCTGGAAGGGCTGCTTCTCTATTTCTTAGGAAGATTAAAGCAGAGTTGCATGAATCTTCCTCAACATACTATGCTGTCCCGGTTGATGAAGACAAGGGTATATCGAAACACTAACTTTGATGCTACTTTGATGCTGGAGTTATTAAAGAAAGGACCATTGGATTTCTGTCCGCGTGCCAACCAGACCTCTAATGGAACATTGTGTTTTGTTGGGGTGGCTGTCATGTCTGGAAACCCTGGTGGGTGCATGTTCAAAAACAACAGTTTCCTAGGGCTCTATACTCCCATTTTAACTCTCATCAGCTAAATAAGGTTTTCTCTGTGGTGGCATCAGTGTCTGGACACAAATCAAAAACCTTATTTGTGTTATGTGATTTTGAATTTATGATTTTATGATAACACTATTGAAATCACCATTGATAAATGTTGACCACTGATATCTCCAGGAAATTTTAAGCTGGAGCAAGTTCAAATGTCACACAATGTGGCTTTAAATCGCTTTGGACGGGATTAAAATCTAAAACGAATGTAGCAGAACAACTGCAACCAACCAGGGTTTGATTTGGAGGGGGGTGCCGGACTCTTAGCCTAAACATGAGAACAAAGGAGCAGAAAGAGGACAAAAGAATAAATATGAATCCCTGAGGAAACACAATCCAGCAATCCAAACCATTGAACACCATCGGATTGATTTATTGGCAGTTACCTCGCTGTTACTAAATCCTGGGCATTTCAGTTGTCCTGTCTGCAATGGGGTTAAACCACACACACACACACACACACACACACACACACACACACACACACACACACAAACACACAATGTTGTTGAATCTAGATTCAAATACAGCATCTAGATATTGCTCAGTGATTGATGACTAATAGTGTGCTATTAGCAGGTTAAAACCTTCAAACCGTCCAGCAAACTACCCAGCCAACTCCTCCAACAAACAGTGGTGGTTATTTGAAGGAAAACCAAACACCCTGTTTGACCTAGTCCCCACCCACTATCAAAATTGTAAAAATAACCAATTCATTGTTATTTTATTTCAGTCAGAAATCATGTCCTATATTTAACCATTTATTACATGAAAGTAATACACTTCACTTTTGGGGTATGGTTCCAGTCTTTTCAGGGCTCCCTGCTGTAGCATTTAAAAGCATGAGCCATGTATCCATGTGCGGCACATGACTAGATTGCCTTTCCAGATAAACACAAACAATTTTTCATCTAGAATAATTTGTTTCAGGGTTTGGTTTTCCTTTAAAATACCTTAATCAGCTCTTCCAGTGAGCAATAGATATCACTCTTCCACTTGTTGGATCTGGCTTTCCCGCATTTCTCCTGAAATTCGTAGGGTGTGTAGAACGTCTGGCCATACTTGAAGCAGGGCTCTCCTGAAACCACAGAGACGGTGACAAGGTAAGAACTGCTTGAAGGTGGGAGGGAAATGGGTTAAAACACAACACATAAGATAACCTTGCATTTCTGTTTGTGTCAAACTCCAGCACTGCTTTTAAAGATCTATTGATTTTCAAAATGCCCAATTAAATTAATGTAATTTTGTTCAAAAACAAAGACAATACAGAAAGATGATCAATTAATCCTCTTACCAACAAGGGAAAAACTCTTTTTCTCATTGATGGCTCAATTTCTAGTCTTTAGCTTTCATTTACTTTTTCAACAAAGAAAAAGAATGCCCAAAGTAACGAAATTCATTAAATCCAATCTAAACACTCCACACTTAAACTCAAACAGATTTGATCCCCTCATAAAGCCTGCAGTGGGCTCACACTTTTGTCACTCTGGCATGATCCATTACCAATCATTTTAACAGAAATCCCATCACTGTGCTTTTGTACACGGTGTATACATTCAGATTTATCCAATCAACACTTGAACAGGAATAAAATGGTCAGATTCCAGCTTCTGCCTGCTACATATAGCCTGGGCTAACCCACTTGTTTTGTCACTTTGGCATGACCCAGTACCAATTCTTCTAACAGAAACTGCACAACATAAACCCCAGCGCTGTGTTTCTTTACACATTGTACACACTCAGACTTATCTAATCAACACTTGAACAGGAATGAAGTGACCAGATTTAAGCTTCTAAACAGGCTGTTACTAGCTCACCCTTTTCCAGTTTGGTGCAGTCGAGTATCCCCTTCTTGCCACCACAGGTAACAGTCAGGCATGAAGGGAACTTCTGGCTCTCCATCGGCAGGGGGCCTAGGCCCAGGAATACAAACTATAATTAAATATAATATAAACTATAATTATATATTCAGGGGGAAAATAGACTCTGTAGGCAATGATTACATAATAATGTACTGCTGTCTCTCTCTCTTAAAAGTGGTACTTTATCTCAAAGACACAAAGCTGGCCGAATAAAAGTAAAATAGTAAATTGGGCGGCATTCATATGCCAGTCAGTCTCTCAAGAGGAAAGTATAATATCATAATTAATAATAGTAACAACAACAACAACAACCATAACAATAACTAGGCCAGTCATAATAATTGATCTTTTGTGTTCCTCATGTATTATTCCATAAGAACATATTGTTACTTAAATCAGAGGGAGAGAGAGGGAGTTTCCTTTCACGGTGAAGCAAGACGTGACACAGCCTGCTGGAAATAATGTCGTTGACAATTTCGCAATCAGTCTGCATGTGATTTGCCATAAATCGCATGTAAACACACACAATATTTGAACAAAAAATAATGTCAAAATGCTAATGGCATTGGTACAATGCCATTGATAATCATCATAATATTAATCATTGATAATCATTAATAATAATAATCATTTTTTATTATTCAGCAGAAAAGCTATAGAAAAAAATATGTAAACATGAACAAAACAACTATTATATCCCTGTATTTTCTGAACAGTTTGGTTTGTTAGCCAACTCCAATATTGATTGCACGCTTTGAGTGTTCTTAGCCTCACCTCACTTAACCTGTACATGCAACATTTTAAACAAATGTAGCAGAAAAAACTGCAGTCTCTCAAAAGGCTATAATAATAATAATAATAATAATAATAATAATAATAATAATAATAACAATCATCAGAATAAGAACAATAAATATCATGAATATATTATAACTATAACCATGCCCTCATGATTATTGATCTTTTGTGTCCCTCCTTTGCTATTCCATGAATCAGAGGGAGAGAGAGGGAGGGAGTTTCAGTTCATGAGGAAGCAAGACGTGCCACAGCCTGCTAAAAAAAACACAATGGAAACGCCTCAGAAAGGTGGATGCAACATTCCAACCAGATTTGGCAATGACTCTGATTGGCTGGAGTTTTTACAACAACTTTAAGTTACGGCCATGTTTAGAAATAATTTACTGCCATGATATTTCTATGTTTTTTATATGCGGATGGTCTCACAGGGCAATGTATTAAGGGCTATACAATTAAAAGTGACTCAAGAGAGAGGAGAAGACCTTTCTGTCTTTATTGGTCATTCTCAGTATTTTTTAGATATGGGAACGAAATTTGTTTTCTGCATTTGGCCCATCCGATGGTACATAGGAGCAGTGGGCTGCTATGTTCAGTGCCCGGGGCGCAAGTTGGGGTTCAGTGTCTTGCTCAAGGACATGCAGACAGTTGGTGGAGGGGAGGGGGAGGAGGGGATCGAGCTGCCGACCCTACGGTAAGTGGACAACCCGCTCTATCTACCCGCTCTATCCATTGAGCTACTGCCGCCCCATCACCATCAACATCACCTTCAACAACATCCACAGCAGGCTGATCTTGGAGGAGCCTCCCTCGAAGCCTTTTCAGAGTGGGGTTCAGGTCCGTGATGTCGTTGAAGATGCAGGTCCAGAAGGCCCTGATTTTCTGAGGTGGCTCGCTCTCCATCAAGTACAGAACATCATGTAAACTCTTCTGCATTTTCTCTTTGCTCTTCATACGGCTCATCTCCTGGAGAGTTGGGGAAGAAAAGATTTTGATGATTTTGTCCAGGAGGTATGAATGACCAAACTGATTTTTGAGGGGATTTTTGAGAGGAGCCAGTTACAAACTGTTATGAACTGTGTGTGTCATATGTTAAAGCCATATGTACACAAATTGTCTGGGCAAAGAACAATATATGAAATAGTTTTGTGAAAATTTAGTTATAATAAGAAAAAACTGTCAAGTTGAGTTATTTTCAAATAAGGAATACATTTACCATAAACGCCCATCATGTATATGTCACATCACAGATTAAGTGATAGTATTTTAGAAAAACATCAGTAATATGTTCTATGTGTTCCAATTGGCCTGTGGTATATCCAGAGGTGGAAGGTAACAAAATACATTTACTCACGTTACTGTATTGAATGTTTTTTGTGTATTTTGCATTTTTTAAGTTTTAGAATTGGTATTTTGTATTTTATTTGAGTACGTTTTGACTGAAGTATTGTACTTAGTTACATTATAAATCCTATTTGTTACCGAGTAAACAAATGTTCAACCCAATGAAAACCTACAGGGGAAAAATACACAGCAGGAAACCAACACAGTGACAAATGATGATGTGAAGAGCACTGTGTGTGTGTGTGTGTGTGTGTGTGTGTGTGTGTGTGTGAGAGAGAGAGAGAGAGAGAGAGAGAGAGAGAGAGAGAGAGAGAGAGAGATAGATTGTGTGTGTGTGTGTGTGAGAGAGAGAGAGAGAGAGAGAGAGAGAGAGAGAGAGAGAGAGAGAGAGAGAGAGAGAGAGAGAGAGAGAGAGAGAGAGAGAGAGAGAGACAGGGTACACATGTTTAATGTTTTACCACTAAATGGATGAGCACAACTAACTTTAAGCTGCTGCTTAAACTGAACAACAAGAAAGAGGTCTAATTTGTTGTTATTGCACCTGCATTTGTAACACTTGTTCTTTAATTTAGCAATTAGTCATGAGAGGGTGTGGATTAGGCTATGGAAAAATAAGGAACGCCTGAGAGGCATGACAGGCGTTCCTTATTTTCTCCATAATTCACACCGTCGAGTGGCTAATTGCTATTCTAAAACTCTAAAAACGCTTCCGTTTCACTAATAATTCACTAGATACGCAACAAAGTAGTTCCCAGATACAAGGACAGGTTGCAGAAACAACACGTCGCTTGCAAGCAATCACTTTATTTTTAACAGCCCCTTTCCACAAGCAGTTTATCGACCATAGTTAGTCCACCCAACAAATCGAAGTTAACTTTCCATTCCATAACAAAGCAGAAAAAAGCCGGTTCCGGGTTTCTTTATTGTCGTCGTCGTTGCTATGCGCGGAGTGATATGTGAAGCGGTCAGCAGCAGCGTTGGATGGGGACAGGTGTACTTTATCGTCTCATAAGGTACACCTATCAGCCAATCAGAATCAAGCATTGGGATTAACAGTTTTAGAATTAAAAACTAAATAGTTTTGGATTTATGAGCCATTACACAGAAAGTAACTCAGTAGCTTTTACTTAAAGTAGCCTATATTTAAAATGAACTACTTTTTACTTCTACTTGAGTACATTTTCAGATGGGTAATTTTACTTGTAGGCTAATTTTACTTGCACTTGAACAAAGTATTGATACATTTACTTGAGTACAATTTAGTACTTTTTCCATAAATGGGTCTGGGTTCG
Organism: Urophycis tenuis; assembly: GCA_036785325.1. NCBI lineage: Eukaryota > Metazoa > Chordata > Actinopteri > Gadiformes > Phycidae > Urophycis > Urophycis tenuis. The sequence goes on from JAXIVH010000119.1 coordinate 335,096, forward strand.
TATGGGTTAAAAAAAAAACTAATTTGGATTCCTTACTCCTACTCCTACTTCCTTGCTCCTCAGTTTTATTTCTATGTTTATATCCACATATGCCCCACTAGTGTGGTGCGATGCGTCAAAAAAAACAGCTCCCGTAGGATTTTTGTGCTAAAATTGATTTTTTTTTGCAGATCTTGGTTCTATAGAGTCCAAACTATGAGAAAATGATGGGGTTCAAATTTTCCTGACCCCCAACCCATTTATGGGGGGTCATCTATTTGGGACCTCCCAGAACAGTATGTCAGCTAGTTAATGTCCAATTTTCATAATATTAGAATTGATTTGTATGTTTTAAAACATTCTGAGTTGATTTCTTAAACTTTTAAAGGTCTCACTTGAGACCTTCCGGACTGACCCCTGTGCCTATCCCAGTTCTCAATACATTTATTTCTGTACAGACCACAGAAGTGTGCATCTCTTTGTTGTAAGTACTGTGCAGATATTCTTGTGCACAATTCATTCTTGTTGAAGTTATCTGGCAAAATGGCAGAGGAAAAAAAGATCTGCGTGATCTGTAAAGAAGGTGCCACACCTAACAAACGACTTGTTAGCAATCCAGCTATGATTGATGGCCTTCTACAATGTTGCAGGGAGAGAGTGTCTTTAGGTCAAAGTGATATTAAGCATCTAACTGACCACTTGTCTAGCCTGAATGAAGTGGAACTTCAATCTGTGCATTATCACAGTGAGTGTAGGAAACCTATCGTAAACAAGACATTAATAGAACGTCTTAGGGGTGACCAATCCCGACCTGATTCACCTGCCTGTTCTACACCCGGACGCCCTTCAAGTACAAGTACAGAACCAGCTCGACCTAAACGATCGAAGGCTATCCCAAAGGAGAAAGTGTGTCTGTTCTCATCATGTAACTTTTGTTCTAAGACTTCAGAGGCACTGCACCGTGTTTCTTCTGATTCAATGGGCATAACGCTTCTCGAGATAAAGCAGCAGACCCAGGATGACCAAGTCAGAGTTTGCGTAACAGACCTAATGGACGTTGGGGATGCTTCAACTCTTGAAAAGTACTATCATTTGGCATGCTTGCGGACTGCAGAGCGCACATATAAAGCAAAGACAGATCATGACAATGAATCACTCATTCGCTCCTTGTGTGATGACCAGTTAATACTTGCCATTCAAAATACCCTCAAAGACGATGATGTTACACTTGACATGCGCAAGGTCAATGATGCTTACATGTCAATTCTAAAAAGATATCACGTGGATGTGGATGAGACTACAAATTATCGCAAGTATCTTAAAAAGATCATTGGTGAACGACTTCCAGATGTCCAGTTTGTCAGATCATTACGACGAAATGAACCAGACAAGCTTATGTTGACAAAGTTGTCGATCACAGGCTTTCCATGAAAGATGATGGTCAGGTAATTGGTAACCTGAAGAATGTTGCTAATATGCTGCGGGAAGAGATGATGCAAACGCGCAGCTGGACATTTACAGGGACTTTTGATAACTTTGAGAACCCCTCTTTACTCCAATTCTTCCTAAGCCAACTCCTTTTTGGCAGTCATGTTGACAAAGTGTCTGGAATGAGGGATGAAGAAGTAGACAGGATTATTGATGTTTCATGCCAGTTTCTAGTACAGAACATTCATACTGATCGTCAGGTGAAACATCAGCCCAAGGCAGAGGTTGGTTTCAGGCAAAATGTCCAAACACCGCTTTCAATTGGACTGCCCCTTGCCATCTACTCAAGAGTGCGTGATAAAACCCTTGTCCAGAACCTCTCAGATGTTTACATTGGAAGTGAATACCATAAGATCATTGATCTTGAAAAAAAACTGGAGCAGTCTGTTCTTCATCGAATGAAGGATGCTGGTGGATTTTGTCTCCCTGATTTTGTCAAGAAGGATGTGAACGTCTGGTTTGCTGTTGACAATATTGATCTTTTGGAAGACACGCCCACTGGGAAGGAAACACATTCCATGGGACCTTGGTTGTAATCAAACAGCAGGCTGAAGACGGAGACCTGATAAATTCACCACTTGTTATTCCAGAGAATGTTTGCACAGCATCACCTCTGGCATTTGATGTAAACTTGCTGCAAGGGCCAATCATCAAAACCACTCCCATGAGATTTAAGGCCGTATTAGGAAAGCGTAAAAATCTTGTTTCCCAAGACTTCACTCACACCTGGGCACTCACAAACCACCTTGCAACTGATGATAATAGAGGGGCAACCTCAACTGAAACTCAGTTGGTAAGCAAACAGACCCAGAACAGTGAAGAACAGAGAAGTCATACTGAATCTTCAAACGTCAGGAATCCAGATGACTCTACAATTCTGTCGATAAAAGGAAAAGTGCGTGAATCCAGGAAATTGGTAAAGAAAGATGTGATGCCAACTTGGGCTGCAACTGAATCTCTACTGCTATCACAGTCCTCTAACACTTGCACCTGTACAAACACAGGGGTGATTGCTCCACTGTTTAAGACCTCGCCAACAGATTACGGTACCCTCTATAGCAGGGTTACTCAATAAGCGGACTCCGGTCCGGGTCCGGACCCAAACGCAATGAAATTCGGACCGAGACAAAAGAATCTATATTCGTTTTTTTTTCATAGTGATCCAAGCGATATTTCATTGGCGTGTGATTTCTGGATGTACTGCTTCCAATCACGTTCTATCTCCTGCCCAATCCAAATGTCCTATCAGTGGTTGTATATAACATCACCATGGCAACTCATTGTAGCCGCGAGCGCGAGGTCTGCGTGTTTTTTTCCCTCCGCGCGAGTCTGTCGGTCCGTCAGATTTGCCAACGGTACCTGTTTCTTTCGCAAGCAAAAGTCATGGCGTGCTCCAAACTTGCCAAAAAGCGAAAGGTGGATTCCGAAAATCGTGAATTTAGGAAAGAATGGGCCGACAAATATGCATTTGTGCTGCCTGCGGGAAGCACAAAACCAATGTGTTTAATCTGTAATGAGACAGTTGCCCTCGTCAAAAGTGGAAACGTGAAACGTCATTACGAATCAAAGCATGGCCACTTCGAGCAAAATTACCCACAAAACTCTGAGGTAAGGACCAGAAAAATAAGCCAAATGCAAGCATCATACCAAGCAACACGCACTATGATAGTGTGATAGGGTCAGCCCACGTAGATGCTCATTGGCTCACACACACCGGCAGCGTATTTTCAATTAACGATCTCGTCACTTCCTCCGGGATAAAGTAGGGTACGGTCTATTGCTCGAGTGACTCGTTGCCGTCGCTGTGTATGGAGTTGGCTGCGGGGGGTTCATGCCTGAACGTTACGGGCATTGATCGCTGACGTGGGGCCCTCTTCGATGCCCATTCCCTTCTGGGCTTATCCTTTTGCTTCGGCAGTCAAGCAATCTGACATCACCAAGTCTGGCCACTGTTTTCCTCGGTTTATTCCTTTTTGTTTTTTGTGTGTTTTTTTTGTTTTTTTTGTACATTGAGCTAGCGGAGCCACGTGTCTGATTGTGATTTGTGTACTGGTCTTCATGTTTTATTTTGTTTATTTCCCCTCTTGCCTTTATTGCTATTTGTCTTATTGTTACCCATTCTCGTTGGCCTGTGGGCCTAACCCAGGGCAGGTAGTATTGTGCCTTGTGCCTAGAATGCATCCTTCGGTCCGCCCTTAATTTGCTGTGTAGACACCCCCTAGTGATTGAGTGTGTTGAGTGTGACACAATCGTATAGGCTTGTTCTGTGTGTGATTGAGCTTGGCCTCGTAACCTTGTGCACTTTGCAGTGGTATACTAGTGTGGGTGTATGAGTGTATTTATGATCACGTATGGCTGGATATTAGTGAGAGGTATTCAAGCCGCGTTAGCGCAGCTACTCTGGGTTGACCCCTGGGCCTGTGTTATGTGTTTTCGTCCTTGTATGTCCGTCTTGTTACCCCTGCCAAGCACACTCAGACTTCAGTAAAATAAAAGTATTTTTGTGTACAACAGCCTCAGTTTTCATCCATTTAATTGGGTAATCTCCTGTAATATTGGGGTTGGCCTGGGGATTAGCCCATGGTCACATTTGGCGTTGTCGGCAGGATGCAAAACTAGAGGCTGTGACAGTCTGTTTGTCTTGGTATCACTTTTCCATTGTGGACCTCTGTTACTGTGGCTGCCGCTAGTTAGCTTGCTTTGTTTTTTGTTTTGTTTTTTATTTTGAGGAAAACAGTGGTTGAAGACCAAGTCCATTGGGTATCGGATCATCAGGGGGAGAGCAAGAGACCAGGTCGTCCTGAAGGGCCCAGTGACTTCATACTTCACCCTCTGGCTTGTTGTGGGTTGTTTAATTAACTGTTTTTTTCTTGCTGTAAACCCCTTTTTCACCTCACTCTCAGACCATCATGGAGGGTGAGGGAATGGCAGCCCAGCTTAAAGCACTGACCGAGTTGGTAAAGCAGCTGCAGGCAGATAATAAGAAGCTCAGGGAAGAGGTCGCACAGCAACAGGCTCCCCCAACTGGCAACAGTGGGTCATCAGGTCAGGCCCCTAGCTCTAGTACTGTACATAATGATGTAGGTAGGTCAGGCCCATCAGTGGTGGAACGGTATGTGTACATCCCTCGAGATCATAAATGCCCAAGATTTTCAGGGAAGTTATCCCATGACTCCCTGAAGAGGGAGGAGTGGGTGGAAGAGGCCCGTCGGCATTTGTCTCTACGTTCTATGCCCATGGCTGAACAGACCCTAACCATCTTTGACTTGCTTGATGATGAGGCCAAAGCAGAAGTTAAGTTCTGCCCTACCGCTGATCGTGATAGCCCTGAAAAGATCTTTGAAATACTTAAAAGTATGTATGGGTGCACCCAGTCCTACATTAGCCTTCAGAAGGAATTTTTTCAGCGACGGCAACTTGAAAGCGAGTCCTTAAGGGAATATTCTCATGCGCTCATGCACATGCTAGAAGCCATAAAGTTAAGAGATTCTGCATGTTTTGCTAATCCGGACATGGTGTTACGTGATCAATTCATAGAGAATGTGAGAGATGTCATGCTGAAGCGTGAGCTGCGACGTCAAGTCCGCTCTCAGCCAGCTTTTGCTTTTTATGACATTCGCAGTGAAGCTCTTCGTTGGGTACAGGAAGGCGAACACGCTAGTCAAAGACCCCGTGCCCATTCCTTTAGTACTCAGGCGGCCTCTGTGTATGACGTTGACTCTAATGCGGTATCCGCTAAGCCCACCACTGAGTTGACAGAGCTGAAAGAATCCCTTCGCAGGCAACAGGTTCAGCTGGACACAATCTTGAAACGACTTGACTCGTCCCAGCCAGTCGCTTCCTCCAGCCTCAGGCCGCCGTTACGCCCACGCTTGCGCTTCGAAGCCGATGGTACACCCATATGCTTACACTGCAGCTAACCAGGTCACATAGCGCGATTCTGTCGAGCTAAATCCAGTACTGGGCATAGAATAGAGGTAGCATCCCATGCCCATACTCAGCAGCCGGAAAACTAGCACCCCCTGGCGTTATGGCTCAAACGTCGGGTGGGGAACTTCCGGGCTGTCCTGTTAATACGTCACTGCTCATTGGGAAATGTCCTGTAGTAGAGGTCCAAATTGGGGGTGTCTGTGTGTCTTGCTTGCTGGATACTGGCTCGATGGTGACGACCATTACTCAGAGCTTCTTTGAGCAACAATTACAGTCACGTCTCCAACTTGAGTTGCAGCCTTGCACTTGGCTGAAACTAAAGGCAGCAAATGGCTTAGAGATACCCTACTTGGGGTACCTGGAGATGGATGTCCACTTCTTCGGCCGACTTTTTCCTAAGATGGGTATTCTTGTTGTGAAAACTCCACCTGACCCCAACGCCCAGCCTCATAAAGAGTCTGTCCCTGGCCTATTAGGGATGAATATTATCCGCCATTGTTATCAAGAATTGTTCACAGACCATGGCAGTGCACTTTTCCATTCACCTGATGTCCAGCAGGCGGGCAGAGCATGGCGTCAAGCCCTATCCGAGTGCCAACAGTTAGAACGGGTGTTGGAGAGTGGTCGAATAGGAACAATACGGGTGCAGTCTGGCCCAGCAATAAGAGTACCTGCAGGATCGATGAAACTAGTCCCCGCCTCTTGTCACCAGGGGTTAGGGCCCACCCTTGCGTCTGCTCTGTTGAAGCCAGTATCGTTCATTGACGGTCACCTCCCTGTTAACCTGCTTATACCAACTGCCTACCTCTCCGTTACATGTGGCAGCGTCCAGGTGCCAGTCGTCAATATTGGGAGTCAAGATCAGTGGCTGTGGCCCAGACTGGTGTTGGGGGAATTGTATGTAGCCACAGCACCGGCCACCACTCCTCCTGTCGATTTTGAAATACAAGCCAATTGTCATGAACAAGTGGTCCTTATCCAGTCCACTCAGACAGAGAGTGACCCCACTCCTGACTTCTCTCAGCTTACCTGGCCCTCCCTATCAGTTCAAGAACAGGATGAAGCCCGCTCACTGTTACAAAAGTACAGCAGTGTGTTTAGTCTCGGTGATGGCGACCTGGGCTGTGCCACTCAAGTCCAACACACGATTCCCTTGCTCGACCCAGCCCCAGTACGGCAGCGGTATGGTAGACTCCCACCTTCCCAATACGATACAATAAAAAGTTCAGGAGTTGTTGGAGCACAATGTCATCCGACCTAGTTGTAGCCCTTACGCGTCACCCATAGTAGTAGTTGAGAAGAAAGATGGCTCCATTCGCCTCTGCGTTGATTACCGTCAACTTAACGCTAAGACGCGGAAGGATGCATTCCCTTTACCGAGGATTGAAGAGTCTCTTGATGCCTTAAGCGGGGCCAAATGGTTCAGTACTTTAGACCTGGCAAGTGGTTACAATCAGGTCTCAGTCTGCGAACAAGATCGGGAGAAGACGGCGTTTTGCACCCCCTTTGGCTTGTTTGAATTTAACAGGATGCCGTTTGGGTTGTGCAACGCGCCAGGGACGTTCCAACGTTTAATGGAGCGGATTTTTGGTGATCAGAGCTTTCATGCATTGCTGCTGTACCTAGATGATATTGTCATCTTTTCTACGACCTTTCAGCAACATCTTCAGCGCTTGGAAATGGTCCTGACTCGACTACAACAGCACAACCTGAAGTTAAAGCAGAAGAAATGCAAGTTCTTTCAAACTGAAGTCAACTATCTCGGACATGTCATATCTGCGTCAGGGGTGGCCACGGATCCCGAAAAGATCCGAGCTGTTGCTGAGTGGAAGAGGCCCTCTACAGTAAAAGAACTTCGCTCCTTTCTGGGTTTCGCTTCTTATTACCGAAGGTTTGTGGCAGGTTTCGCCACCTTGGCTGCTCCATTACACAAGCTGGTGGGTGCATTGGAGGGGACTCGAAAGAAGCCGGGACCTCGGGTGCGGGGGGTCTATCGATCAACATTGGAGTAGGGACTGTGAGGAAGGTTTTGTAACTTTAAAAGACCGATTGATCCGTGCCCCTGTGTTAGGGTATGCAGACTTCTCCCACCCCTTTGTAGTAGAAATTGATGCAAGTCACTCAGGACTGGGAGCGGTATTGTCGCAAGAACAGGATGGGCAGAGACGCCCAATCGCATATGCCAGCCAAGGTCTATGCCCTAGCGAACGAAACATGTCCAATTACAGCGCCATGAAACTGGAATTTTTAGGCCTTTAATGGGCTGTAACTGAAAAATTTCGAGAATACCTACTGGGCAGCAGGTTCACCGTCTATACAGATAATAACCCTCTCAGCTACCTCCAGTCTGCGAAGCTGGCAGCTGTGGAGCAACGGTGGGCATCTCAACTTGCCTTGTTTAATTATGAGATAAAGTACAGGCCTGGCACAGCAAACCGCAATGCAGACGCACTCTCCCGGCTGCCAGCATTTTCCAATCCAGAGTCTGCGACAACCCAGTCAAGTACCCCTGCCCTCCCAACCTGTCCCACACCTAGGGAAACCCCAGAGCTGGGCCCCCAGTTGCTCCACTCCCTGGAGGTGAAGGCCAGCACCTCCAGTGTCAGTATCTCCACTAAAGTGTCCTCAGGCGGAGAAGCCCCTGGTTCCCCTAGGGCGGCAGGATTACTTCCATGTGACCGTTGGAGCGTCATACCCCTCTCAGGCATTCAAGTCCCACTCGATGTGCAAGGCAACGTGGCCCCCGGGCTGGGCCCCCGGGTGGCGCATGTAAGTGAAGTTGGAGCCTCAGTATCCCGAAGCAAGGAAGATCTGAAAGTACTACAGGCAGCTGACCCTTGCATTGCGTCCTTCATGCACTTTTGGAAGAGGGGCCGACCACCCAGAACGGTTGAATTGAGCACAGCAAAAGATGGGGTACGAGAGCTTGTTAAACAGTGGCAGCGAATCAGGGAAAAGAACGGGCTGCTCTACAGAGAGGTCCAGCTTCCTCCAGCCAGAACGACAGCACTCCAACTCCTTCTGCCAACAGCCCTACGGGACGAGGTGCTGACCAATTTGCATAATAACCATGGTCATCAGGGTGTAGACCGAACCACAAGTCTCATCCGTCAGCGGTGCTATTGGCCCAGGATGTGCCACGACATCAAGAAGTGGTGTGAAGAATGTGAACGGTGTGTGGTTGCAAAGGCGACCCTACCCAAGGTCCGAACATTCCGGGGAAGCCTACTTGCCACCAGGCCCCATGAGATAGTAGCCCTTGACTTCACCTGCCTGGAACGTGCAAGCAGCGGCCACGAGAATGTGTTGGTAGTAACTGATGTATTTTCCAAGTTCACGCAAGCCTACCCCACTTCGGATCAGAAAGCCAAGTCTGTGGCGAAGGTGTTAACAGAAAAATGGTTCTGCACCTACGGAGCGCCCCAACGACTCCATTCAGACCAAGGTCAGTGTTTCGAAGGAGAACTATTACACGAGCTATGCATACTCTATGGAGTCCGAAAGAGTCGAACTACCCCTTACCACCCTGAAGGAAATGGGCAGTGCGAGCGGTTTAACTGCACACTACATGACCTCTTGAGAACACTACCACTGGATCAGAAAAGGAAATGGCCACAATTGCTCCCCCAGCTCCTGTTTGCATATAACACCACCGTACATCAGTCCACCAAGTATTCACCATATGAACTCATGTTCGGTTGCAAGCCTCAACTCCCTGTGGATCAGTTGCTGGGCATGGTGGAAACGAACCCCTCCGACCGGGACCCAGGGGACTGGATGGCACAGCATAAAGAACGCCTGTCCAACGCATACCGCCATGCAGGACATCAGTTGGAAACCGCTGCAGCCCAGCGCAATAAGGCCCATGCAGAGCCAGTACCCATTCTTCCCAAAGGCACACCTGTGTACTGCCGAAACCACTTCCGGGGCCGGCACAAAATTCAGGACATCTGGGACTCCACAGTCTATGAGGTAATCGACTGTCTTGATAAGGTGGGCACCCTCTACAAGATCAAACCTCAAAAAGACAATGGCCCGTGTAAAGTCATTCATCGCACCGAGATCAAACCAGTTCCTTGGAGAATCGAAGCCCCGCAAGATGGGGCCACTCCTCGCCCACCCTTTGTAACGGGACGTGCTCGTAGTCCCTCTCCAGCGGTTCATACGGCTCAAGACCTGGTCCCGTCGATCACAGAGACAACTAGCCCACATGAGTTAGAGGAAGCAGACCTTTGGAGGAGGACCAGCCACACCACCAGTCTGTCACCAGCCCCCCGAGACAACCAGCAGTGCGTTCCATTCCTTTCAAGCAATGCAAGTCCACCTTCACCCCCAATGGAGACACCATTCAGGCCTCCTACGGAGGGGATAGTAGATGAGACACCTGACCCTGAGTCACTAGACACGGCAGAATCACCCCCCTCACCAGCGCACACCGGTATGACACCAGACCTTGCGCCCGCACCCCTTTGCAGGCGTTCAAGCCGTACCACAGCCGGTCGACACCATAACCCCTTTAACCTGCCACAGTCTGCTATTGGCGATCCGGGTATACCCACAACGTCCGTGGATGCCACTCAGACCACATCTAGTTCAATTTCTAATACGTTAGAGATGGTTCACCGGGACGGTGAACATTAATGGCCGGGGTGAATGTGATAGGGTCAGCCCACGTAGATGCTCATTGGCTCACACACACCGGCAGCGTATTTTCAATTAACGATCTCGTCACTTCCGCCGGGATAAAGTAGGGTACGGTCTATTGCTCGAGTGACTCGTTGCCGTCGCTGTGTATGGAGTTGGCTGCGGGGGGTTCATGCCTGAACGTTACGGGCATTGATCGCTGACGTGGGGCCCTCTTCGATGCCCATTCCCTTCAGTGCATGAATGAAGTAGCAATCGCTCTGTATGAGGGAACTCAAAAAGATGACATCATACAAAAAATAAATCAAATACCCCTCTCAGATTCCACTGCAGTAAGACGAACTGAAAACCTTGCTGAAGATTTGTTGAACCAAATGAAATGAGCTGTTAAAAAGGCTAAATGCATTTCATTGGCTTTGGATGAATCCACAGACAACACAGATAATGCCCAACTTCTGGTGTTTGTCAGATTTTTTGATGAAGAGAGGGGGGAATTCTTTGAAGATGTGTTAGGCCTCACAACCCTTCATGGGCATACAAGAGGGGATGACATTTATGAAGCAGTGATGGAGATGTTGAGAGACCGAGAGATAGACCTGAAGCATGTTGTTTCCTGCCACTGCAGGTGTCCCCATCTAGCAGGAAATGGGCCCTGCCCATTCTCACCACATCCCCTCCACATACTCTTGTGAGTCATCCTCCTCAACGATGACTATGTTGAAGAACAAATACAGGAGTACACTCACTAATGAACACTTACACCAGTGTCTACGCCTGGCCCTCACACCTTTTGTGCCCAGGTTTAAATAACTGGTGGCACAAAAAATGTGTCACTTTTCACACTGATGTTGACAGAACACATCATCCTTTGGGCATAGTTCAAACACTCTTTGTGGATTTACTGCCTTTTTTTTGTTCAGAGTTCTAATTTTGTAATTAAACCGTCACTGTTCCGGACCCTGGACAGATTTTAAATTTGGTGAGTGGACCTTTTGACTTTCTAATTGAGTACCCCTGCTCTATAGCATTCTGCAGTTAACCCAGGGCATCTCTGCCACGGTTGTCGGCCCTCACAGAAAAACACTGATAACACTAGATCTCGACCTTTACTCCCGTGCATTGAAGATCCAGCAGTCAGTTGGAAATGACAATTGGATCCTAAGAGCCGGAACTCTCCACATAGCATTTCCTGCATTGCATGCTCTTGGTAAAACCATTGATGGAAGTGGCCTTGACAAAGGCAGTACTTGAGCTCATCAAATGTGGTTGCAAAGCAGGTTGCAAGGGACGGTGCAGCTGCTCAAACAATAACCTGCCTTGCACACCTCTCTGCAAATGCTATGGTGGAGACTGTGTCAACACTATTAGGGAGGACATTCAATATGATGATGATGATGATGATGAATAGATCCTGCAAATAATGTGTTGTAGGCATAATTGACCGTGGGCTTTTTAAGAGGATATGATGTTGTGTTGTTAGTGTGAGTGCAGTGTGTGAAATAAATGGACACGTTCTGCATGCCTAAAGTGAGAAGTTACAATACCTTCATTCCCTGCAGTAACACCTGTCAACCATAATGGTAGAATATTAATAAACTATCAAATTAGAATAAATCAATGCAAGATACAATTTTTCTAATAATATTACAATATTATTCCAGCTACAAAAACTTGTAATGCATCAATTATGATCTAATTTGACATAGTTCTGGAACAGGAGCAGAGCGAGTAATGTAATGAGTGCTGAGATGAGTCCGGGGGGTCCCTGGTGAAGAAAGACCCCAACCAAAAGTCAGAAAAGATTATTTTGGATACTTTCAAAGTGTAAGAAATCAACTCAGAATATTTAAAAACCTATAAAACAACCCTAATATTATGAAAATCAGACATTAATTGCCTGGCGCACTATTATAAAAGGCCCAAAATATATGACCCCCCCAAATAAGGGGTGGGGGGCGGGAAAATTTGAACCCCATCATTTTCTGACTGTTTCGTCCCTATAAAAGCCAGAAAAGCAAAAAAATCAATTTTAGCAAAAAAATCCTACGGAAATACATATGGCACCAGACTACACATCTGGCTAGGTAACTTCGACCTGTTGGACGCGAGGCTTCGTATTTTTTCTAGTCTCACCTGGTATTTCTCTTCAGGGATGAGGCCGTAGTCGCGCAGCTTGCCTAAAAAGGTATGCGGCATATCCATTTGTGATATTTCCGTCTTATTGCGTTGGAAAAACAGTAGGAGCGTGACATCTTCGACGAAATCTACTGGATTCATTCTGATTACTGTACTATGAAGATCCGTCTGCAGTTACAGTTAGTGTGATAATTGTACGACGCGTCAACCCAACGTTATCATACGACACGTATACACAAGGAAAACGTCGATAATGACAGATAATGTACCGCCTTCATTCAAACGGATTCCATAAATTTCACTTCCTCTTACCTTCTGATGAAACGAAAATGAAAGTTTGTATGCGTACTTTACTTTGAAGCAGCCAGGGGGGCGGGGATATTTGCGCTCTGCCAAGGATGCACAGGCAGAGATACGTGTGTGTCTGTGTGTGTGTGTGTGTGTGTGTGTGTGTGTGTGTGTGTGTGTGTGTGTGTGCGTGTGTGCGTGTGTGTGTGTGCGTGTGTTTCTGTGTGCGTGCAAGTGTGTGTGTCGTTCTGACACGTGTGTTTGGTCTTTGCTGGCAGAAGCTTAGTTTTTTATTGTCTTGGTGTGTGCACATGTGAGTGAGTTTGTGTTATGTGGGTGTGTTTTGTACTTTTTCTTTTTTTTGTAATAATTGGCTACCCACTCTTACTCAAGTTAGTACATTTACATTTAGGGCATAGGCCTATAGCAGACACTTTTATCCAAAGTGACTTACAAGGGTGAAACATTTAATTGCTGCCAATACAGTACGAGAATCACCAGAACAAGTTTCAAGCATTTCAATTGCTAGGTTAACAAGGCCGCCTTAACCTAATGTTAGGCCCCGGGGCTGAGAGGTTTTGTAGGCCCCCCCCCATCCCCTCGATTTATAGAGTCTCATTTGAACATTTTAATTTAAAAAAAAAGTGTAATATCGAGGTAATCTACATCACAAAATGCATTACTTTCTTTCGAGACATACAACAGTGAGTTTTCCCTCTTTGAGCCAGAAAACACCACAATGTTGTTATTAACATATCACTGAGCCCACTTGAACATAAACACAAGACACTTTATTTAACAACCAGAAACAGCAACTTATGGTGATAATAAAACCAAAATGTATGTATGATTTGAAACGATATGACAATGTAAGCGATTGATGTAAGCGATCATGGCTTTTCTGTGAATGTCAGCTTTCATGTTCTGCTATACGATCATTAGCATGTTTCCAGTCAAATTAACCCCCACTAGCAAACGCTGACGTTTCCTTGTTCTCGCCAAATATTTTGCATGCCAAACAAAACACACTACCTGCCGATGGTGAATAACAGAGCCATTCTCTGGGCACACACTCTCCGTTACTGAGTTTAGTGAGCCTCCTCCGCTCCTTCGCTTGTGTGACATAGTGGCTTCCTCCGGTGCTGGGTCCAACGGTGCCACTTCTACCCTCCTGCCACATTATTTTCAAGCCAAATCAAAGGTCTCTCTATTAGGGATGCACCCGAATACGAATACGTTATTCGGAAAGCACAGATAATGCGATGGAAACATATCTGTATTCTACCCGAATATTCGCGTTATTATTCGGGGGAAAAAATCTTAAAATCCGTTCATATCATTGTGGATGGCAGGTTGGCAACAAGATAAAAATGTCTATTCTGTTTGCAGCATCGGACTTTGATTTCACTAAATAGTCGTTTCATTTATTACAAATGACTGAAAAGAGATCACTTCGTCCCACTGAGTCAGCGCACAACAGCGAGCTGAGCTGAGCTGACCGCGGTGGACATGAAACTTAGAGCTTGAAATTAGACATTCGCCTGACATTCACCACATAGCTGATCTCAATATCTCATTAAAAGTCAAATAAACTACTTACACAGTATGTTTTCCTGTTTTGTATTCCGTTGTGAAAATATAAATAGTGTGCGATGACAGTCGAACGTTTTACCGTGTATTTCAGTCAATATTAATTCCTTTAAGTGACATATGCTGCATGTATCAGTCAGGTTTAATGGAATTTTGACCAAGTATTTCATGGTTATTTAAACAAACAGCAACACATTCAAGTTTAGATTTATCATTCAGTATCCGCTGTGTGAGAGAGGGCACGAGCGCAGCCCTTTGCATTACGTACGTTAGGCAGCAGGTGGCTTGTGCGTGTCCTAGTGGTGTGGACTGGCATACAATTCGGTAAGACAAATCAATGATCATTATGGCATTATCTATAAGACTCAGTGTCCCCCAACTAGCTTAGGGGTGATGGTGGGGTTCAGATGGTTTGCAGTCTATCTAAACTTCGTTCAATAGGGTGGGGTGGATAAAATAAAACAGGCAAAAGAGTTCATGTATTACTGTTGTGTATGTAATACTATGTAATTATTGTCGTAAAGTATATTTCACAATTAATTATATAACAATATTAAATCAATGTGATGATTGGAAGGGACTACTATTGCATTGCAAATTAATATTAGGTTAGAAAATACAAATTCGGCACAATAAAGGAGACTTCCTGTATAAACCACGCCCACTTCCGGTTTTCTATCCGAATACAGATACAGATAATTTTTTGGTTGAACAGATACAGAAACAGATACAGATAGTGAGGTTGCTGTGCACCTCTACTCTCTATATTACATTACTTAAAAAAAAGTTTCACTCCTCTCTTCCACTTATACATAGAAAATACAGAGAGGGGCGAGGGTGACAGAGAGATAGGCCTACAGCCTCCAGCGGGCACACTGTGGACTCCGCAGCAGACCTCTCGCCTTCCCGCCTGTTACTGCCTCACCAGCCCAGTAAAGCCTCCTCTGCAGGCTCTGGGTAGACTCTCAGCCGTCTGGCTCTATCCAACAGCCCCTATAGCAGTAATCCCCACTTACCCTGGCACTGTATGGGCTCCAGTTATAAAATATATGAATAAATAAAAGAGCAAGCCAAATTGTATCTGGTTCGTAATCAAACATTTCTAGCGCTGGTGTGTTTTATTTTGTTCTCTATGGCCCCTCCGCGGCTCCGTAGTACACAAACATAAAACAAGAGGAGAAGAGATAATTTACATTTTATATCCAATAAGAGTACATCATCACTTTACATAATAAGTACAGTGCCAGGCAGGGGGTTCTTCTCTCTGTCTCCTCTGATTAATAACAGTTGTGCACTGAGCGCAGCTTGCTCCCTTAGTCTATGTGCGTGACTGGGTGCGTGCACCGAGATAAACGTGATATATTTGCAAGCATCAATAGTCATTGATTTTCAGACAGCACCATATTTCCTGCAGCTCCGACACCAGCTGTAACCTCTTTACAAAGTGAAATCAAACAGATATTTAATCATAGGAGGAAAAGAGAGAGTCACAGCTGTTCAAAGGAGGCTATTAGTTTTGTTTTTATTATGAAAGCAAATATGTGAAGCGTTAATTTATAGCCTATACTATATTGTTAATATTGTTTACTCCAAGCCTGCTTTGTCGTTGTTACTTGTTGGGGTGTGTGTGGGCTTTGTGCACCGCGGGGTGTGAGCGCAGGTGATGAGAGCAACGCAGGTGTGCTGCTGAGGATTTGCATGTCACTAGGGTTTAATCCCGGGACCCGGGATTAAACCCTAGTGACAACCCTAGTGTTATCCTTCTTTTTTTTTCTCATTCTTCCCACCAAAACGTGAAATTAATTCAGCTCTTCATACTGGATCATATGATACGATTCAAACGTCATGACAAAGGTCTTGTTGAGCCTAGGTGTGCTACTATATTTTCATAGTTGTAAATTTAAGATAAGATAAGATATTCCTTTATTAATACTCCTTAAGAGAAATTCAAAGTAAGTACAACGTGTGAGTAGACCTAAAATAACGGCTTAGAGAACAGTCTGAGGTGTGTGGTGTGGTGTACAGTCCATTATCTGGTGGTGTTGGGGCTTCCGAGACGTTGGGAGCGGGTGGTTGAGGTATTGTAGAGCCTGATAGCTGATGGGATGAAAGAGCCCCCCAAGCGCTTCGAGGCACGTGGCTGAGTGAGCCTATAGCTGAACGTGCTCCTGAGTTGCCTCAGCTCGGCATAGAGAGGGTGAGAGGGGTTGTCCAGGATCGCCTGCAGCTTTCCCCTCATCCTCCTCTCTGTCACCGCCTCCACACAGTCCAGCTTCATCCCCACCACAGAGCTCGCCTTCCTCACCAGCTTGATCAGCTTGCTGGCACCACCGCTCCTAATGCCTCCTCCCCAGCACACAACAGCGAAGAAGGTGACCATGGCTACCACCGACTGGTAGAACATCCGTAGCAGCCTAGTGCACACATTGAAAGATCTGAGCCTCCTCAGGAAGAACAGCCTACTCTGTCCCTTCCTGTAGAGGGCCTCAGAGTTGTCCAACCAGTCCAGTTTGTTGTTCAGGTGCACCCCAAGGAACTTACAGGTATCCACCATCTCCCCCTCCTCCGCATTTATGGAAACCGGTAATGGGGGGCTCTTTCTGCGCCTGAAGTCCACCACCAGCTCCTTGGTTTTCCCTGTGTTGAGCTGAAGGTGGTTCCCCTCACACCATCCCACAAAGTTCTTCACCAGTTCCCTGTAGTACTCCTCCCCGTTGTCTGTGATGCATCCAACAATGGAGGAGTCGTCAGAGAACTTCTGCAGGTGGCATGTTTGGGAGTTGTAGCAGAAATCCGAGGTGTAGAGGGTGAACAAGAATGGTGAAAGTACAGTTCCCTGGGGTGTGCCAGTGTTGCTTGTCACCATGTCTGACAAGTCGTGTTGCAGCCTGACATACTGCGGCCTGTCCGTGAGGTAGTTCGTAATCCATGCCACCATGTCAGGATCGACCTGCGTCTCCAGGAGCTTCTCAGCCAGCCGGCCTGGCTGGACGGTGTCGAAAGCACTGGAGAAGTCGAAAAACATGATCCTCACCATGCTCTCTGGCCTCTCCAGGTGTGTTTAAGCTCTGTGAAGCAGGTAGATGATGGCATCCTCCACACCGATGTGGGTCTGGTACGCAAACTGCAGTGGGTCCAGGCAGTCATGCACCATGGGCTTGAGGTGATCCAGAACCAACCTCTCAAAGGTCTTCATGACGTGTGACGTTAGAGCCACAGGTCTGAAGTCCCCTGGAGCGTTGGGACGACCCTTCTTTGGCACAGGGACTACGCAGTCTTCCATAGAGTTGGCACCTTTTTCAACCTCAGGGAGAGGCCGAAAAGATGCGTGAACACTCCTGCCAGCTGCTCCGCACAGATCTTGAGCACCCTCGGGCTGATGTCATCGGGTCCTCTGGCCTTGTTAGGCCTGATCCTTGTGAGCTGACTCCTCACGTGGCTGGTGTTGATGGTTGGGGTTGTTATTACTGGGGTCGCAGGAGTAGTAGGGGGTGTGGTGAGGGGGTGACTGTCCTCTAGGCTGGTCATTGGTCCAGCCTCCCTGTGAGTGTGGAACGGGAGAGAGAGAGAGGGTGGTGCTGGGAGGGGAGGTGCAAGAGCTGCCATGCCCGGGTCTAGTGGTACAGCAAGGAGATGAGTAGGGCAGGAGGGGGGAGGGGGTGTTGATGATCTGGCCCCAGTTGGTGAGTCAAATCTGTTGAAAAACAGGTTTAACTCGTCGGCCCATTCCTTTGTCCCCTCCTGTGATCCTCCAGCAGTTTTCATGCCGGTGATGGTTCTCACCCCTGCCCAATCCTCTCGGGGGTTGTTCTGCTGCAGCTTCCCCTCTATCCTACTTTTGTAGCAGTTCTTAGCACTCCTCAGTTCCCTCCTCAGCTGTCTTTGTATCTCCCTCTGTGTGTCCTCATTGTCTCCTGCCATGAAGGCTCTCCTCTTACGGTTCAACAGGACTTTGATGTCCCTGTCGATCCAGGGTTTGCTGTTGGGAAAGCAGCGGACCTTCTTAGTAGGGACAACACTCTCCTCACAGAACTTTATATAGTCCGTGACGCATTGAGTGAGACCCTCAATGTCGTCACCGTAGTCTTCCTGAAACATCCCCCAGTCTGTTGTCCTGTAGCACTCCCTCAGGGCCTCCTCAGCCTCCTCAGACCACTGCTGCACAGTGCTGGTGGTGATGGGCTGTCTCCTCACAAGAGGCTTATAAATAGGAGACAGTCAAGCAGTGGTCTGATTTGCCCAGGGGGGGGAGGGCTGTTGCACTGTATGCCTCCTTAACATTAGCATACAGTTAGTCCAAGGTCTTATCTCCTCTGGTGCTGCAGGTCACATACTGGGTGAAGTCAGTGTCTTTGATATGTTTACATGGTTAAACATATACGTTTTGAGATACAAACGATTTAAAAAGTAAAAATATAATAGGCTTTCAATGGCTCACAGCTGTTTCACCACAGCTCGAGGACTACTAAGAAAAGATAAGATAAGATATTCCTTTATCAATCCCCCTTAGGAGAAATTCACAGTGACCAGCAGTACAGGGGATAGATTAGTGCAATAAGAGCCTGACTATAATAAAAAATAAATAGATCTACCTAGACAAGATTAGATTAAAATAAGTTAATTTAAATGCGAGCTCTTAAAGTCAGGTCGGTGAAAAAGTGAAAACCTGTGTGCATACGTAGTACTAATTAGGCTACCTTTCCGGCTGGGTTCATTTAAACACGTATGAACCTTATCGTCGGCTCGACTTCGTGCTCCTTTGAGATATATTTCTGAAATTACATTCTGAATTAAGATAAGTGCTACTGTTTTTGGGTCATTCATTTTGTCGTCAAATGTTACGTTAAGTCTTGTTAAAGTGATGGTTCGGAGTAAAATTCATCCTGAGGTAATTTCCACCAATAATCCAGCCAAATACCCCCTCAGATGCATTTTTAGCGACGGTTAATATTTATCAAGTTTAGGGGTATCAGCCGAATGGCTTAGTATTGGAATGAACGGTACAATGTGTATATCTCGTAAATTACCCCACTAATAATGCATGGATTGTTACCCAACTTCTGTAGTAGTACATACAGTATATGGTCTGTACTCACAAAACGAGGCATTTTAAAGTTTGTAAGTACACCAGGAGTTTATTTAAAAGAGCACTTTTCTGATAGCTTCAACTCTCTGTTGCTAAGGCTACCGCTGCGTCGACATCGCTTCGGTCTTTCCGGATAAGTTCGTAAAAGTACTCAAAACTCACAAGTGTGGGCGGCATGTAGCTCAGTGGGTAGAGCGGGTGGTTAGTGGTCGTCCAAACTGTCTACATGTCGAAGTGTCCTTGAGCAAGACACTGAACCCTGAACCCCAACTTGCTCCCCGGGCGCTGATCATAGATTCAAGATTCAAGATTCAAGAGACTTTATTCATCCCGAGGGAAATTATTGTGCAACAGATCAATACAAAGAAGGAAAAGAAATATACACAAAATATACCCTACTATAACCAATAAACAACAATATAACAATAAACTAGAGTAACTTATAAACCAACTAGCGTAACATTTTGTTATATTAGTTTATACTTAGTTACTCTAACTTAAGTATAAGCTAATATACCAGTACAAACTTTAATAAAAACTAAATAAATATATAAATATATCACAGTGAGTGTTTATGGAATGAGATGAGATAATTCACAGTACCGCTACAGTAACTACGTAGGTATATATAATATACAGCAATACGTATAGTTCGCATGGCAGTACAGTCAACTGAGTACTAAATAAAGTGACTAAATAAATAAAGTGAATAAAGTGACTTCTGAGGTGACGATGCATTTAGATGATGTGAGGTCCTCTAACGACCTGAAGTAGATGAGTTAAAGAGTCTGATGGCCACAGGAAGAAAGGACTTCCTGTGGCGTTCTGTGGTACACCGGGGTAGAATGAGTCTATTGCTGAAGGTACTGCGGTATGAGGTCAGCACCTGGTGGAGAGGGTGAGCGTTGTTGTCTAGGATACGACGCAATAGCAGCCCACTGCTCCTATGTACAATAGGATGGGTCAAATGTAGAGAACGAATTTCGTTCCCATGTCACATGGGAATGACAAATAAAGACCACAAGGTCCCAATAATTAAAATTAAGGAAAAAGTTAGTGAATTCAACACTCCATCGAAATGTATTGACAACTGGAATAATTGAATACTTGAAATTAGATGGAGTGTTGAATTCACTAGATGGATCTGGATCTGGACTCCATAATACATCCAGCCAGGTGAGGAAAGAGCTGGAGAGGCTCAAACAGAGGAAAGCTGCTGGACCGGACCAAATCTACCCGTGTGTTGAAAGCATGTTCCAGCCAGCTCTGTGGAGGTTTCCACAGCACCTCTTCAGCCTGAGCCTACATCTTGAGAGAGTGCCAGTGCTCTGGAAAACATCCTGCCTGGTCCCAGTGCCCAAAAAAATACATCCAGTACATGTGCCCATCGCAAACCCCCTTCAATTTGCATATCAGCCCCACGTAGGGGTTGACTTGTTACGAAGTTAAACTTGAGAAGTTGAGAAGGCCGAGTTTGTTGTTGGCTCTAAGCTTGTCGCCGTGGAGGAGGTGGTGGAGGAGAGGATGCTGGCAAAACTGCTGGCAACAATGGACAATCCCTCCCACCCCCTCCACACCACACTGGACGAGCTAAAGAGCAGCTTCAGCAACAGACTCATTCATAAGACTTTACAACTCATCTGCCTCTGTCAGATCCACCACCACAGTACTGGATTAACTCACTGCTGTATTGCATTTTCACAATCTCCGTTTACAACTCTGCACTTTCTTGTACTTATTTATTTTCCCTCTTAGGGCATTAATAAAGATCTATCTATCTATCTATCTATCTATCTATCTATCTATCTATCTATCTATCTATCTATCTATCTATCTATATATTTCAGGTATAGACAGGTCAGGGCTACCAGTTAAGTTAAAGTTGTGGTGTCTTCAGTTTGGCTTGTTGCCTCGACTGATGTGGCCTCTGACGGAGCTTGAGGTTCCCATATCAAAGGTAGAAATAAGCTAGAAAGGTTGATTAACTTGTTTATTAGAAAATGGCTTGGAGCCCCACGCTGTCTGAGCAGCGTGGCCTTATATGGAATGGGCATGTTAGAGTTGCCGGTATCTAGTCTGACAGCTAACTCAGTTAAAGGATCCAGTGGTTAGAGGTGCAGCGCCAACGGTCAAAGCTGGAAGGAAGTGTAAGCCAAATGAGGCAGTGCAGCAAGCACAGGCAGCCCTTAAGACCAATGGTTCCCAAACTTTTTCTGCCGGGCTCCCTTTTGTAGATTAAAAAAATTAAATGTCAAGTCTCCCCCCACACACACACACACGCACATAGACACACTCTCAGATACATATAATTTATTTAAATCATTGTAGGCAGAAGACAGAACTACAACTTCACTAATATTTTGAGACACACAACAGACTGCGGTCTCTCTTCATTACCCATGGTTGTACTAGTGAAGCCGAGGGGGGAGATATGCCTCATCATATTTTCTTATCTTTGTTTTGGTAGTTGAGGCATGTGGTGTGGATTCATCTTCTGCTTTACGTTTAATCTTAGCCTGGGAATTCCCATGCTGCTTTGCGCGCGATTTCATTCTCACTGCAAAGACAGCCTGGAAACCACCGCCCTTATTTTCCCCTGAGTTAGGGAACCAATCACAGAACGGGGGGCAGCAAGACGATGAAGACTTCATGAAGCTTGTAGCGTGTTAATCCAACATGGCAGCGGACACAACGTTACCGTTTGATGCAGCCTTAGAAAGTGTATTAAGTAGCTTTTGTAGCAATTAATGTAATTTTAGTAGCTAATTTTTAGTAGCAATTGGCTATGAATCGCGCGCAAAGCAGCATGTGAAGAACCAGACGCCATTTGATAGACATTCGTAGCGCCCAATAAACGGCTCTAGGCATTCGTAAACCACGCCTCAAATACGAGAAAATGCACACCTAGTTCCCAGACCACCATCTCATCGAGATGTGGACGCGTCAGCCAGGCTAGTTTAATCTGGCATTACTTTCACAAACTTTTCCATGATTTGCTAGCCAGCAGTGAAGAAGAAAGATGCATCAAAGCCCCCCCCCCTTCATAACTCCACCCCCCAGTTTGAAAACCATTGAGTTACAAAATGTTTTAAAATGTGATAAAACCATTTTTTACAATTACAACATTTCAATGTACCACTATGGATATAATTAGGTTGACCCTGCCATAATTATTTATTTATTTTTTTTTTATTATCTTTTTTATTTTTGGTATTTTATTTTATTTTTTTGTATTGTTTTTATATGTACCCTGCCTGCTATGGCGACCCAAGTTCCTTTCGGGGATTAATAAAGTCTTATCCATCTATCTATCTATCTATCTATCTATCTATCTATCTATCTATCTATTTATCTAGACTCTAAAAGAGAGGTACAGTGGCTCTAAACATTATTGATTGCAATAAGACACAGAAAGAAGAACAGCAAGGCCTGCTAAAAACACCAAAGCCCTCATCAATGATCCAACATTTAATTAAACTTGACATGATTAATATAAGCCCTTGCTTCTAGAGATCAAGCAAATATGTTTTGAGAACTATTGAGAACCTGATATGTTGAAAATCTAAATAAGTATGAATTAATATTAAAAAAAACCCAGTGCACTGTAATTTCCTAGTGAAGTAACACATTTGGTGGCTGACTTTGACAAGGACAGGTACCTGTTTAAATTCCTAAAACTCTGCCGATGGTCCATTAACATGTTGCAGTTGGCTGCTGCCGAATAATTTTTCCACCTCTCGTTCATATAACTCTTTCAGTGCGACTCCCATGTCCTGGAAATCTGTGTTATTCTGAAAAAATCCAAACAAAGTACAGGCAATAAAAATACCTTTTAACATGCATGGTAAAAAAATAATGACTACACACACAAAAAACAATTACTTATCTATCTTTTTATTTATTTGTTTATTTTTTTGGCATTTTATTTAATTGATATTTTTTGTATTGTATTTACAGTATATTCATATGTACCCTGGCTGCTATGGTGACCCAATTTCCCTTAGGGGATTAATAACGTTTTATCCTATTTTATCCTTCCTTATATATCTTATACCTTCTATGTGTAGATCACAACTATAAAGTCATGTGTGAGCTGTGAGGGAGGAGTCCTGATCACTAACCTGGTTAAATTGATGGCAGTTGGAGAAAATGAGTTGGATATCGGTTAAGAACCGTCCCACGGTGTACTGCCGGTCTTGGAGCTGCTCTGTAATCTTGTCCAGCCACATTGGAGTTACGATGTGAGAGCTGTAGCCACTCACCTGTAGTGAAGGAGGGAGGGAGGGAGAGAGCAGGAGAGAGAGAGAGAGAGAGAGAGAGAGAGAGAGAGAGAGAGAGAGAGAGAGAGAGAGAGAGAGAGAGAGAGAAACTGATTTGGTTTTGTCTATGTATGTGTCTCTGTATGTGTGTGTACTAGCGAGGGAGAGGGAGGTAGAAAATAGTTGAACAGTGATAGAAACTTACATGGCTGCATGGATCTTTAGCAAAAATGTGTCCCGTGTCTGCGTTGTACAGAGACAGGAGCAGGCGGTGGCACTGCTGT
The DNA here is from genome assembly GCA_036785325.1 of Urophycis tenuis. Lineage (NCBI taxonomy): Eukaryota > Metazoa > Chordata > Actinopteri > Gadiformes > Phycidae > Urophycis > Urophycis tenuis. The sequence continues at coordinate 358,780 of JAXIVH010000119.1, forward strand.
TAAGGCACAGAGACTGTCATGGGACGGCTTTACGTTACAAACGCTGATTAGGTTCTAGGTTTGATACCCCCATCCGCAGATGACAATCGCTGGTATTGACTGTTTATGACTGTGTTCACTGGTCTCCCTGCATAAAAGAGTATCCCACATGAGTTATAATAACCATCAACGGAGGACAGAGCTAGCCCGGAGGGCGAGTGTAACAGCAGTAAAATAACACACATAGATATTGAAGTTCATCAAAATAATGACTACTATACATTACGCTGCTACTAGTGAAACCTGGCAAACTTGTATTTTTCTGGCAACACGGGCTATTCTCAAGGTTCGAGTCCCTTTGTTTTTATACAGACCTGAGACTGGTATGTACATTTTCTGTACAGCTCCAATAATGAATTGGTTCTGATGGTTGCAAGCGTACTTTATCCATGTTAAAACACAACATAATGCATGTCCAATGGCCAAACTTTTATTGGGGCTGCAGCAACAGCCCCAAGACTTTGTTTGATGATCATATGTTTTGTCCATAAACTAAACACAATCTTTAATCCCGTGTGGCCGTGTCTCTAGCCCAAAAACATAGAGACTTCACTAGCAGGCAGAGCTAGTAGGCAGAGCTAGCTGGCGAGCTAGCGCTGAGTGATAGTCAAAGACTTAGTGAAGAGCTTGCATGGGAGCTAGCAAGAGCGGTTAAAGGACCAGAGTGGTTACCAGCATGTAGTTGGAAACGGGACAGTCGAGCGTCTCTTCAAGGGTGATTTGAGTGCAATACCACTCATTTATATTCCAGATGCAGAAAGTACACATCCAAGGCTTTTGGTCCCTTTTTCACACACACACACACACACACACACACACACACACACACACACACACACACACACACACACACACACACACACACACACACAAACACACACACACACACACACACACACAGACACACACACACGGTTAAGATGCTTTATTTTTGCGTGAAATTAGTGTGAGTCAGTGTGTGTGTTTTATTGTGTGCCTGTGTGCGTGTGTCGTATGCCTGTGTGTGTGTGTGTGTGCGCCGCTATATGAATATGTGCCGACACACCATCCTATGAACAGTGACATCTTCCCCTGGGGTCCATGAAAAACTGTGTGTGTGTGTGTCTCTGTGTGTGTGCTTGTGCATGTATGAGTCCTCACTCCAGTGCATAGTGGTCCAATCGGGGCAGGTGACACTCTGGGTGGAAGGAGCGTGGACAGCTGTCACACATCACCAGGTCACTTTCTGTTTCGCTCTGACACACAAAGCACTCATCATCGTTCTTCTGGTCCTCCTGCGCACACACACAGGCACGTGCCCGCACACATGCAAACACACACAGAATCACACACACACACATGCACAAGAAAAAGCACACACACACACACACACACACACACACAGGTATTTCAAAGTGCATTTCAAAAATGTAATAAATAAATAAACCTAGCAAGCTTTCCATTTGCCCATTGAGTCAGGCCACATTTACACACAGCAGGTATTTAGAGAAACAAATATTTTCCCCCCCTCCGTTTTCAATAATAGCATTGTGCACGCACCAATTGAAAAAAGTTGTCATTTACATCAACCCGCATAAATAGCCCAACAAACTGTAAACACAGGGCACTCAAATGACGTTAAGGATTTTCTGGTGCATAATGTAGCGTTTGAGAACCTAAACCCCTGTTTCTCCCAGTCGACACGGCAACACATAACCGCCGTTATCAGAAATCTCCACTTTGGCCTGAGTTTCAGAAATCATCGTTTTCTGTGATAAAAACAAGGCTTTCGTGAATTCATGTAAATGAGAGGCCAAACCGCAGAGAAATATCTATGTCTTCTCTTTGTGTAAATGGGGCCTCAGTGTACTCGTATTTGGAGGTGTTTTTTTTCACTGAACCAAACATGCTCCAACCATCTCCCACAGAGAGAGGGACTCACCGTGGCCTTAGGGGTTGGTTGGCACAGCAGACAAGGACAACACTCAGAGTGTAAGCATAACTGGTTCCACTGGAAGGAAGACAGAACACACTCTCAGATGTAAGAATGATATGAATATGGACTCACACATAAACCCACACACTTATGGGGGTAGGCCTACCATGTTTCTTTTAAAATAACGAGGAATTAAAAATATTTTACATATTGTTCAATACTCTCACACACACGCACACACACACACACACACACACACACACACACACACACACACACACACACACACACACACACACTTACAGGGGGCTGAAAACAATTAATATTGGAGCAACTATTTAAAAAAAAACACATTAACCAAAAAACATTGGTATTGTTTGTATTGTCCTGTTAGTTATATATACTGTATATACACATGGTTTTCAATCGATAAAAATAGGTAGGCTATCTGATTAACCACATGGTGATAATCCTTTAATAATGATAATCATGTGACTAATCGTGTGACTAATCAAAATATCAGAATTTGCTGGGGAGAGCCCCCAAATCAGGGTTCGAGTTAGGTGGGAGCCAGTGGGAGCTGAGCTCCCATAAAGAGAGGTCTGGCTCCCATGAAAGCAGCAAACTCAAACATCTGTGGGGTCTCTGAAAATACAACAGTATAGCCTAATATTTCAATTATAAATCAAGCTATTTTCCCTTCCACATATAGAGTAATATTGACATAAAATATAAGTAGCTTCACATGACGACGATGAGTAATAACAGTAGCCTAAACAGTAAAAGTAATTGGAAAAGCATTGTAAGTGCGGCGTGGCTGTACTACACCAGCTAAGAACTAGACTGGGGGCAAAAAAAGAGTCCAAGAGAGCTAAAAAAAAAAAAAAGCGGTCACCCTCACAGCAACCGTAGCCCCCCCCCCCCCCCCCCCCCCCACCACATATGGGCTCCCACAAAGATGGAATCATAACTCGAACCCTGCCCCAAATTAACAGTGTGGAGTGTGTCAAATGTGTCTGGTCAGACCTGGCCGTGAACTGGCCGTGGGCGTAATCACGTCTTTGGAAACGGCAATGACTCAGCCCACCACCATAGCGGAAGTCACTTCCAAAACTGTTGGCTATTTCCCAACAAGAGAGAACCAGAGCATCAATCACGCACCATATGACATGCCTGGCATATCCAAGCCAAGGCACAAAATAAGAGACATTCAGCAGAAATTAGGTAGTCTGTTGATTTTGCATTTAAAAAAAAAACCCTCACGCATTCAAGCCGCATCAGGCATTGCGGCGAAAACCCCAGTTCAAGCATCACTGTGATGGGGTTCGTGTGTTTAAGCTGTGGCAGTGGGAGCCGCAGGAGGTGTCGGAAAACAGAATTAACTTTAGGAGAAACAACCCGATGGCATGTTGCGGTGGCCAATCACGTAAGCCAAATTGCTTGTGATCGTAACCATTAAACTTAATTGAACCCAATTACAAATAACAATTACCTGATCTTTATCTATAGCATGCTTCTCTTTGCTTCAGTCAATTTCTTACCAGTTTTTTCATTCATGCCCACCTCATTTGACCTCTTGATTTGACCTTGTGGCTGTTTTCATAGAGATATTCATGAGGCCTTTTCTCACTGTGAGTGACTAGCTGCTCTTGTGCACGAGTGAGAAAGTGTGATACCTGAATGAGCTTGATGAGCGGCTTCCCGTCCCATTGGACGTCCCTGTCCCAGAGGACGTCAGGACCTGCCGCTGACCCCGTCTCCGCAAACTCCACTGGGGTCAACCACCGCGTCTTCGTCCGAATACACTTCCCACGCCTCCCTGCAGGAGGAGGACCTTCAGCCATCTAACTGAGCCCAACCGCACCATAACTCACCCCTCCCCTTTTACTTATTGGAAGTCGCTTTGGATAAAAGCGTCTGCCAAATGCCCTCAATGTAAATGACTTTCCGACGGATTTGATCAATGCTGACATTTAATAAATGCCAGGCAATGTTGCATAATTCCAAACAATATGTATGCATTTGCATGTGATTGCCATGTCTTTTTAAAATAAGCCGCAGTGCATTTCATAACCCAGTGGAACGCACCTCAGTCACTGCATTACTTTACTTACAAACCAACATATTGTCCAGGGAGTCGACTGCATCACAACAGTTCTGCCCCTCAAAAATGTTACATGTTTACATATAACAGACAAGACAAGGCAGGCAGACAGGGCAACAGGCACACAGACTGGCAGAAAGACAGACAGGCAGACAGACAGGCCAACAGACAGACAGACAGACAGACTCTGATACCTGAGGTGAAGCGGCTGTTGTGCAGTGTCCCAGTCAGAGCTCCACATGTTACTTTAAACACTCTCTGGCTGACACTGGGCGCCTCACCTTGGTCTGCATAAATCATGCATGTAAACACACACAATGTTTGAACAAATAATAAACTAAAACATGCTAATAATGGCACGACTAAAAATGCTCATTCTTATAGTATGAATAATAAAATACTGCAAATGCATTGTAATGTTTTCCATATGTAGCTGTTGCGGCCCAGCTGTGTGTGTTCTCTCTTTTGTTTGGTTCCTTCCTCTTATGCCCAGCCTCTCTCCGGCCCTGCCCCTCCCCTCCTCCTCTGGCTCCACCCCTGGTCTCTGATTGGTGCAGAGTGCACTAATCAGAGACCTGCTCTTTAACATCAGTTTTTTATGTTACCGCTTTCATTATAACGAGCTGCGTTGTAACAGTAGCACTGTTACCTGTATTGGACGTCTGGGTGAGATCTGTCCCCTGTGCCTCTTCTTCATCCTCCTGGCTCACTTTCTCTTCATCCGGGTTAGCCTGCACCCCTGACTCCTCCTCCGACTCCTCCTCTGACTCCTCCTCCTCCTCCACCGACTCCTCTGACTCCTCCTCCTCTGACTCCTCCTCCTCCTCTATCTTCTTCCACTCTTTCCACTCCTCCTCCTCCTCTATCTTCTCCCACTTCTCCCACTTCTTCTCATCCTCTTCCTCCATCTCTTCCTCGCTGTCAGTGGTAACTGGCACTGATAATAGAGGAAGAGATGGGCAGGGCAGCCATTGCATACCATTACACAACTTTTTTTCAGATTCAGAAGAAGAGCTTTAGCAAAAATTATACATCTACATATGCACATAATAACTGTTCTATCCCTGCAGTTTGTCAACAGTTTGGTTCTCAGCCTCAGCTCATGTGGAAGGCCTAAACCTGTCTAAGTAAAAACAAATGTAGCAGAATAACTGCAACCAACCAGTGTTTGAGCTGCAGGGGAGCGGTGATCTCTTGGCCTGAACATGAGAACAAACAAGCAAAAAGCGTAAATTCCTCATATCCAGTCCAATCATTTCAAATCACCGATTGACACTGATTGATCACTGATTGATTTATCAACAATTACCTTTCTCTTATTATATCCCGGGCATTTCAGGTGTCCGTTCTAGGATGACACACACACACACACACACACACACACACACACACACACACACACACACACACACACGGCCATTATTCACATGGGAAGAGGTGAAGACTGCCTCATAAAGGGGATTCTAGTAAACTGCCCCTACATCTCAACAGGCGGGGGTGACTGTGAGTGTGTTGAGACCTTTGTGGAAACCGATGACTTGTTGAATCTAGATTCAAACGGGGTGGTAGAATCTAGTCCCTGCCCACTATCAAAACATAAAAAAATGCCTTCTGGCTGACACTATTTTTTCCATTTAGGGTCGGGCATAGATTGCTCTTCAGGCTCTTCGCTGTTTCATTTGCTACTGACTTGAAACCCCATATTTGAAAGTCTTACAGACTTTACACATAAGTCCATATTTACATCTTTACCTATGTTTCTTTTTTATTTTAGTCGATATTTGAACCAGGGTAAATCCATATCATCACATTTTACACATTTTACATGTCCTAGATTTAACCATTTATTGCATGAAGTTAATAGACTTCAGTTTGAGGGTATGGTTCCACTCTTTTGGGGGCTCCTAAGATGTGCAACACGTCGTACCAACATCTGATAGCAGGGAGCACTAGACAACTCATTGTGTAGCTGACATACAATACAGAGCCCAGCCAAAGCAGGTGGAGGCTGGGGTGGTGGTGGGTGAAGGCCAGCAGCAAAGCACTCTTAACTCTGCACAGTGTGTGTGTGTGTGTGAGTTGGAAGGTCTTCAATTGACCGCCTGGCTGCACACCAGCTGTCAGCTAATAACGTGGCGCATGACTAGACTGCCCTGCCAGAAGTAGCTACGCCTGTTTCTTCTCTGAAATAAGTTACTTTAGGGTTTGGTTGTCCTTTAAAATACCTTCAACAGCTTCACCAGCGGGACTCCAATGTATCTGATGGTCTTCTTCCAGTGGGATGATTTGTGCTTCCCGCTCAGCTCCTGAAACCTGTTGGGTGTGTACCACTCCTCTTCAAACAGGATGCACGGCTCTCCTGAACCCACAAGTGACAGAAGATGACAAAGTAGTGACAAAGTAACAGCTGGTTGAAGGTGGGACGGAAATACGTTGCATCTCTGTCCCAGCTTTTGAATCTCTAGTCGAACCCAACCATTTCAACTCAACGTATCATAATTTCATTAAAGTGTATTAATTTATTGGTTGATTAATAATATATTATTATACTTGTTTCTCCTTGATGGCTCAATGACAGATAATGAAAGCCAAAAATAATTAAATTTATCACATCAAAATGTAGACACTGAAACTCAAACATATTTGATTCCCTTATAAAGCCTGCAGTGGGCTAACACGTTTTTCTCTCAACAGAAATATCACAAATCCCATTGCTGTGTTTCTGTACACGTTGTATACACTCAGACTTATCCAATCAACACTTGAACAGGAATTAAATGACCACAGATTCCAGCTTCTATTCAGACTGTTCCCGGCTCACCCTTTGCCAATTTGATGCGGTCCAGCGTCCCCTTCTGGTCACCACAGGTAACAGGCAGCTTGCACGGCAGAGGAAAGCCTGGGCTCAGGAGAATAACAACAACCATATTTACATGTTCAGGATAAAACGTTTTTTAAAAGGTCTTTACTCTAGTTAGCCACATTCGGGTCCGGAAATCCAGAATGGGATCTGTGGTTCTGGCTGAAATTGCCCATTGCCGATCCTCATGGGTGACAATTTCTGATGCCCAATAAAAGCCGATTCAGAAAAAGTATGTCAGTATCAAAAATGTTAAACAGTACTGTACCATAATTTTGCAGCATTTGATACTGCATAACAAAACAAACCCAGGGTCTTTTTTCTGGCAGAAATGCAATGGTGTAGGGTGGTAATTTTCCCAGCCGGGACCTTTTGGTCTGATCTTTGATGTGGTGATGTATGTGGGGGTTTGCCCCCTGTGAGACAGACGGCAGAGGAACTTCAGGATATGTTGACATAATACAAGTAACTGTGTTTCCTTCCCATTGTTCTTCTGGCCCACTCCCAACCGTCTGGGGGCCAGAAAATCACACCTTTCACACTGAAGACACAAATGTGGGGGCGAGGGGGGAAAGTATGTGTAAATGACTGGTGCTTTACTATGTAATTTATATATTTATGTACATAATATCATGTTTGGTATCATTTTGATTAACTCTGCAAGTTTAGTAAAACGGTCTCATAGGGAAATAATGTGGCCTTCATCCGAAACCCAGAGGTTAAGATTCTCAACGCATATGAAATCAACACCCAGTCAGCTCCACTGAAGAGGACACACCTTTTTCGGCCCTGGGAACCAACAGCAAATTTTTATTAGATAACAGAATAGAATACTCAGCATGTGGTCTCCTAAACAATGCTGTGGTATAACTGGGAAAACAGCATATAGGGACACGATGGACAATGCTCTTGGAAGCTATCTGTATCCAGAACTTCCCACGCTTCATGCGTGTAGCCACATTCCTACAACCCAGGTATCTTCATTCTCTGATTATTATCTTAGTATTTTTTGTATGTTTTTCTGTAGTATTTGTATAGTGTTTTAAAATTAATTCCTTATTGCTTGTAACTTTGTTATTTGGTTAGTAACTTGTACCTGTCTAATAAAGTGTTATTCTATGTTGAATATTGTAGTCCAACCGGCTTTGATTGTAGTTGAACTGTGAGATGTAACGCTATTGGCCAATTATGCGGTGAGCAGTATTTCTTGTGGCCACAGGAATAGCTCAGGTGGTGAGGGTCCTGGTAAACCAGGTGGACACGCAGGCTTGATAATCGTGTCCACACGGATTTATTCAGTCTCATGCATTACCAGTGATTAATTGTGTAGTAATCCGCCTTGAACCGGACATGGGATGAAGTGATATAGTATTCATCTATGAGGGGCAGATGTCAAGTGTGAAGGAAGGACATTCCTCCTTGCAAGAGAATCTAGGGTTAGCCTTCCTCGGTATTGGTAATGTTCAGTATTAAACGGCGCAACCGTGGTTGTGCGGGGGGGGACTGTGCACTGCATGTGCAAAAGAGAAATTGCCAATATGTGAAAGTCCTATTGGACATTGTGCATGTCATTGTAAAACAACAGTTTCCTAGGGCTCTATACTTCCATTTTAACTCTCATCGGCTAAAATCGGGTTTTCAGTGTCTGGAAACAAATTAAAAACATTGTTTCTAGAATGGATAGGAAGTGATTTTATGATAACACTATTGAAATCACTATCGATCAGTGTTGACTACAGATCCATCCAGGATATTTTAAGCAAGAGCTTGTTGAAATGTTACACAATCCGACTTGAAGTCGCTTTGGAAAAATGCAGAATGAAAGTAAAGAAAATAACTAAAACAAATGTGTCAGAACAACTGCAACCAACCAGTGTTTGAGTTGCAGGGTCGTGGCAGTCTCTTGGCCTAAACATGAGATCAAACAAGCAGAAAGAGGACGATACAAATATGAATTCCTCATATCCAGTCCAATTATATAAAATCACCAGATTGATTTATAGACAATTACCTTTCTCTGACTATATCCTGGGCATTTCAGTTGTCCGTTCTGAGATGGGGTCACACACACACACACACATGGAATTAACATTATCAACTATTTTTTTCTTTCATTTAGGGTCAGGGATATATTGCAGTTCAGGTGTTCGCTGTCTTCACTTGCTGCTGACTTGAAACCTTAGTCCATATTTGCATCATAACCTACGTATTTTTTTAACTTTGTCCATTTGAGTTGTCCATATGGATTGACCAGGATCAATCCATCAATCCATCAACCCACGTCAGAAATCATTCATGTCCTAGATTTAACCATTTATTGCATGAAGGTAATAGGCATTAGTTTGGGGGTATGGTTCCACTCTCTTGGGGGCTCCCTGCTGTAGGACTAAACGCATGACATACAGATGTCAGACACAGCATCCCAACATCTGACAGCAGGGAGCACTAGACAACTCATTGTGTCGGTGACGTACAATACAGAGCCCAACCAAAGCAGGTGGAGGCTGGGGTGGTGGTGGGTGAACGCCAGCACAGCACACTTAACTTGTGTAACTTGACTGTGTGTGTGTGTGTGAGGTGGAAGGTCTTCAATTGACTGCCTAGCTGCGTACCTGAGCTTGATTGGACTGCATCAGCCGTCAGCTAATAACGTGGCACATGACTAGAGTGTGCTGCCAGAAGCAGCTACGCCTACTTTTCTCCTAAAATAAGTTATTTTAGGTTTTGGTTGTCCTTTAAATTACCTTCAACAGCCTTCCCAGCGTGACTCCCATGCAACGAATGCTCTTCTTCCAGTTGCTGGATCTGTGCTTCCCGCACAGCTCCTGAAACCTGCCGGGTGTGTACCACTCCTGTCTAAACAGGATGCACGGCTCTCCTGAACCCACAGAGATGGTGACAAGTAAGTAACAGCTGGTTGAGGGAAATGGCTTGGAACGCAAAACATAAGCTTACCGATTCCAGCTTCTAATCAAGCTACCGGCTCACCTTTTGCCAGTTTGGTGCGGTAGAGCCTCCCCTTCTGGTCACCACACTTAACAATCAGCTTGCGTGGTAGAAGAAAGCCTGGACTCAGGAGAATAACAAACTATTTGTATACCGAACAATACCTGCCACTTCAAGGACACAGGGAAGACAATGGGGCTCTTAATTTGAACTCATTTCAAAATATGACCCAGAAGTTCAAAGCAGACTCAATACTCCATACTTAAAAATGCTAGTGCCGATGAACCTCGAAATACAGAATGAATTGCTGGCAGATTAGGAAGATGACAGCAGAGTTGCATGAATCTTCCTCAACATACTATGCTGTCCCGGTTGATGAAGACAAGGGTATATCCAAACACTAACTTCGATGCTACTTCGATGTCGGTGTTATTAAAGAAAGGACCATTGGATTTCTGGCCACATGGCAACTAGACCTCTAATGGAACATCAGAGAAGATTCTACAGCTGCTGGAGCCAGTGGAACTGGACCTTCTTTAATGCGTTGCATTGTGTTTTGTCGGGCTGGCTGTCATGTCTGGAAACCCTGGTGAGTGCATGTTTTAAAACAACACTTAGGGCTCTATACTTCCATTTTAACTCTCATCGGCTAAATCTGTTTTTCCTCTGCAGTCGCCTCAGTGTCCGGATACAAATTAAAAACCTTATTGGTGTTATGTGATTTTCGATGTGATTTTATGAGAATATTATTGAAATCACCATTGATAAATGTTGACCACTGATTTTTCCAGGATATTTTAAGATGGAGCAAGTTCAAATGTTACACAATGTGCCTTTAGTCGCTTTGGACAAGAGTAAAATCTAAAATGAATGTAGCAGAACAACGGCAACCAACCAGTGTTCGAGCTGCAGGGGTGTGTCGGTCTGTTGGCCTAAACATGAGAACAAATGAGCAGAAAGAGGTCAAACAATATGATTATGATTCCCTGAGAAAACACAATCCAGCAATCCAAATCATTTGAACACCATCGGATTGATTTATTGATAATTACCTTGCTGTTACTAAATCCTGGGCATTTCAGTTGTCCCGTCTGCAATGGGGTTAAACAACACACACACACACACACACACACACACACACACACACACACACACACACACACACACACACAGACACACACACACACAAGGTATTATTCACATGGAAAGAGGTAAAGGCTGCGTCATGTTGCCTCAGTGATTGATAACTAATAGTGTGCTCGAGCAGACAAGAACTTTCAAACCTTTCACCAAACTACCCAACAAACTCCTCCAGTGGTCGTTATTTGAATGAAAACACCCGGTTTTACCTCGTCCCCACCCACTATCAAAACTGTAAAAATTGCCTTATCACCGATTCTCTGTTATTTTTATTTAGGTGAGGTGAGATATTGCTGTTCAGGGATCCACTGTCATCACTTGGTACTCGAAGCTGAATCCATATTGAAATCTTGTCCTATGTTTATATATAACATGTGTATTTAGGTCGAGATTTGGACCAGGATCAATCCATATCACTATCATGTCAGAAAATCTGAAATTACTTATGTCTTAGATTTGACCATTTATTGCATGAAGGTAAAGTACTTTAGTTTGGGGGTATGGTTCCACTCTCTTGGGGGCTCCCTGCTCTAGGACTAAATGCATGACATACAGATGTCAGACACAACATTCCAACATCTGACAGCAGGGAGCACTAGACAACTCATTGTGTAGGTGACGTACAATACAGAGCCCAACCAAAGCAGGTGGAGGCTGGGGTGGTGGTGGGTGAAAACCAGCTAAGTTTGCAGAGTGTGCGTGTGTGTGTGTGTGTGTCACAGTCTGCCTGCTACGCCCCCACCGCTCCTCATTCATTCACACAGCTGCACCGCATTAGCTGATTAGTGAAGACAACAAATCGGTCCCCGTTAGAGCCTTGAGCCGTTGGCATTAGTCACGTTCTGGATCGTTTGCATTTGTGCATTTGTTGCACAAATGCAAACAAGAATTGAGAAGATGATGTCCAGATCACGTCAAGTTCCCATCACGTCAAGGCGGACACGGGTACAAGGAAGATGGCATACGAAGTGGCGCTTGCGTTCTTCGTAGCAGACGAATTTGAGGCATTGGATCTCCCCTTATTGATGCAGGCTGAGGAGCAAAGGTGATGAATTTTCTGCATGCACAATGGCTTGGCTATGTGGAGAAATGTGTAAATAAAATAAAAAAATCATGATGAGTGATGAAGTGAAAGTTCACAAAATTGTCTCTTTTTAATCTTTTTGATATGCATAGTTTGGGAGAGGGCACCAGGCACGCCTCTCTGAAAGGAGTTATGTCACTTCTGACGTGGGGAATTTAATGTCGGTATTCCAACCAACCAAGGCAAAGTTGAGAGGATGTTGAGGAGAGTGTCTTATGTCCACAATTGCTCGAGAGCAAATGTTCAGAAAAGCAGGCGGAAGTTCTGTCACAGGTATTTCTGACGTTTTTCCTCCCAGAATGCATTCTGACGCATGGCAAATGAAGCCGCATGCCTCATCTGAAACTCGCCTATTGCCTCTCCCTCCCTCTGTATGCCCAACCCCTTCTGTTTTGCAGCGAAGCATCTCCAGCGGGCGTGTCCTTCCATCCCCTGATTAGCCCCGGCAGCTGATTGGTGCGGGGCTCCACCAACCAGAGAGCAACAGTGCAGGGAAGGCGTATAAAAGCCTGGTGTGCCCTGCAAACAGGGGCAGACACCTTTAGAAGACCGATTCGCATAGTCACGTGAGATCTGTTGTTTGTATAGTATGTATGTATGTATGTATGTATTTGTGAGTTTGTGTGTGGGTTCCCAGATTTTGGCCCAGGGTAAGAATGACATTTTCCATGCGGATTTTGGTTACCTGCACTCACTGTTTAGAAACACTATGTTTAGGGGTGCTGATCGTTTGTATTCATGTTTTCATCACGCTAGAGTAGTTAGGTTTTTGTTTTAGGAATATTGTTGTCATTCACCACTCACCCTAGTCTGTAGACAATTGGCTCCATTTTATTTGAAGGAGTTCTCTTTTTGTTATTTGTTTATTTGATTTGACAACACCTGGCGGCCCTTTTCGGTTGGTTTTGTTACCTAATTTCCACTTGAATAATATAATAGTAATAGTAAATAGTAGTAATAGTAGTAATAATGGTAAATAATAATCAGGTTAACTGCAATCCATCCATTGGGTTGAGTGTGTTACTTCCCTTTTCCCTCAACGAGCTGGGGTCGTAACAGTCCCTCACGTTTCTCCTGGTGCCAGATTGTTCTCCGCTGTTTCTACATTAGATTAGATTAGATTCCGACTCCATTCCCCGCCTCGCCCTTCCTGATCTCCGCCTGCCTGCCCCCAGCCCCGTCTCCCCAGCCTGGCCCGTCCTTGATCCCAAACTACACCTCCCTGCTCCCGGTCCCCACCCATCTCCCCATTACCTGATGTAACCATGTGACCATTGTGTGCTTTGTGTGCATTCTGGCTCTCCCACCCAGCACCAGAAAATAGCAGGGCGTGTAGAACCTCTGGCCAACCTTGAAGCAGGGCTCTCCTGAAACCACAGAGACGGTGACAAGGTAAGAATTGCTTGAAGGTGTGGGACATGGGTGACAACACAACACATAAGATAACCTTGCATTTCTGTTTGTGTCAAACTCCATCACTGCTTTTGAAGCTCTATTGATTTTTTAAATTGCCTTCATGTAACTTCATGTAATTTAATTAAAATAAACTATACAGAAAAAAAATTAACCATAATCAACCTTACCAACGAGTGAAAAACAGGCTTTTTCTTGTTGATGGCTCAATTTCAACTTTTTCAACAAAAAAAAATTACAAAAAAATTAAATTAATTCAATTTAATCTAAACACTCCACGCTGAAACTCCAAGACATGTTTGATCCCCTTATACAAAGCCTACAGTAGGCAAACACTTTTGTCACGATTGCATGATCCATTACCAATTATTTTAACAGAAACTGTTAGCAGGTAGGCTTATTCCTTCTGCTTACCTTGCACAGCAAAATAATAATTCTAAAGGGATGAACAGACGTTTGTTCTTCCAGCCATCAATCTGTGACGTTTTTAATTTAGGAACTGTGAACAATAGCTGCTCTCAGTGGGAGTCAGGTACACAGAGAGAGGATGGTAACACTTCCCTTACAAAGTAGTGGTATCATCAGTCACACGTGACTCTGTGCCACATTTGGCGCAACAGCGCCTCCTCTTGAACATGTACAGGTACATCCATTCATACACTTGTACACTCTTAACAGAAACCACAGGAATCCCATCGCTGTGCTTCTGTACACGCCATACAACTTATTCAATCAACACTTGGGGGAATAAATGGGAATAAAATGACCACAGATTCAAGCTTCTAATCAGGCTGTTACCGGCTCACCTTTTGCCAGTCTGGTGGGGTAGAGAGTCCCCTGCTGGCCACCACAGGTAACAGGCAGCTTGTGTCGCAGAGGAACGCCTGGGCTCAGGATGATAACAAACTATTCTTATCTGTTCAGGGTTTTACACAACAGAAGTGCTACAGCTATAGGCAATGTTTTAATAATAATAATGCAGGACTGCTGTTGGCTTGTTTGTAAAAAAAAAAGAAGAAAAAAAAAGTGCTGAACTAACAAGACTAACGAGGTTGACTAAAGGTTAAATAGATAAAATTACTATTTTCATATGTTGGTCACTGTACTTTAGGTCTTCACTTCAGGTAGCCACATTTTGAATTAACATATCTTGAAATCTAGAATACATGACCATCACAACATTAGTTGAGTTAAGCTATCCATTACAATCGACCAATGGAGTGACAGGGTGGCTGTCATGTCCAAAAACCTTGTTGTTGGCTGCATGTCATTCTTAAACAAATATTTCCTATGGCAGTATATGTGCATCCAACTCTCATAGACTGAATCTGGTTCTCTCTATAGAATCAGTTATAGGAAGATATTGTATTGACCAGCAACGAGGAAAGCTATGTCCAGGGTATTATAAGCTACTAGATAAACTAGCTAGCTAGCTAGAAGGAACGTAAAGTAAGAGGGAGCAGAAAAACTGCAACAAACCAGTGTTTGGGCCGTTGGGGAGCAGCGGTACTTCCTAAACATGACAACAAACAAACAGAGGAAAAGAGGACAAATGGCTCAATATGAATGAGAAACCACAAAGCAGCAATCCAAATTATTTAAAATCCCCGGATTGATTTATCGACAATTACCTTGCTCTTACTACAGTCCAGGAATTTCAGGTGTTCGTGCTGCGATGGGGTTACACAATAACACACACACACACACACACACACACACACACACACACACACAGGCATTATTCACATGGGAAGAGGTGAAGATTGCCTCATGTGGGGGATTCTAGTAAACTGCCCCTACATCTCAACAGGCGGGGGTGACTGTGAGTGTGTTGAGACCTTTGTGGAATCGGATGACTTCAGTTGTCAGTTGTTTACAATGCCCAGATTTTAGAATCTAGGTATTGTAAACAGGACCGAAGGGATTGATGGAGTTGGCTTATGAAGGTAAGAACTTTCAAACCTTCCACTGAACTATCCTGCCCCCCACAGTATTCCCTAACAACGGTTCTCATTTAAAGGAAACCCTAACCCCTGTTTGACCTAGTCCCCGCTCACTATCAAAACACAAAGAAATGCCTTCTCGCCCACACATTCTTTTTCCATTTAGGGTCAACGTTATATTGCTGTTCAGGCATTAACTGTCTTCAATCAGTACTGACTGGAAACATTGAGTCCATATTTAAATCGTATCCTACATTTTTTTTTTAACTTTGTGCATCTTAGTCAAGATTTGGTCCAGGATTAACCCATATTACTACAATGTAACAGAGCCAACGCAGGTAGAGGCTGGGGTAGTGGTGGGTGAAGGACCTTGATTGGACTGCAACAGCTGTCGGGTGATTACTTGGCGCATGTCCTGCCAAAACTAGTTATTTTAGGGTTTGGGTTTCTCTTCAAATACCTTCAACAACTTTGCCAGCATGGCGTCCTTGCAATGGATGGTGTTCTTCCAGTTCTTGGAGCTGTGCTTGACGCTCAGCTGCTGAAGCTTGCTTGACGCTTGTGGCCTATCAAGATGCACAAGAAACCACAGAGACGGTGACAAGGTAAGAATTGCTTGAAGGTGGAAGGGAAATGGGTTGTAAAACATAACATAAACTTGCATTTCTGTGTGTGTGACTGACAACTGTGACTGTGACTTAATTATAAATCTCAAATCAAACCCACTCTGTTCAAGGTAGTCTGCCCTCCTCAATTAAAATCCACCTTAGTTTTTTTTTCCTTTTGTTGCTTACTGTCTCTAGCGTCACCAAAGCAGACTCTATACTCTGTACATAAAACAATACTCTGATGAGCTTCTGAAATATAGAATACATTGATGTACAGTAAGTGCTGCTTGTCGCATTGTGCATTCGCTACTTCCATGCTGGAGTTAAAAAAGGACTGTTGGGTTTTTGGCCACGTGCCAATCTGACCACTATGGAATATCAGAGATTGTACAGCTGCAAGAGGAACTGGACCTTCTCTGTGTCTGCTTTTTGTCATGTCAGGAAACCGTGGTGGGTTGTATGTCATTCCCAGACAAGCGTTTCCTATTGCTGTATTCGTGCATTGTAACACATCAGCTAAATCTCTCTCCGATGGCCTCAGTTTCCAGACACAAAAGTACATATTTTGTGACACTTAACTCTCAAACTACTTTCACACCAGAGCTCACAGGCAGTCTTTTCTTGGACATTCAAAAAGAGATGAACCCTGAGCGACAATGCCTGAAACTAGAGGTCGAGAGCTGGCTCGGTGCAGAAAGTGCTCGCCCTGCTACAGGTAATATTGGAGACACTATCTTCGTGTTCAAAGAAAGGTGGTGGGGCAAATTTGGAGGAAGAGTCCCGGTTATGTCAATCGAATGTCAAATCGGAAGTAAAGCCTCGGTCAATACAGAAACAATCGAAACAAGGCGACTTTGATAAGATTTATATGAATTTCCACAAATATTATATTTAATTTCTTAAATTAATATCCAATTTTACACAAATTAATCTGTTCAGGAGACACCCACTTATATTCCTAGTTCATTTGTTGATAAAAATACGAACACATTATAATCTATATATATATATATATATATATATATATATATATATATATATATATATATATATATATATATATAATAACTTAATAGTTCATAATAAATGATCCTTTAGGTGAGTAAAATAGAGCTAGTGATCTGATTATGATGTATGAACAGGTAAGTAAAGCCATGCCAATAACTGCTCTCTTTCCTGGGAAATAATTATGATCATCGTTTCACTATATTTTCTACATGAAAATTAAAGTAATAAGTAAATAAAAAAATTTGAAATTCAAATGAACCACTAAATTGACAACAGTACAACAGAGGATGCCAACATCCTCATCACCTTCAACAATATCCACAGCAGGTGTTTGACCATTTAAGAGATTGCCACAAAGCCTCTTCAGATTAGGGTACTGGGTCATGAGGTTGTCCGTGAAGATGCAGGTCCAGAACTGTCTGAAGATCTGAGGACCTCTCTAAAACTTGATAATATACTTTATTTTGTGCATACTAGTTGAAGGTTATGAGCGATTTGTGGTATGCATGCATTAAATGCAATGTACATTTAATAATTTCAACATCACCTCATCTAAAATGTTATAAAGGGTAAACGGCAATGACCTACCGATAAATCAGATATGGTTGAAATTCAAGGACCCTCTCCCTCTCAGCACCTAGAAGAGCATAAAAATGACCAACCCAGGTGAAGTCTACCTCTGCTGGGACATTTGGAAACTGAAAGTTGAGGCTGCAGGGCATGTAAATATATTGACTACATTTGCACACCAAGGGCTTAGGTTTGATTTGCATGGTGGTGGGGACATGTCCATACTTTCTGTTTCAGACTAGCTACAGTACACCTTTTTTTTGTCTGCATCGATTGACAAGAGGTGTAGTCGGTTGCAGCCAATCGGATTAGCTGTAATCAGATTCCGCAACACCGGTGAAGTAAATTGTCCTTTGAGAAAGGAAGGCCTGACCATTTTTTTTTTTTTTTTTTGCTATTAATTAATTGACAATTAAGTTAACAATTAACTTTTTTTTACAATTTCATGGTTATTTTTCTGTAAAACCTTCAAATATGGATCATCACTCCGACACCGATAGATAAGAACTTATGGTAGGAAGGACTGCTCTCCAATAGTATCCGGCTGCGTCCTGCAAGACGGAGGCGTAACTTGTAGTAGGCGTAGTAGGAAAAACTTAATTCAACTCTTCTTCAGCTCTGCTATAACTTAACATACTCTTGCGTGACTCACAGCGCCCCGTGTGTGTCTACTATGCTAGACCTCCCACAACCATTTATAAGGCATTATAAAACACATACAATAATTACACCACAGGTACGTAAATGACCGCAACTCGGACCACAAATATTAGGCCTTATATAAAAATAATGCACCCGACCCGCTCATTTAAAAATATGCTCTTGATTAGTTTCATCATAGCCTTACTGTTTTACGTGAAACTGACATCCCTGACTCATAAGCATTAAGAAAATTAGCCTATTACAATTTTACAATGACATTTAATGCAGCAGTTTAACGTGGGGAACCTGCATAAGTTTAGCCTACTTTATCCCTTCATACCTTTAACAAAAAGGTGGAGCGGCATGAGAACTTAAAAAAAAAAAAAAAATCATCTGCGCCGCGAAGCGCTTCTCTCTATAGTCTATCTATCATGCCACTATGTGGGGAATTGGCAAATTGTCGCCCACTGCAGCTGTGGCGGGGGGGGGGGGGGGGGGGGGGACACGGCACTGGGACGACAGTTTGTGTTTGTCTGTTTGTGCCAAAAAAAAGCGTTGGTTTTTTTCGGAGGGGGGGGGGGGGAAAAAAGTGTTGGTTTTTTTTCGGAGGGGGGGGGGGGGGGCGCTCGGAGGGAATCTCCCCGGGGCGTAATTCAATGTAGAACTGCTACTGATTCTACTTTTGGTGTAATGCGTGATTTAGAAAAGTACAAGACACGCCTCCTACTACAAGTTACGCCTACTACAAGTTACACCTCTGTCTTGCACGACGCAGCCGGACCCTTCTCCTGCATTCAGCGATCGATCACCCAAGCCGGACCGTGATCAAAGTTCATCTGTACATATTGAGATGAACTTCAGTTGAATTAGGTTTTACAAAATAAAATTCAGGAAGAATATTTCAAAGTGATTTTTCTGCTAATATTGTTAAACATTTTCAGAATGAGGGTCACAGTCACACAGTCACCTCTACATTGTCCTTCACGCCTGACCTTGTGAGTATTAAGGGCCCATCCACACAGAGATGATTTTCGAGTGAAACCGCATAGGTCTTGTGCACGTTTTTTTTAAACCAGCTCCCAGGGTGGACGTTTCAGGTTTTGGATTCGTGTGGAGACCAGCAACGCAAACGATGATGTCATCGGCCAGAGTCAGAGCGAAATAAATGTGGAGGATATGCCTTTAGAATGACTGTAGAAATGAAATAAATAATACATATTGTTATTTATCTTCTTTTGGATTGGTCTCCAAGAATTAACCATTTAATGGGCGGGTAAGTGAAATCGCGCCGACATAACATCGCACAGCATTGAATATACAGTATATTCCAAAATTGATAATTTTTTAGTCCGATTTTCTAATCAGTGCAAACACGTTGGGACACCAGGATCCGCGAGAGGAAGATGTTGGATAATGAATTGACTGCCTGTGTTTGACTTCAGGTTGAATCGACTGTCGAGTGGTTTAGGTAGTTTCATGTTGTTGAGGATCTGTCACTTAGGCATACTCTGCAACATGAAACTGTTTTTCGGTGGATTTCTGTAGCTGAAACAGCGCCACACACAGGCCTGGAATGTGTACTACAGTGTTTCTAGAGCTAGATGTGTTTCAGCAATGACCGTCGTTACGGAGAAATGTCTGGCCCCCCTGCCGAGACAAATGGGGGTGGGGGGACAGATCGTTTTCGAAATCGTTTTCGAAATATGTGGATGGGGCCTAAGTGTAAAGGCTGAGTTATGCTTAAATTATGCTTCCGTGTTGATGCAACGCTAGGGGGCTTACAGACCCATTACGTCCTTGCGGACCCCCCTTGCATACACCGCAGGGACCTGATGTGCACCTCCCAAAAATCCTAGACGTGCGTCGAGGCGACGCAAACGAATGCAGCAGCATTGGCTGTGATTGGTCCGCTAAATAACTACATCCGCTGGAGACCGCTTTTCCGGATTCCACTCATTTCCACACCGCCGTTTTTTAAAAGTCTTCGAGTCAGTTTGAGTTGGTTGGTTGAGAGAGTTGCAAGAGTTTTGAGTTTTGAGTTTTTATTTGCAATAGAAGTATTTCTTCCTCGGCTTTGATCATTTTGAGCTCCAACGCCAGTCTCTCTGTCTCGGTCTCCATCGTTCACTGTGAGTAGAAGAAAAGCCAGAAGGTAAACAAATAGGCTATAACAAGGCTAACGACGAT
Source organism: Urophycis tenuis (assembly GCA_036785325.1). NCBI lineage: Eukaryota > Metazoa > Chordata > Actinopteri > Gadiformes > Phycidae > Urophycis > Urophycis tenuis. The sequence continues at coordinate 379,239 of JAXIVH010000119.1, forward strand.
ATATGTCACAAGAGTCTCGGTCGGTCGGTCAGTCTTTACAAAAAAACATAGAGCCCTCTACCGGTGTGGCATTGAATTGCATTTCAACACGTAAACCCCAAGCAGAACCATCACGACTGCGTCCAAGCAACTGCATGGTCATTGCGTGATCTTACGTGGAACCATAACCGATGCTTTAGACTCTGACAAAGCGGTAGGCCCTGATGGTGTGTTCTCCAGGGTACTTAAAGCCTGTGCCCCCCAGCTGTGTGGAGTACTTAATCTTCAACCTGAGCCTGCACCTCCAGAGGGTCCCTCTGATGTGGAAGACGTCCTGCCTCATTCCTGTCCCAAATACGCTGCGTCCCAGCAGCCCTCAGGACTACAGATATCATGAAGACCAAGGAGAGGCTTGTCCTAGAGCAGCTTAGGCCTATGGTCAGACCCTTCTCGGACCAGCTGCAGTTCGCCTACCCCGCCTGGGAGTCGAGGACTGCATCATCTACCTGCTGAACAAAGTCTATTCTCATCTGGACAAGCCGGCAAGCACTGTGAGAGTCATGTTCTTTGACTTCTCCAGTGCTTTCAACACCTTACGACCGGGTCTCCTAGGTGAGAAGATGGCGGCGATGCAGGTGGAAGCCCCCTTGGTGTCCTGGATTGTTGACTATCTGATGGGCAGACCACAGTTTGTACGCCTCCAGAAATGTGTATCTGACAGAGTGGTCAGCAACACTGGGGCCACACAAGGAACGGTTCTTTCTCCCTTCCTCTTCACCCTCTACACCTAGACTTCAACTATTGCAGTTGAGTCCTGCCACCTTCAGAAGTTTTCTGATGACTCAGCAATAGTTGGTTGCATTGAAGGGGGTGACGAGGGTGAAAATAGGACTGCTGTGGGCAACTTTGTCTCTTGGTGTGAGCTGAACTATCTGCAGCTCAGCGCAACTAAGACAAAGGAGCTCATTGTGGACCTATGGAGGGCCAAAACACCGGTGGGCCTTGTGTTCATCCAGGGGGTTGCTGTCAACACTGTTGAGGAGTACAAGTATCTGGGGGTGTACCTCAACAACAAGTTTGGACTGGACCAGAAACACAGAGGCTGTCTACAAGAAGGGCCAAAGCCGACTATTTTTTCTGAGGCGGCTAAGGTCCTTCAACATCTGCAGGACAATAGGATGTTCTATGAGTCTGTTGTTGCCAGTGCGATCTTCTTCTCTGTCACATGCTGGGGCAGTGGGATGAGGGTCGTGGACCCCAATAGACTTAAAGTGATGGTTCGCAGTAAAATTCACCCTGAGGTAATTTCCACGAGGTCACACGATATGAATATGAATCCCTGAGAAAACACAATCCAGCAATCCAAATCATGGAACACCATCGGATTGATTTATTCATACTTACCATGCTCTTACGAAATACTGGGCATTTCAGTTGTTTGGTCTGTGATGGGTTTACACAACACACACACACACACACACACACACACACACACACACACACGGATATCATTCACATGGAAAAAGGTGAAGACAGATTGAAGACAGGGGATTCTCGTAAACTGCCCCTACGTCTCAACAGGTGGGGATGATTGTGTTGTTCTCTATATGTTGTTGACTCAAGATTCAAATACAGCATCTAGATTTTACTATCAGGGCCTCAATGATTGATAACTAATAGTGTGCTTGAGCAGGCAAAAACTTTCAAACTTTCCACCAAACTACCCAACCAACTCCTCCAACAAACAGTGGTGGTTATTTGAAGGAAAACCAAACACCCTGTTTGACCTAGTCCCCAACCACTATCAAAACTGCAATTCTCAGCAATTCCTTGTTATTTTATTTCAGTCAGAAATGACTTACGTCCTTGATTTAACCATTTCTTACATGAAAGTAAAGTACTTCAGTTTTGGGGGTATGGTTCTACTCTCTTGGGGGCTCCCTGCTGTAGGACTAAATGCATGACATACAGATGTCAGACACAGCATCCCAACATCTGACAGCAGGGAGCACTAGACAACTCATTGTGTCGGTGACATACAATACAGAGCCCAACCAAAGCAGGTGGAGGGTGAAGGCCAGCACAGCACACTTAACTTTGCAGAGTGTGTGTGTGTGTGTGTGTCTGTGAGGTGGAAGGTCTTCAATTGACTGCCTAGCTACGTACCTGAGCTTGATTGGACTGCATCAGCTGTCAGCAAATAACATGGGACATAGAGTGTCCTGCCAGAAGTAGCTATGCCTGTTTTTATTCTGAAATAAGTTATTTTATGTTTTGGTTGTCCTTTAAAATACCTCAAACAGCTTCTTCAGAATTTTTCCCTTGTATTTGATGGTCCTCTTCCAGTCGGCTGATGCTTCCTTCCCGCTCAGCACCATAAAATCGCGGGGCGTGTACAACTTCTCTTCAAACATGATGCACGGGTCTCCTGAACCCACATGGTGACAAAGAAACAGCTGGTTGAAGGTGGGAGGGAAATGGCTTTAAACAGAAAACATAAGCTTGCCTTACATCTCTTTCCCTGTATTTAAATATCTAGTCAAACCCAGCAATTTCAATTAAATGTATTGTAATTTCATTAAAATCTACAGTGCTAATGGTCAATTATTATATATTTTTTCTCCTTGATGGCTCAATAGCAAATATGTCAGAGAAATAATGAAATAACAAAAATAATTAAATCCATCACATCAAAATGTCTCCAAACTATACACCAAAAACATATTTGATCCCCTTATATAAAGCCTGCTATATATAGCCTGGGCTAACCAACTTGTTTTATCACTTTGGCATGATCTAGTATCAATTCTTCTAACAGAAACTGCACAACATAAATCCCAGCGCTGTGTTTCTTTACACATTGTACACACTCAGACTTATCTAATCAACACTTGAACAGGAATGAAGTGACCACAGATTCAAGCTTCTGATCAGGCTGTTCCCAGCTCACCCTTTGCCATTTTGATGCGGTAGAGCATCCCCTTCTTGTCACCACAGGTAACAGGCAGCTTGCTTGGCAGACGGCCTGTTGCCTTTGTATGCTGAATAGGACCTGCCACTTCAAGGACACAGGGAATATTACATTAATATTATATAATATTCAAACTCATTTCACAATATGAACCAGAAGTTGGAAGCAGACTCAATGCTCTATACCTAAAAATGCCACTCTGATGAGCCTCGAAATACAGAATGAATTGCTGGAAGGGCTGCTTCTCTATTTCTTAGGAAGATTAAAGCAGAGTTGCATGAATCTTTCTCAACATACTATGCTGTCCCGGTTGATGAGGACAAGGGTATATCCAAACACTAACTTTGATGCTACTTTGATGCTGGAGTTATTAAAGAAAGGACCATTGGATTTCTGTCCGCGTGCCAACCAGACCTCTAATGGAACATTGTGTTTTGTTGGGGTGGCTGTCATGTCTGGAAACCCTGGTGGGTGCATGTTCAAAAACAACAGTTTCCTAGGGCTCTATACTCCCATTTTAACTCTCATCAGCTAAATAAGGTTTTCTCTGTGGTGGCATCAGTGTCTGGACACAAATCAAAAACCTTATTTGTGTTATGTGATTTTGAATTTATGATTTTATGATAACACTATTGAAATCACCATTGATAAATGTTGACCACTGATATCTCCAGGAAATTTTAAGCTGGAGCAAGTTCAAATGTCACACAATGTGGCTTTAAATCGCTTTGGACGGGATTAAAATCTAAAACGAATGTAGCAGAACAACTGCAACCAACCAGGGTTTGATTTGGAGGGGGGTGCCGGACTCTTAGCCTAAACATGAGAACAAAGGAGCAGAAAGAGGACAAAAGAATAAATATGAATCCCTGAGGAAACACAATCCAGCAATCCAAACCATTGAACACCATCGGATTGATTTATTGGCAGTTACCTCGCTGTTACTAAATCCTGGGCATTTCAGTTGTCCTGTCTGCAATGGGGTTAAACCACACACACACACACACACACACACACACACACACACACACACACACACAAACACACAATGTTGTTGAATCTAGATTCAAATACAGCATCTAGATATTGCTCAGTGATTGATGACTAATAGTGTGCTATTAGCAGGTTAAAACCTTCAAACCGTCCAGCAAACTACCCAGCCAACTCCTCCAACAAACAGTGGTGGTTATTTGAAGGAAAACCAAACACCCTGTTTGACCTAGTCCCCACCCACTATCAAAATTGTAAAAATAACCAATTCATTGTTATTTTATTTCAGACAGAAATCATGTCCTATATTTAACCATTTATTACATGAAAGTAATACACTTCACTTTTGGGGTATGGTTCCAGTCTTTTCAGGGCTCCCTGCTGTAGCATTTAAAAGCATGAGCCATGTATCCATGTGCGGCACATGACTAGATTGCCTTTCCAGATAAACACAAACAATTTTTCATCTAGAATAATTTGTTTCAGGGTTTGGTTTTCCTTTAAAATACCTTAATCAGCTCTTCCAGTGAGCAATAGATATCACTCTTCCACTTGTTGGATCTGGCTTTCCCGCATTTCTCCTGAAATTCGTAGGGTGTGTAGAACGTCTGGCCATACTTGAAGCAGGGCTCTCCTGAAACCACAGAGACGGTGACAAGGTAAGAACTGCTTGAAGGTGGGAGGGAAATGGGTTAAAACACAACACATAAGATAACCTTGCATTTCTGTTTGTGTCAAACTCCAGCACTGCTTTTAAAGATCTATTGATTTTCAAAATGCCTAATTAAATTAATGTAATTTTGTTCAAAAACAAAGACAATACAGAAAGATGATCAATTAATCCTCTTACCAACAAGGGAAAAACTCTTTTTCTCATTGATGGCTCAATTTCTAGTCTTTAGCTTTCATTTACTTTTTCAACAAAGAAAAAGAATGCCCAAAGTAACGAAATTCATTAAATCCAATCTAAACACTCCACACTTAAACTCAAACAGATCCCCTCATAAAGCCTGCAGTGGGCTCACACTTTTGTCACTCTGGCATGATCCATTACCAATCATTTTAACAGAAATCCCATCACTGTGCTTTTGTACACGGTGTATACATTCAGATTTATCCAATCAACACTTGAACAGGAATAAAATGGTCAGATTCCAGCTTCTGCCTGCTACATATAGCCTGGGCTAACCCACTTGTTTTGTCACTTTGGCATGACCCAGTACCAATTCTTCTAACAGAAACTGCACAACATAAACCCCAGCGCTGTGTTTCTTTACACATTGTACACACTCAGACTTATCTAATCAACACTTGAACAGGAATGAAGTGACCAGATTTAAGCTTCTAAACAGGCTGTTACTAGCTCACCCTTTTCCAGTTTGGTGCAGTCGAGTATCCCCTTCTTGCCACCACAGGTAACAGTCAGGCATGAAGGGAACTTCTGGCTCTCCATCGGCAGGGGGCCTAGGCCCAGGAATACAAACTATAATTAAATATAATATAAACTATAATTATATATTCAGGGGGAAAATAGACTCTGTAGGCAATGATTACATAATAATGTACTGCTGTCTCTCTCTCTTAAAAGTGGTACTTTATCTCAAAGACACAAAGCTGGCCGAATAAAAGTAAAATAGTAAATTGGGCGGCATTCATATGCCAGTCAGTCTCTCAAGAGGAAAGTATAATATCATAATTAATAATAGTAACAACAACAACAACAACCATAACAATAACTAGGCCAGTCATAATAATTGATCTTTTGTGTTCCTCATGTATTATTCCATAAGAACATATTGTTACTTAAATCAGAGGGAGAGAGAGGGAGTTTCCTTTCACGGTGAAGCAAGACGTGACACAGCCTGCTGGAAATAATGTCGTTGACAATTTCGCAATCAGTCTGCATGTGATTTGCCATAAATCGCATGTAAACACACACAATATTTGAACAAAAAATAATGTCAAAATGCTAATGGCATTGGTACAATGCCATTGATAATCATCATAATATTAATCATTGATAATCATTAATAATAATAATCATTTTTTATTATTCAGCAGAAAAGCTATAGAAAAAAATATGTAAACATGAACAAAACAACTATTATATCCCTGTATTTTCTGAACAGTTTGGTTTGTTAGCCAACTCCAATATTGATTGCACGCTTTGAGTGTTCTTAGCCTCACCTCACTAAACCTGTACACGCAACATTTTAAACAAATGTAGCAGAAAAAACTGCAGTCTCTCAAAAGGCTAGTATAATAATAATAATAATAATAATAATAATAATAATAATAATAACAATCATCAGAATAAGAACAATAAATATCATGAATATATTATAACTATAACCATGCCCTCATGATTATTGATCTTTTGTGTCCCTCCTTTGCTATTCCATGAATCAGAGGGAGAGAGAGGGAGGGAGTTTCAGTTCATGAGGAAGCAAGACGTGCCACAGCCTGCTAAAAAAAACACAATGGAAACGCCTCAGAAAGGTGGATGCAACATTCCAACCAGATTTGGCAATGACTCTGATTGGCTGGAGTTTTTACAACAACTTTAAGTTACGGCCATGTTTAGAAATAATTTACTGCCATGATATTTCTATGTTTTTTATATGCGGATGGTCTCACAGGGCAATGTATTAAGGGCTATACAATTAAAAGTGACTCAAGAGAGAGGAGAAGACCTTTCTGTCTTTATTGGTCATTCTCAGTATTTTTTAGATATGGGAACGAAATTTGTTTTCTGCATTTGGCCCATCCGATGGTACATAGGAGCAGTGGGCTGCTATGTTCAGTGCCCGGGGCGCAAGTTGGGGTTCAGTGTCTTGCTCAAGGACATGCAGACAGTTGGTGGAGGGGAGGGGGAGGAGGGGATCGAGCTGCCGACCCTACGGTAAGTGGACAACCCGCTCTATCTACCCGCTCTATCCATTGAGCTACTGCCGCCCCATCACCATCAACATCACCTTCAACAACATCCACAGCAGCCTGATCTTGGAGGAGCCTCCCTCGAAGCCTTTTCAGAGTGGGGTTCAGGTCCGTGATGGTGTCGTTGAAGATGCAGGTCCAGAAGGCCCTGATTTTCTGAGGTGGCTCGCTCTCCATCAAGTACAGAACATCATGTAAACTCTTCTGCATTTTCTCTTTGCTCTTCATACGGCTCATCTCCTGGAGAGTTGGGGAAGAAAAGATTTTGATGATTTTGTCCAGGAGGTATGAATGACCAAACTGATTTTTGAGGGGATTTTTGAGAGGAGCCTGTTACAAACTGTTATGAACTGTGTGTGTCATATGTTAAAGCCATATGTACACAAATTGTCTGGGCAAAGAACAATATATGAAATAGTTTTGTGAAAATTTAGTTATAATAAGAAAAAACTGTCAAGTTGAGTTATTTTCAAATAAGGAATACATTTACCATAAACGCCCATCATGTATATGTCACATCACAGATTAAGTGATAGTATTTTAGAAAAACATCAGTAATATGTTCTATGTGTTCCAATTGGCCTGTGGTATATCCAGAGGTGGAAGGTAACAAAATACATTTACTCACGTTACTGTATTGAATGTTTTTTGTGTATTTTGCATTTTTTAAGTTTTAGAATTGGTATTTTGTATTTTATTTGAGTACGTTTTGACTGAAGTATTGTACTTAGTTACATTATAAATCCTATTTGTTACCGAGTAAACAAATGTTCAACCCAATGAAAACCTACAGGGGAAAAATACACAGCAGGAAACCAACACAGTGACAAATGATGATGTGAAGAGCACTGTGTGTGTGTGTGTGTGTGTGTGTGTGTGTGTGTGTGTGTGTGTGTGTGAGAGAGAGAGAGAGAGAGAGAGAGAGAGAGAGAGAGAGAGAGAGAGAGAGAGAGAGAGAGAGAGAGAGAGAGAGAGAGAGAGATTGTGTGTGTGTGTGTGTGTGTGAGAGAGAGAGAGAGAGAGAGAGAGAGAGAGAGAGAGAGAGAGAGAGAGAGAGAGAGAGAGAGAGAGAGAGAGAGAGAGACAGGGTACACATGTTTAATGTTTTACCACTAAATGGATGAGCACAACTAACTTTAAGCTGCTGCTTAAACTGAACAACAAGAAAGAGGTCTCATTTGTTGTTATTGCACCTGCATTTGTAACACTTGTTCTTTAATTTAGCAATTAGTCATGAGAGGGTGTGGATTAGGCTATGGAAAAATAAGGAACGCCTGAGAGGCATGACAGGCGTTCCTTATTTTCTCCATAATTCACACCGTCGAGTGGCTAATTGCTATTCTAAAACTCTAAAAACGCTTCCGTTTCACTAATAATTCACTAGATACGCAACAAAGTAGTTCCCAGATACAAGGACAGGTTGCAGAAACAACACGTCGCTTGCAAGCAATCACTTTATTTTTAACAGCCCCTTTCCACAAGCAGTTTATCGACCATAGTTAGTCCACCCAACAAATCGAAGTTAACTTTCCATTCCATAACAAAGCAGAAAAAAGCCGGTTCCGGGTTTCTTTATTGTCGTCGTCGTTGCTATGCGCGGAGTGATATGTGAAGCGGTCAGCAGCAGCGTTGGATGGGGACAGGTGTACTTTATCGTCTCATAAGGTACACCTATCAGCCAATCAAAATCAAGCATTGGGATTAACAGTTTTAGAATTAAAAACTAAATAGTTTTGGATTTATGAGCCATTACACAGAAAGTAACTCAGTAGCTTTTACTTAAAGTAGCCTATATTTAAAATGAACTACTTTTTACTTCTACTTGAGTACATTTTCAGATGGGTAATTTTACTTGTAGGCTAATTTTACTTGCACTTGAACAAAGTATTGATACATTTACTTGAGTACAATTTAGTACTTTTTCCATAAATGGGTCTGGGTTCGTATGGGTTAAAAAAAAAACTAATTTGGATTCCTTACTCCTACTCCTACTTCCTTGCTCCTCAGTTTTATTTCTATGTTTATATCCACATATGCCCCACTAGTGTGGTGCGATGCGTCAAAAAAAACAGCTCCCGTAGGATTTTTGTGCTAAAATTGATTTTTTTTTTGCAGATCTTGGTTCTATAGAGTCCAAACTATGAGAAAATGATGGGGTTCAAATTTTCCTGACCCCCAACCCATTTATGGGGGGTCATCTATTTGGGACCTCCCAGAACAGTATGTCAGCTAGTTAATGTCCAATTTTCATAATATTAGAATTGATTTGTATGTGTTAAAACATTCTGAGTTGATTTCTTAAACTTTTAAAGTGGTCAGAAGAATCTTTTCTGACATTTGGTAGGTGTGTTTCCTCACTTGAGACCTTCCGGATAGACCCCTGTGCCTATCCCAGTTCTCAATACATTTATTTCTGTACAGACCACAGAAGTGTGCATCTCTTTGTTGTAAGTACTGTGCAGATATTCTTGTGCACAATTCATTCTTGTTGAAGTTATCTGGCAAAATGGCAGAGGAAAAAAAGATCTGCGTGATCTGTAAAGAAGGTGCCACACCTAACAAACGACTTGTTAGCAATCCAGCTATGATTGATGGCCTTCTACAATGTTGCAGGGAGAGAGTGTCTTTAGGTCAAAGTGATATTAAGCATCTAACTGACCACTTGTCTAGCCTGAATGAAGTGGAACTTCAATCTGTGCATTATCACAGTGAGTGTAGGAAACCTATCGTAAACAAGACATTAATAGAACGTCTTAGGGGTGACCAATCCCGACCTGATTCACCTGCCTGTTCTACACCCGGACGCCCTTCAAGTACAAGTACAGAACCAGCTCGACCTAAACGATCGAAGGCTATCCCAAAGGAGAAAGTGTGTCTGTTCTCATCATGTAACTTTTGTTCTAAGACTTCAGAGGCACTGCACCGTGTTTCTTGTGATTCAATGGGCATAACGCTTCTCGAGATAAAGCAGCAGACCCAGGATGACCAAGTCAGAGTTTGCGTAACAGACCTAATGGACGTTGGGGATGCTTCAACTCTTGAAAAGTACTATCACTTGGCATGCTTGCGGACTGCAGAGCGCACATATAAAGCAAAGACAGATCATGACAATGAATCACTCATTCGCTCCTTGTGTGATGACCAGTTAATACTTGCCATTCAAAATACCCTCAAAGACGATGATGTTACACTTGACATGCGCAAGGTCAATGATGCTTACATGTCAATTCTAAAAAGATATCACGTGGATGTGGATGAGACTACAAATTATCGCAAGTATCTTAAAAAGATCATTGGTGAACGACTTCCAGATGTCCAGTTTGTCAGATCATTACGACGAAATGAACCAGACAAGCTTATCCAATCAAGTGAAGTTGACAAAGCTGTCGATCACAGGCTTTCCATGAAAGATGATGGTCAGGTAATTGGTAACCTGAAGAATGTTGCTAATATGCTGCGGGAAGAGATGATGCAAACGCGCAGCTGGACATTTACAGGGACTTTTGATAACTTTGAGAACCCCTCTTTACTCCAATTCTTCCTAAGCCAACTCCTTTTTGGCAGTCATGTTGACAAAGTGTCTGGAATGAGGGATGAAGAAGTAGACAGGATTATTGATGTTTCATGCCAGTTTCTAGTACAGAACATTCATACTGAACGTCAGGTGAAACATCAGCCCAAGGCAGAGGTTGGTTTCAGGCAAAATGTCCAAACACCGCTTTCAATTGGACTGCCCCTTGCCATCTACTCAAGAGTGCGTGATAAAACCCTTGTCCAGAACCTCTCAGATGTTTACATTGGAAGTGAATACCATAAGATCATTGATCTTGAAAAAAGACTGGAGCAGTCTGTTCTTCATCGAATGAAGGATGCTGGTGGATTTTGTCTCCCTGATTTTGTCAAGAAGGATGTGAACGTCTGGTTTGCTGTTGACAATATTGATCTTTTGGAAGACACGCCCACTGGGCAGGACACATTCCATGGGACCTTGGTTGTAATCAAACAGCAGGCTGAAGACGGAGACCTGCTAAATTCACCACTTGTTATTCCAGAGAATGTTTGCACAGCATCACCTCTGGCATTTGATGTAAACTTGCTGCAAGGGCCAATCATCAAAACCACTCCCATGAGATTTAAGGCCGTATTAGGAAAGCGTAAAAATCTTGTTTCCCAAGACTTCACTCACACCTGGGCACTCACAAACCACCTTGCAACTGATGATAATAGAGGGGCAACCTCAACTGAAACTCAGTTGGTAAGCAAACAGACACAGAACAGTGAAGAACAGAGCGCAACCTCAACTGAAACTCAGTTGGTAAGCAAACAGACCCAGAACAGTGAAGAACAGAGAAGTCATACTGAATCTTCAAACGTCAGGAATCCAGATGACTCTACAATTCTGTCGATAAAAGGAAAAGTGCGTGAATCCAGGAAATTGGTAAAGAAAGATGTGATGCCAACTTGGGCTGCAACTGAATCTCTACTGCTATCACAGTCCTCTAACACTTGCACCTGTACAAACACAGGGGTGATTGCTCCACTGTTTAAGACCTCGCCAACAGATTACGGTACCCTCTATAGCAGGGTTACTCAATAAGCGGACTCCGGTCCGGGTCCGGACCCAAACGCAATGAAATTCGGACCGAGACAAAAAAATCTATATTCGTTTTTTTTTCATAGTGATCCAAGCGATATTTCATTGGCGTGTGATTTCTGGATGTACAGCTTCCAATCACGTTCTATCTCCTGCCCAATCCAAATGTCCTATCAGTGGTTGTATATAACATCACCATGGCAACTCATTTTAGCCGCGAGCGCGAGGTCTGCGTGTTTTTTTCCCTCCGCGCGAGTCTGTCGGTCCGTCAGATTTGCCAACGGTACCTGTTTCTTTCGCAAGCAAAAGTCATGGCGTGCTCCAAACTTGCCAAAAAGCGAAAGGTGGATTCCGAAAATCGTGAATTTAGGAAAGAATGGGCCGACAAATATGCATTTGTGCTGCCTGCGGGGAGCACAAAACCAATGTGTTTAATCTGTAATGAGACAGTTGCCCTCGTCAAAAGTGGAAACGTGAAACGTCATTACGAATCAAAGCATGGCCACTTCGAGCAAAATTACCCACACAACTCTGAGGTAAGGACCAGAAAAATAAGCCAAATGCAAGCATCATACCAAGCAACACGCACTATGATAGTGTGATAGGGTCAGCCCACGTAGATGCTCATTGGCTCACACACACCGGCAGCGTATTTTCAATTAACGATCTCGTCACTTCCGCCGGGATAAAGTAGGGTACGGTCTATTGCTCGAGTGACTCGTTGCCGTCGCTGTGTATGGAGTTGGCTGCGGGGGGTTCATGCCTGAACGTTACGGGCATTGATCGCTGACGTGGGGCCCTCTTCGATGCCCATTCCCTTCTGGGCTTATCCTTTTGCTTCGGCAGTCAAGCAATCTGACATCACCAAGTCTGGCCACTGTTTTCCTCGGTTTATTCCTTTTTGTTTTTTTTGTGTTTTTTTTGTTTTTTTTGTACATTGAGCTAGCGGAGCCACGTGTCTGATTGTGATTTGTGTACTGGTCTTCATGTTTTATTTTGTTTATTTCCCCTCTTGCCTTTATTGCTATTTGTCTTATTGTTACCCATTCTCGTTGGCCTGTGGGCCTAACCCAGGGCAGGTAGTATTGTGCCTTGTGCCTAGAATGCATCCTTCGGTCCGCCCTTAATTTGCTGTGTAGACACCCCCTAGTGATTGAGTGTGTTGAGTGTGACACAATCGTATAGGCTTGTTCTGTGTGTGATTGAGCTTGGCCTCGTAACCTTGTGCACTTTGCAGTGGTATACTCTTGTGGGTGTATGAGTGTATTTATGATCACGTATGGCTGGATATTAGTGAGAGGTATTCAAGCCGCGTTAGTGCAGCTACTCTGGGTTGACCCCTGGGCCTGTGTTATGTGTTTCCGTCCTTGTATGTCCGTCTTGTTACCCCTGCCAAGCACACTCAGACTTCAGTAAAATAAAAGTATTTTTGTGTACAACAGCCTCAGTTTTCATCCATTTAATTGGGTAATCTCCTGTAATATTGGGGTTGGCCTGGGGATTAGCCCATGGTCACATTTGGCGTTGTCGGCAGGATGCAAAACTAGAGGCTGTGACAGTCTGTTTGTCTTGGTATCACTTTTCCATTGTGGACCTCTGTTACTGTGGCTGCCGCTAGTTAGCTTGCTTTGTTTTTTGTTTTGTTTTTTATTTTGAGGAAAACAGTGGTTGAAGACAAAGTCCATTGGGTATCGGATCATCAGGGGGAGAGCAAGAGACCAGGTCGTCCTGAAGGGCCCAGTGACTTCATACTTCACCCTCTGGCTTGTTGTGGGTTGTTTAATTAACTGTTGTTTTCTTGCTGTAAACCCCTTTTTCACCTCACTCTCAGACCATCATGGAGGGTGAGGGAATGGCAGCCCAGCTTAAAGCACTGACCGAGTTGGTACAGCAGCTGCAGGCAGATAATAAGAAGCTCAGGGAAGAGGTCGCACAGCAACAGGCTCCCCCAACTGGCAACAGTGGGTCATCAGGTCAGGCCCCTAGCTCTAGTACTGTACATAATGATGTAGGTAGGTCAGGCCCATCAGTGGTGGAACGGTATGTGTACATCCCTCGAGATCGTAAATGCCCAAGATTTTCAGGGAAGTTATCCCATGACTCCCTGAAGGTGGAGGAGTGGGTGGAAGAGGCCCGTCGGCATTTGTCTCTACGTTCTATGCCCATGGCTGAACAGACCCTAACCATCTTTGACTTGCTTGATGATGAGGCCAAAGCAGAAGTTAAGTTCCGCCCTACCGCTGATCGTGATAGCCCTGAAAAGATCTTTGAAATACTTAAAAGTATGTATGGGTGCACCCAGTCCTACATTAGCCTTCAGAAGGAATTTTTTCAGCGACGGCAACTTGAAAGCGAGTCCTTAAGGGAATATTCTCATGCGCTCATGCACATGCTAGAAGCCATAAAGTTAAGAGATTCTGCATGTTTTGCTAATCCGGACAAGGTGTTACGTGATCAATTCATAGAGAATGTGAGAGATGTCATGCTGAAGCGTGAGCTGCGACGTCAAGTCCGCTCTCAGCCAGCTATTGCTTTTTATGACATTCGCAGTGAAGCTCTTCGTTGGGTACAGGAAGGCGAACACGCTAGTCAAAGACCCCGTGCCCATTCCTTTAGTACTCAGGCGGCCTCTGTGTATGACGTTGACTCTAATGCGGTATCCGCTAAGCCCACCACTGAGTTGACAGAGCTGAAAGAATCCCTTCGCAGGCAACTGGTTCAGCTGGACACAATCTTGAAACGACTTGACTCGTCCCAGCCAGTCGCTTCCTCCAGCCTCAGGCCGCCGTTACGCCCACGCTTGCGCTTCGAAGCCGATGGTACACCCATATGCTTACACTGCAGCCAACCAGGTCACATAGCGCGATTCTGTCGAGATAAATCCAGTACTGGGTATAGAATAGAGGTAGCATCCCATGCCCATACTCAGCAGCCGGAAAACTAGCACCCCCTGGCGTTATGGCTCAAACGTCGGGTGGGGAACTTCCGGGCTGTCCTGTTAATACGTCACTGCTCATTGGGAAATGTCCTGTAGTAGAGGTCCAAATTGGGGGTGTCTGTGTGTCTTGCTTGCTGGATACTGGCTCGATGGTGACGACCATTACTCAGAGCTTCTTTGAGCAACAATTACAGTCACGTCTCCAACTTGAGTTGCAGCCTTGCACTTGGCTGAAACTAAAGGCAACAAATGGCTTAGAGATACCCTACTTGGGGTACCTGGAGATGGATGTCCACTTCTTCGGCCGACTTTTTCCTAAGATGGGTATTCTTGTTGTGAAAACTCCACCTGACCCCAACGCCCAGCCTCATAAAGAGTCTGTCCCTGGCCTATTAGGGATGAATATTATCCGCCATTGTTATCAAGAATTGTTCACAGACCATGGCAGTGCACTTTTCCATTCACCTGATGTCCAGCAGGCGGGCAGAGCATGGCGTCAAGCCCTATCCGAGTGCCAACAGTTAGAACGGGTGTTGGAGAGTGGTCGAATAGGAACAATACGGGTGCAGTCTGGCCCAGCAATAAGAGTACCTGCAGGATCGATGAAACTAGTCCCCGCCTCTTGTCACCAGGGGTTAGGGCCCACCCTTGCGTCTGCTCTGTTGGAGCCAGTATCGTTCATTGACGGTCACCTCCCTGTTAACCTGCTTATACCAACTGCCTACCTCTCCGTTACATGTGACAGCGTCCAGGTGCCAGTCGTCAATATTGGGAGTCAAGATCAGTGGCCGTGGCCCAGACTGGTGTTGGGGGAATTGTATGTAGCCACAGCACCGGCCACCACTCCTCCTGTCGATTTTGAAATACAAGCCAATTGTCATGAACAAGTGGTCCTTATCCAGTCCACTCAGACAGAGAGTGACCCCACTCCTGACTTCTCTCAGCTTACCTGGCCCTCCCTATCAGTTCAAGAACAGGATGAAGCCCGCTCACTGTTACAAAAGTACAGCAGTGCGTTTAGTCTCGGTGATGGCGACCTGGGCTGTGCCACTCAAGTCCAACACACGATTCCCTTGCTCGACCCAGCCCCAGTACGGCAGCGGTATCGTAGACTCCCACCTTCCCAATACGATACAATAAAAAGACATGTTCAGGAGTTGTTGGAGCACAATGTCATCCGACCTAGTTGCAGCCCTTACGCGTCACCCATAGTAGTAGTTGAGAAGAAAGATGGCTCCATTCGCCTCTGCGTTGATTACCGTCAACTTAACGCTAAGACGCGGAAGGATGCATTCCCTTTACCGAGGATTGAAGAGTCTCTTGATGCCTTAAGCGGGGCCAAATGGTTCAGTACTTTAGACCTGGCAAGTGGTTACAATCAGGTCTCAGTCTGCGAACAAGATCGGGAGAAGACGGCGTTTTGCACCCCCTTTGGCTTGTTTGAATTTAACAGGATGCCGTTTGGGTTGTGCAACGCGCCAGGGACGTTCCAACGTTTAATGGAGCGGATTTTTGGTGATCAGAGCTTTCATGCATTGCTGCTGTACCTAGATGATATTGTCATCTTTTCTACCACCTTTCAGCAACATCTTCAGCGCTTGGAAATGGTCCTGAATCGACTACAACAGCACAACCTGAAGTTAAAGCAGAAGAAATGCAAGTTCTTTCACACTGAAGTCAACTATCTCGGACATGTCATATCTGCGTCAGGGGTGGCCACGGATCCCGAAAAGATCCGAGCTGTTGCTGAGTGGAAGAGGCCCTCTACAGTAAAAGAACTTCGCTCCTTTCTGGGTTTCGCTTCTTATTACCGAAGGTTTGTGGCAGGTTTCGCCACCTTGGCTGCTCCATTACACAAGCTGGTGGGTGCATTGGAGGGGACTCGAAAGAAGCCGGGACCTCGGGTGCGGGGGTCTATCGATCAACATTGGAGTAGGGACTGTGAGGAAGCTTTTGTAACTTTAAAAGACCGATTGATCCGTGCCCCTGTGTTAGGGTATGCAGACTTCTCCCACCCCTTTGTAGTAGAAATTGATGCAAGTCACTCAGGACTGGGAGCGGTATTGTCGCAAGAACAGGATGGGCAGAGACGCCCAATCGCATATGCCAGCCAAGGTCTACGCCCTAGCGAATGAAACATGTCCAATTACAGCGCCATGAAACTGGAATTTTTAGGCCTTTAATGGGCTGTAACCGAAAAATTTCGAGAATACCTACTGGGCAGCAGGTTCACCGTCTATACAGATAATAACCCTCTCAGCTACCTCCAGTCTGCGAAGCTGGCAGCTGTGGAGCAACGGTGGGCATCTCAACTTGCCTTGTTTAATTATGAGATAAAGTACAGGCCTGGCACAGCAAACCGCAATGCAGACGCACTCTCCCGGCTGCCAGCATTTTCCAATCCAGAGTCTGCGACAACCCAGTCAAGTACCCCTGCCCTCCCAACCTGTCCCACACCTAGGGAAACCCCAGAGCTGGGCCCCCAGTTGCTCCACTCCCTGGAGGTGAAGGCCAGCACCTAAAGTGTCCTCAGGCGGAGAAGCCCCTGGTTCCCCTAGGGCGGCAGGATTACTTCCATGTGACCGTTGGAGCGTCATACCCCTCTCAGGCATTCAAGTCCCACTCGATGTGCAAGGCAACGTGGCCCCCGGGCTGGGCCCCCGGGTGGCGCATGTAAGTGAAGTTGGAGCCTCAGTATCCCGAAGCAAGGAAGATCTGAAAGTACTACAGGCAGCTGACCCTTGCATTGCGTCCTTCATGCACTTTTGGAAGAGGGGCCGATCACCCAGAACGGTTGAATTGAGCACAGCAAAAGATGGGGTACGAGAGCTTGTTAAACAGTGGCAGCGAATCAGGGAAAAGAACGGGCTGCTCTACAGAGAGGTCCAGCTTCCTCCAGCCAGAACGACAGCACTCCAACTCCTTCTGCCAACAGCCCTACGGGACGAGGTGTTGACCAATTTGCATAATAACCATGGTCATCAGGGTGTAGACCGAACCACAAGTCTCATCCGTCAGCGGTGCTATTGGCCCAGGATGTGCCACGACATCAAGAAGTGGTGTGAAGAATGTGAACGGTGTGTGGTTGCAAAGGCGACCCTACCCAAGGTCCGAACATTCCGGGGAAGCCTACTTGCCACCAGGCCCCATGAGATAGTAGCCCTTGACTTCACCTGCCTGGAACGTGCAAGCAGCGGCCACGAGAATGTGTTGGTAGTAACTGATGTATTTTCCAAGTTCACGCAAGCCTACCCCACTTCGGATCAGAAAGCCAAGTCTGTGGCGAAGGTGTTAACAGAAAAATGGTTCTGCACCTACGGAGCGCCCCAACGACTCCATTCAGACCAAGGTCGGTGTTTCGAAGGAGAACTATTACACGAGCTATGCATACTCTATGGAGTCCGAAAGAGTCGAACTACCCCTTACCACCCTGAAGGAAATGGGCAGTGCGAGCGGTTTAACCGCACACTACATGACCTCTTGAGAACACTACCACTGGATCAGAAAAGGAAATGGCCACAATTGCTCCCCCAGCTCCTGTTTGCATATAACACCACCGTACATCAGTCCACCAAGTATTCACCATATGAACTCATGTTCGGTTGCAAGCCTCAACTCCCTGTGGATCAGTTGCTGGGCATGGTGGAAACGAACCCCTCTGACCAGGACCCAGGGGACTGGATGGCACAGCATAAAGAACGCCTGTCCAACGCATACCGCCATGCACGACATCAGTTGGAAACCGCTGCAGCCCAGCGCAATAAGGCCCATGCAGAGCCAGTACCCATTCTTCCCAAAGGCACACCTGTGTACTGCCGAAACCACTTCCGGGGCCGGCACAAAATTCAGGACATCTGGGACTCCACAGTCTATGAGGTAATCGACTGTCTTGATAAGGTGGGCACCCTCTACAAGATCAAACCTCAAAAAGACAATGGCCCGTGTAAAGTCATTCATCGCACCGAGATCAAACCAGTTCCTTGGAGAATCGAAGCCCCGCAAGATGGGGCCACTCCTCGCCCACCCTTTGTAACGAGACGTGCTCGTAGTCCCTCTCCAGCGGTTCATACGGCTCAAGACCTGGTCCCGTCGATCACAGAGACAACTAGCCCACATGAGTTAGAGGAAGCAGACCTTTGGAGGAGGACCAGCCACACCACCAGTCTGTCACCAGCCCCCCGAGACAACCAGCAGTGCGTTCCATTCCTTTCAAGCAATGCAAGTCCACCTTCACCCCCAATGGAGACACCATTCAGGCCTCCTACGGAGGGGATAGTAGATGAGACACCTGACCCTGAGTCACTAGACACGGCAGAATCACCCCCCTCACCAGCGCACACCGGTATGACACCAGACCTTGCGCCCGCACCCCTTTGCAGGCGTTCAAGCCGTACCACAGCCGGTCGACACCATAACCCCTTTAACCTGCCACAGTCTGCTATTGGCGATCCGGGTATACCCACAACGTCCGTGGATGCCACTCAGACCACATCTAGTTCAATTTCTAATACGTTAGAGATGGTTCACCGGGACGGTGAACATTAATGGCCGGGGTGAATGTGATAGGGTCAGCCCACGTAGATGCTCATTGGCTCACACACACCGGCAGCGTATTTTCAATTAACGATCTCGTCACTTCCGCCGGGATAAAGTAGGGTACGGTCTATTGCTCGAGTGACTCGTTGCCGTCGCTGTGTATGGAGTTGGCTGCGGGGGGTTCATGCCTGAACGTTACGGGCATTGATCGCTGACGTGGGGCCCTCTTCGATGCCCATTCCCTTCAGTGCATGAATGAAGTAGCAATCGCTCTGTATGAGGGAACTCAAAAAGATGACATCATACAAAAAATAAATCAAATACCCCTCTCAGATTCCACTGCAGTAAGACGAACTGAAAACCTTGCTGAAGATTTGTTGAACCAAATGAAATGAGCTGTTAAAAAGGCTAAATGCATTTCATTGGCTTTGGATGAATCCACAGACAACACAGATAATGCCCAACTTCTGGTGTTTGTCAGATTTTTTGATGAAGAGAGGGGGGAATTCTTTGAAGATGTGTTAGGCCTCACAACCCTTCATGGGCATACAAGAGGGGATGACATTTATGAAGCAGTGATGGAGATGTTGAGAGACCGAGAGATAGACCTGAAGCATGTTGTTTCCTGCCACTGCAGGTGTCCCCATCTAGCAGGAAATGGGCCCTGCCCATTCTCACCACATCCCCTCCACATACTCTTGTGAGTCATCCTCCTCAACGATGACTATGTTGAAGAACAAATACAGGAGTACACTCACTAATGAACACTTACACCAGTGTCTACGCCTGGCCCTCACACCTTTTGTGCCCAGGTTTAAATAACTGGTGGCACAAAAAATGTGTCACTTTTCACACTGATGTTGACAGAACACATCATCCTTTGGGCATAGTTCAAACACTCTTTGTGGATTTACTGCCTTTTTTTTGTTCAGAGTTCTAATTTTGTAATTAAACCGTCACTGTTCCGGACCCTGGACAGATTTTAAATTTGGTGAGTGGACCTTTTGACTTTCTAATTGAGTACCCCTGCTCTATAGCATTCTGCAGTTAACCCAGGGCATCTCTGCCACGGTTGTCGGCCCTCACAGAAAAACACTGATAACACTAGATCTCGACCTTTACTCCCGTGCATTGAAGATCCAGCAGTCAGTTGGAAATGACAATTGGATCCTAAGAGCCGGAACTCTCCACATAGCATTTCCTGCATTGCATGCTCTTGGTAAAACCATTGATGGAAGTGGCCTTGACAAAGGCAGTACTTGAGCTCATCAAATGTGGTTGCAAAGCAGGTTGCAAGGGACGGTGCAGCTGCTCAAACAATAACCTGCCTTGCACACCTCTCTGCAAATGCTATGGTGGAGACTGTGTCAACACTATTAGGGAGGACATTCAATATGATGATGATGATGATGATGATGAATAGATCCTGCAAATAATGTGTTGTAGGCATAATTGACCGTGGGCTTTTTAAGAGGATATGATGTTGTGTTGTTAGTGTGAGTGCAGTGTGTGAAATAAATGGACACGTTCTGCATGCCTAAAGTGAGAAGTTACAATACCTTCATTCCCTGCAGTAACACCTGTCAACCATAATGGTAGAATATTAATAAACTATCAAATTAGAATAAATCAATGCAAGATACAATTTTTCTAATAATATTACAATATTATTCCAGCTACAAAAACTTGTAATGCATCAATTATGATCTAATTTGACATAGTTCTGGAACAGGAGCAGAGCGAGTAATGTAATGAGTGCTGAGATGAGTCCGGGGGGTCCCTGGTGAAGAAAGACCCCAACCAAAAGTCAGAAAAGATTATTTTGGATACTTTCAAAGTGTAAGAAATCAACTCAGAATATTTAAAAACCTATAAAACAACCCTAATATTATGAAAATCAGACATTAATTGCCTGGCGCACTATTATAAAAGGCCCAAAATATATGACCCCCCAAATAAGGGGTGGGGGGCGGGAAAATTTGAACCCCATCATTTTCTGACTGTTTGGTCCCTATAAAAGCCAGAAAAGCAAAAAAATCAATTTTAGCAAAAAAATCCTACGGAAATACATATGGCACCAGACTACACCTCTGGCTAGGTAACTTCGACCTGTTGGACGCGAGGCTTCGTATTTTTTCTAGTCTCACCTGGTATTTCTCTTCAGGGATGAGGCCGTAGTCGCGCAGCTTGCCTAAGAAGGTATGCGGCTTATCCATTTGTGATATTTCCGTCTTATTGCGTTGGAAAAACAGTAGGAGCGTGACATCTTCGACGAAATATACTGGATTCATTCTGATTACTGTACTATGAAGATCCGTCTGCAGTTACAGTTAGTGTGATAATCGTACGACGCGTCAACCCAACGTTATCATACGACACGTATAGGCCTACACAAGGAAAACGTCGATAATGACAGATAATGTACCGCCTTCATTCAAACGGATTCCATAAATTTCACTTCCTCTTACCTTCTGATGAAACGAAAATGAAAGTTTGTAGGCGTACTTTACTTAGAAGCAGCCAGGGGGGCGGGGATATTTGCGCTCTGCCAAGGATGCACAGGCAGAGATACGTGTGTGTGTGTGTGTGTGTGTGTGTGTGTGTGTGTGTGTGTGTGTGTGTGTGCGTGTGTGCGTGTGTGCGTGTGTGCGTGTGTTTCTGTGTGCGTGCAAGTGTGTGTGTCGTTCTGACACGTGTGTTTGGTCTTTGCTGGCAGAAGCTTAGTTTTTTATTGTCTTGGTGTGTGCACATGTGACTGAGTTTGTGTTTGTATGTGGGTGTGTTTTGTACTTTTTCTTTTTTTTGTAATAATTGGCTACCCACTCTTACTCAAGTTAGTACATTTACATTTAGGGCATAGGCCTATAGCAGACACTTTTATCCAAAGTGACTTACAAGGGTGAAACATTTAATTGCTGACAATACAGTACGAGAATCACCAGAACAAGTTTCAAGCATTTCAATTGCTAGGTTAACAAGGCCGCCTTAACCTAATGTTAGGCCCCGGGGCTGAGAGGTTTTGTAGCCCCCCCCCATCCCCTCGATTTATAGAGTCTCATTTGAACATTTTAATTTAAAAAAGTGTAATATCGAGGTAATCTACATCACAAAATGCATTACTTTCTTTCGAGACATACAACAGTGAGTTTTCCCTCTTTGAGCCAGAAAACACCATAATGTTATTAACATATCACTGAGCACTTGAACATAAACACAAGACACTTTATTTAACAACCAGAAACAGCAACATTGGCCCCCCCACTTCTACCCTCCTGCCACATTATTTTCAAGCCAAATCAAAGGTCTCTATATTACATTACTTAAAAAAAAGCTGCCTCACCAGCCCAGTAAAGCCTCCTCTGCAGGCTCTGGGTAGACTGTCAGCCGTCTGGCTCTATCCAACAGCCCCTATAGCAGTAATCCCCACTTACCCTGGCACTGTATGGGCTCCAGTTATAAAATATATGAATAAATAAAAGAGCAAGCCAAATTGTATCTGGTTTGTAATCAAACATTTCTAGCGCTGGTGTGTTTTATTTTGTTCTCTATGGCCCCTCCGCGGCTCCGTAGTACACAAACATAAAACAAGAGAAGAGATAATTTACATTTTTAATCCAATAAGAGTACATCATCACTGTACATAATAAGTGCAGTGCCAGGCAGGGGGTTCTTCTCTCTGTCTCCTCTGATTAATAACAGTTGTGCACTGAGCGCAGCTTGCTCCCTTAGTCTATGTGCGTGACTGGGTGCGTGCACCGAGATAAACGTGATATATTTGCAAGCATCAATAGTCATTGATTTTCAGCCAGAACCGTATTTCCCGCAGCTCCGACACCAGCTGTAACCTCTTTACAAAGTGAAATCAAACAGATATTTAATCATAGGAGGAAAAGAGAGAGTCACAGCTGTTCAAAGGAGGCTATTAGTTTTGTTTTTATTATGAAAGCAAATATGTGAAGCGTTAATTTATAGCCTATACTATATTGTTAATACTGTTTACTCCAAGCCTGCTTTGTCGTTGTTACTTGTTGGGGTGTGTGCGGGCTTTGTGCACCGCGGGGTCTGAGCGCAGGTGATGAGAGCAACGCAGGTGTGCTTCTGAGGATTTGCATGTCACTAGGGTTTAATCCCGGGACCCGGGATTAAACCCTAGTGACAACCCTAGTGTTATCCTTCTTTTTTTTCTCATTCTTCCCACCAAAACGTGAAATTAATTCAGCTCTTAATACTCGATCATATGATACGATTCAAACGTCATGACAAAGGTCTTGTTGAGCCTAGGTGTGCTACTATATTTTCATAGTTGTAAATTTAAGATAAGATAAGATATTCCTTTATTAATACTCCTTAAGA
Source organism: Urophycis tenuis (assembly GCA_036785325.1). NCBI lineage: Eukaryota > Metazoa > Chordata > Actinopteri > Gadiformes > Phycidae > Urophycis > Urophycis tenuis. Next base: position 402,537 of record JAXIVH010000119.1, read on the forward strand.
GAAATTCAAAGTAAGTACAACGTGTGAGTAGACCTAAAATAACAACGGCTTAGAGAACAGTCTGAGGTGTGTGGTGTGGTGTACAGTCCATTATCTGGTGGTGTTGGGGCTTCCGAGACGTTGGGAGCGGGTGGTTGAGGTATTGTAGAGCCTGATAGCTGATGGGATGAAAGAGCCCCCCAAGCGCTTTGAGGCACGTGGCTGAGTGAGCCTATAGCTGAACGTGCTCCTGAGTTGCCTCAGCTCGGCATAGAGAGGGTGAGAGGGGTTGTCCAGGATCACCTGCAGCTTTCCCCTCATCCTCCTCTCTGTCACCGCCTCCACACAGTCCAGCTTCATCCCCACCACAGAGCTCGCCTTCCTCACCAGCTTGATCAGCTTGCTGGCACCACCGCTCCTAATGCCTCCTCCCCAGCACACAACAGCGAAGAAGGTGACCATGGCTACCATCGACTGGTAGAACATCCGTAGCAGCCTAGTGCACACATTAAAAGATCTGAGCCTCCTCAGGAAGAACCACCGCTCCTAATGCCTCCTCCCCAGCACACAACAGCGAAGAAGGTGACCATGGCTAACATCGACTGGTAGAACATCCGTAGCAGCCTAGTGCACACATTAAAAGATCTGAGCCTCCTCAGGAAGAACAGCCTACTCTGTCCCTTCCTGTAGAGGGCCTCAGAGTTGTCCAACCAGTCCAGTTTGTTGTTCAGGTGCACCCCAAGGAACTTACGGGTATCCACCATCTCCCCCTCCTCCGCATTTATGGAAACCGGTAATGGGGGGCTCTTTCTGCGCCTGAAGTCCACCACCAGCTCCTTGGTTTTCCCTGTGTTGAGCTGAAGGTGGTTCCCCTCACACCATCCCACAAAGTTCTTCACTAGTTCCCTGTACTACTCCTCCCCGTTGTCTGTGATGCATCCAACATTGGAGGAGTCGTCAGAGAACTTCTGCAGGTGGCATGTTCGGGAGTTGTAGCAGAAATCCGAGGTGTAGAGGATGAACAAGAATGGTGAAAGTACAGTTCCCTGGGGTGTGCCAGTGTTGCTTGTCACCATGTCTGACAAGCCTTGTTGCAGCCTGACACACTGCGGCCTGTCCGTGAGGTAGTTCGTAATCCATGCCACCATGTCAGGATCGACCTGCGTCTCCAGGAGCTTCTCAGCCAGCCGGCCTGGCTGGACGGTGTCGAAAGCACTGGAGAAGTCGAAAAACATGATCCTCACCATGCTCTCTGGCCTCTCCAGGTGTGTTTAAGCTCTGTGAAGCAGGTAGATGATGGCATCCTCCACACCGATGTGGGTCTGGTACGCAAACTGCAGTGGGTCCAGGCAGTCATGCACCATGGGCTTGAGGTGATCCAGAACCAACCTCTCAAAGGTCTTCATGACGTGTGACGTTAGAGCCACAGGTCTGAAGTCCCCTGGAGCGTTGGGACGACCCTTCTTTGGCACAGGGACTACGCAGTCTTCCATAGAGTTGGCACCTTTTTCAACCTCAGGGAGAGGCCGAAAAGATGCGTGAACACTCCTGCCAGCTGCTCCGCACAGATCTTGAGCACCCTCGGGCTGTTGTCATCGGGTCCTCTGGCCTTGTTAGGCCTGATCCTTGTGAGCTGACTCCTCACGTGGCTGGTGTTGATGGTTGGGGTTGTTATTACTGGGGTCGCAGGAGTAGTAGGGGGTGTGGTGAGGGGGTGACTGTCCTCTAGGCTGGTCATTGGTCCAGCCTCCCTGTGAGTGTGGAACGGGAGAGAGAGAGAGGGTGGTGCTGGGAGGGGAGGTGCAAGAGCTGCCATGCCCGGGTCTAGTGGTACAGCAAGGAGATGAGTAGGGCAGGAGGGGGGAGGGGGTGTTGATGATCTGGCCCCAGTTGGTGAGTCAAATCTGTTGAAAAACAGGTTTAACTCGTCGGCCCATTCCTTTGTCCCCTCCTGTGATCCTCCAGCAGTTTTCATGCCGGTGATGGTTCTCACCCCTGCCCACTCCTCTCGGGGGTTGTTCTGCTGCAGCTTCCCCTCTATCCTACTTTTGTAGCAGTTCTTAGCACTCCTCAGTTCCCTCCTCAGCTGTCTTTGTATCTCCCTCTGTATGTCCTCATTGTCTCCTGCCATGAAGGCTCTCCTCTTACGGTTCAATAGGACTTTGATGACCCTGTCGATCCAGGGTTTGCTGTTGGGAAAGCAGCGGACCTTCTTAGTAGGGACAACACTCTCCTCACAGAACTTTATATAGTCCGTGACGCATTGAGTGAGACCCTCAATGTCGTCACCGTAGTCTTCCTGAAACATCCCCCAGTCTGTTGTCCTGTAGCACTCCCTCAGGGCCTCCTCAGCCTCCTCAGACCACAGCTGCACAGTGCTGGTGGTGATGGGCTGTCTCCTCACAAGAGGCTTATAAATAGGAGACAGTAGTATCAAGCAGTGGTCTGATTTGGGCTGTTGCACTGTATGCCTCCTTAACATTAGCATACAGTAAGTCCAAGGTCTTATTTCCTCTGGTGCTGCAGGTCACATACTGGGTGAAGTCAGTCAGTGTCTTTGATATGTTTACATGGTTAAACATATACGTTTTGAGATACAAACGATTTAAAAAGTAAAAATATAATAGGCTTTCAATGGCTCACAGCTGTTTCACCACAGCTCGAGGACTACTAAGAAAAGATAAGATAAGATAAGATATTCCTTTATCAATCCCCCTTAGGAGAAATTCACAGTGACCAGCAGTACAGGGGATAGATTAGTGCAATAAGAGCCTGACTATAATAAAAAATAAATAGATCTACCTAGACAAGATTAGATTAAAATAAGTTAATTTAAATGCGAGCTCTTAAAGTCAGGTCGGTGAAAAAGTGAGAACCTGTGTGCATACGTAGTACTAATTAGGCTACCTTTCCGGCTGGGTTCATTTAAACACGCAGCTGTGTGAACCTTATCGTCGGCTCGACTTCGTGCTCCTTTGAGATATATTTCTGAAATTACATTCTGAATTAAGATAAGTGCTACTGTTTTTGGGTCATTCATTTTGTCGTCAAATGTTATGGTAAGTCTCGTTAAAGTGATGGTTCGGAGTAAAATTCATCCTGAGGTTATTTCCACCAATAATCCAGCCAAATACCCCCTCAGATGCATTTTTAGCGACGGTCAATATTTATCAAGTTTAGGGGTATCAGCCGAATGGCTTAGTATTGAATTGAACGGTACAATGTGTATATCTCGTAAATTACCCCACTAATAATGCATGGATTGTTACCCAACTTCTGTAGTAGTACATACAGTATATGGTCTGTACTCACAAAACGAGGCATTTTAAAGTTTGTAAGTACACCAGGAGTTTATTTAAAAGAGCACTTTTCTGATAGCTTCAACTCTCTGTTGCTAAGGCTACCGCTGCGTCGACATCGCTTCGGTCTTTCCGGATAAGTTCGTAAAAGTACTCTTCAAAACTCACAAGTGTGGGCGGCATGTAGCTCAGTGGGTAGAGCGGGTGGTTAGTGGTCGTCCAAACTGTCTCTTTGTCGAAGTGTCCTTGAGCAAGACACTGAACCCTGAACCCCAACTTGCTCCCCGGGCGCTGATCATAGATTCAAGATTCAAGATTCAAGAGACTTTATTCATCCCGAGGGAAATTATTGTGCAACAGATCAATACAAAGAAGGAAAAGAAATATACACAAAATATACCCTACTATAACCAATAAACAACAATATAACAATAAACTAGAGTAACTTATAAACCAACTAGCGTAACATTTTGTTATATTAGTTTATACTTAGTTACTCTAACTTAAGTATAAGCTAATATACCAGTACAAACTTTAATAAAAACTAAATAAATATATAAATATATCACAGTGAGTGTTTATGGAATGAGATGAGATAATTCACAGTACCGCTACAGTAACTACGTAGGTATATATAATATACAGCAATACGTATAGTTCGCATGGCAGTACAGTCAACTGAGTACTAAATAAAGTGACTAAATAAATAAAGTGAATAAAGTGACTTCTGAGGTGACGATGCATTTAGATGATGTGAGGTCCTCTAACGACCTGAGGTAGATGAGTTAAAGAGTCTGATGGCCACAGGAAGAAAGGACTTCCTGTGGCGTTCTGTGGTACACCGGGGTAGAATGAGTCTATTGCTGAAGGTACTGCGGTATGAGGTCAGCACCTGGTGGAGAGGGTGAGCGTTGTTATCTGTTGTCTATAGCAGTCTACTGCTCCTATGTACAATAGGATGGGTCAAATGCAGAGAACGAATTTCGTTCCCATGTCACATGGGAATGACAAATAAAGACCACAAGGTCCCAATAATTAAAATTAAGGAAAAAGTTAGTGAATTCAACACTCCATCGAAATGTATTGACAACTGGAATAATTGAATACTTGAAATTAGATGGAGTGTTGAATTCACTAGATGGATCTGGATCTGGACTCCATAATACATCCAGCCAGGTGAGGAAAGAGCTGGAGAGGCTCAAACAGAGGAAAGCTGCTGGACCGGACCAAATCTACCCGTGTGTTGAAAGCATGTTCCAGCCAGCTCTGTGGAGGTTTCCACAGCACCTCTTCAGCCTGAGCCTACATCTTGAGAGAGTGCCAGTGCTCTGGAAAACATCCTGCCTGGTCCCAGTGCCCAAAAAAATACATCCAGTACATGTGCCCATCGCAAACCCCCTTCAATTTGCATATCAGCCCCACGTAGGGGTTGACTTGTTAAGAAGTTAATAACTAATTAAGAAGTTAAACTTATTGAGAAGGCCGAGTCTGTTGTTGGCTCTAAGCTTGTCGCCATGGAGGAGGTGGTGGAGGAGAGGATGCTGGCAAAACTGCTGGCAACAATGGACAATCCCTCCCACCCCCTCCACACCACACTGGACGAGCTAAAGAGCAGCTTCAGCAACAGACTCATTCATAAGACTTTACAACTCATCTGCCTCTGTCAGATCCACCACCACAGTAATGGATTAACTCACTGCTGTATTGCATTTTCACAATCTCCGTTTACAACACTGCACTTTCTTGTACTTATTTATTTTCCCTCTTAGGGCATTAATAAAGATCTATCTATCTATCTATCTATCTATCTATCTATCTATCTATCTATCTATCTATCTATCTATCTATTTCAATCAGCAGAGACTAAAAGGATGAAGAGAGACGAATAAATGCAAAGAATGATGTTTATTGTGTATAACTTTGGCGCTTAGACACCAGGGAGTAGATCAGCGTAATGGATAGATCTAGGATGAGAAGCTTGCATCTGAAGATATTCCCCCCGGGTCTAGACACTGGTGGTGGTAGGAAGAATGTGGCCTGATGAGGAACTCCTGGTTGAAGACCGGATGGACGCGGTGGAGGGGTGGAGGTGGGCCGAGATTTGCTGAATGACAGCGGGATGACAGCTAGGAGAAGGAGAGCACTTTTAAATTTGATGTTAATTACTGATTGGAGGAGGAGAGAGGCGATGGCAGACTGGGATTGGTTGATAGAAGGAGGAGGAGGAGCAAGAGGATAGCAGGAGAAGTGGGAGGAGACAAGGAGGCGTGCTTAGGGAGATAGTCTTCCTGTCTGAACTTTCGATTAGCTTCATTTCAATCAGGAGAGACTAAAAGGATGAAGAGAGACGAATAAATGCAAAGAATGATGTTTATTGTGTATAACTTTGGCGCTTAGACACCAGGGAGTAGATCAGCGTAATGGATAGATCTAGGATGAGAAGCTTGCATCTGAAGATATTCCCCCCAAAAAAGAAAAGGTATACCTTACCTTGTAGAAGCAAAACAATCTATGAGAAAGCATAACAAACATGGTTAAGATACATTACATGAATTAAAACTAGAAAGAATTGGATGAAAATGGAGTGATAAATAGAATGTGAATGAGGAACGGGAGGTTAACAATGAAAATGACGAACTGCAATGCTATGCAGTGGACAGGGTAAAGAGGCCGCAATGCTATGCGGTGGAGCGAGTGGAGGGACTGCGAGCTTATTCAGCGAACGGGGAACGAGTGTGCAAATGCTATGCAGCGAACAGGGTGAGAGACGCAATGCTATGTAGCGGACGGGGTTGAGAGACTGCAATGCTATGCAGCGGACAGGTTGAGAGACTGCAATGCTATGCAGCGGACAGGGTTGAGAGACTGCAATGCTATGCAGCGGACAGGGTTGAGAGACTGCAATGCTATGCAGCGGACAGGGTTGAGAGACTGCAATGCTATGCAGCGGACAGGGTTGAGAGACTGCAATGCTATGCAGCGGACAGGGTAAAGACTGCATTGCTATGCAGCAGACAGGGTTGAGAGACTGCAATGCTATGCAGCGGACGGGGTTGAGAGACTGCAATGCTATGCAGCGAACAAGGTAAAGACTGCAATGCTATGCAGCGGACAGGGTTGAGAGACTGCAATGCTATGCAGCGGACAGGGTTGAGAGACTGCAATGCTATGCAGCGGACAGGGTTGAGAGACTGCAATGCTATGCAGCGGACAGGGTTGAGAGACTGCAATGCTATGCAGCGGACAGGGTTGAGAGACTGCAATGCTATGCAGCGGACAGGGTAAAGACTGCAATGCTATGCAGCGGACAGGGTTGAGAGACTGCAATGCTATGCAGCGGACAGGGTTGAGAGACTGCAATGCTATGCAGCGGACAGGGTTGAGAGACTGCAATGCTATGCAGCGGACAGGGTGAGAGACTGCAATGCTATGCAGCGGGCAGGGTTGAGAGACTGCAATGCTATGCAGCGGACCGGGTTGAGAGACTGCAATGCTATGCAGCAAACAGGGTGAAGACTGCAATACTATGCAGCGGACAGGATTGAAAGACTGCAATGCTATGCAGCGAACAGGGTGAAAGACTGCAATTTTATGCAGCGGACAGGGTTGAGAGATTGCAATGCTATGCAGCGGACAGGGTTGAGAGACGGCAATGCTATGCAGTGAACAGAATGAAAGACGGCAATGCTATGCAACGAACAAAGGGTTGAGAGACTGCAATGCTATGCAGTGAAAAGGGGGAAAGACTGACCAAGGTGTATGCAGTGAGAAGGCAGAGCTGGAGAAGCAACCACTGAATTGAGATACCACCACCAGAGATATGCACGCTTACCGAATAGCTAAGGCTTCAGTGATCTTTGGGCAGCCAATATGGAGTGGGAGTCTGGACGAATGTAGGATGCGTAAGCTGAGGAAGACCAGCGTCCCATTTGCTGGAGAGAAGCAGAAGAGATGCCTTGCATGGCAGCTGAGGTGGCCGCCCCAATCCTAAAGGAGTGGCCTGAAAACTGATTAGATGGGAGATTGCACTGCTGGAGAACCTTACGTAAATGCTGCATAAACCAGTTTTGAGACATATGGTTGTTACTGGGTGTTAGAAAGAAAGGTGATGAATCGGGAGAGAATCTGAGCCGAATGTATTTAACCATTGATTTATAAGGGCAAAAGTGGGAACTGGTGCGAGCAATGACGATGCTGCAAGATCCCTTACCTTTAGAGCGTTTGAGGAACAAACAGTAATGAGAAGGGTGAAAGGTTAAATCAGCAAAGCTGATATCTTTGTTAGAATCAAATAGATTAGAGAAGGAAGTGAATTCGCTAATCCTCAAAAAACCGTAAAAGGCTAAGAAAAACACTAGATAAGAGAGAATCTGTGTATGGAGAAAACAAGCCCTTGCAAAGAACATTTAACATGTTGTGCAGAACGTCCAAAGTAATAGGGCGTCTGTTATCCTGCACTTGGGGGAAGCATTTACAAATTCCCTTCAGTAATAACTTGATCGAAGGGTTAGCGAACAAGCTGGGAAATGAGGGATCATCGCATCTTACATTGAATTGAATCCCTGCAATAAGGCCCCGAGTGTACTGAGGCTTAAAATGACGGACATCTGTACAGAAGGTGATGAAGGCACAGACAGTTTTTATGAGGACGGGTTTTAAGGGGATGTTTAGGGATGAACAGAAAGTGGCAAATGTAACCCAAGCAAAATCATATGATTTTAAAGTAGAAGCAGCAAGACCCTTCCTCATGTAAACCCTAGCAGATTCTAGGTAGTTTTGTACGGGAGCAACTAATACAGGCCTAACTTGTTCAGGGGAGGAATAGGCGTAGCATGTTTGCGGGCCTCCGGGCAGTGCTTCCGAAAGACCTGAGAATTAAAGCGGGACAGAGAGTCAGCGACGATGTTGTAATGACCGGGAACGTGGTGAGCAGTGATGATGAAATTGTGATGAAGGCCAGCCGCGTGATGCGACGCATAAAAGGCATGATAGCCCCGCAGGAGGAGCGCCCTTTATTAATGATGTCGACCGCCGCTTTGTTGTCGCAGAGTACTGCGATTCTTTTCCTTTGCCAGAGATGGCCCCAGATGTGGCAGGCTACTGCGATGGGGAAGATCTCATGAAGAGCAGAGGAAAGTTCATGCTTAAGAAGCTCGGGAGGCCAGTGGCCGGCGAACCACTGCCTTGAAAGAACCCGGTCGGACGAGTGCGCGATGTTCATAGAAAAATGAAACGTCGTTCCCTTTTTTTTTTCTAGAAGAAGTGACCAGAACTTCAGATCGGAACGACACCCATCGTCGAGTGTTACTTGGACCTGCAAATTTTGAGACATAAGTAGAGTTAATGGAAGAAACAACCCCCACACGGAAACCTTGAGACAGACCAGTTAGAAGATGATTAGTAAAACAGAGTCTGGATGACATGATAGTTCTGCAGCCAGGGCCTGGACATTTATTGGTGTAGAGGAATGTTCCTTTTAAGATGTGTGAGAGCCGCGCCGGCTCGCTTGGCGAGCGCGAGCCAGGCGAGCGGGGATCAGGCGGCGGGGACACACAGATCTGGGGTGCGCGTCTTTGCACGCGCTGCAAACGTGAAGAAAGATACAGTTGGGGTAAGTGCAAATGTTCTCATTGAAATTATTGCAGATAGGTTTATTGTTAAAGAATTCCATCTTTCTGCCGCGGCTGTCTGTTGCGGTGCCGGTTGCTGGAGGAACAGAGGGGAGACCTGGAGTGAAGGGGGGCGGGGCCGGAGGGAGAAAGGGCAGCCGGGGACACAGCGATTCATAATGCCCTATATTACCGCATGTGTGACAGGTAACTGCCTGGGACCCCCCGATGATCATAAGGAGAATCTCTGAGTCTAAGATGGACCAGTTTAAGCGAATGTTGGACTGAGCGATGTGCAGTGCTGCCTTGCTGGAAAAGGCTTTGTGGTACTGATAGAAAAAGTTTCTCCCGTACCTGAGATTTAAATCACCGATCAGTGCCAGGTCAGCGTCCAGCTCGACCCTCCTGTCGGGAAAAACGGAGCACACCACGTCCCTAAAGATCCCGAAAGCTACGAGAAATTCGCCGATCGGGAGATCTCTGAGCAGCCGAGGATCGGCTGAACGAATGACGGAGTTACCGATGTCTGAGGAGAAGATTTTTCTATCGCACTCTGGTGACGGGAGAATGAGGCTAACCAAGTTGACGTCTTTCCCTTGCAGGATTTTCTGCCTTAGCCGGGGTGAGATGTTGGTTGTAAAGGGAATATACGGCCTACCTAGTGAGGGTGCGGGGATTGCGGATGCCAGTGAGTGGGACTGGGGCATTGCTGAGGTGCTTCCGGTTGGCAGTGGGTGAGGTTGAGGGAGTGCTTGGTCCTGACAATTTTCTAGTAGCTGCAGACGAGAATCGATACCCTGGACTGACCTGACCAGAGACTGCAGAGTGGAAAGCACCGCGTCCTGAGGAGCCGGAGGTGCGAAGCTGACGGTGGCCATGGGAGCAGCAGCGTGAATGGGCGCAGGATGAGGTGGAGCAGGAGCGGCAGCGGAAGTGCCAGCGGGAGAAGAAGCAGCTGCGGCGGTACTAATGCCGCGGGTGGAGGAAGCAGGAAGCCGGCGTGAAGATATCCCCGTCTTTTGGCGAGGTGGATCGGACTTCCTGGTCCTCTTACGGCCGCGCTGGGCCACGGCGGAGTGTGCGGCCTCCCCTGCAGAGACTGGGGAAGCCGCAGCGGGATCGCTGAAATCGATCAGACTTGCCAGTTCCTGAAGCTGGGACAACCCGAGTCCGGGAGCTGGATTGATCCCTTGGGCCCTGAGATTGGACAGGAGAGACTGATGTTCCGACTGCGATGAGGGGAGGCGAGCGCTCCTGCGTTGGGAAGAAGGAGATGGAGCTACCTCCAGTAGAAGCTCGCCGCTCGGATCGAGACACGAGAGGGGATCATTGGATTCGTCATCCGACATGATCAGGCGGGCGAGGAAGATCAGGAAGCAGCAGAGGTAAGAATGAACAACGCCATGCGAGTACGATTGCCGAGATTTGCTGAATGACAGCGGGATGACAGCTAGGAGAAGGAGAGCACTTTTAAATTTGACGTTAATTACTGATTGGAGGAGGAGAGAGGCGATGGCAGACTGGGATTGGTTGATAGAAGGAGGAGGAGGAGCAAGAGGATAGCAGGAGAAGTGGGAGGAGACAAGGAGGCGTGCTTAGGGAGATAGTCTTCCTGTCTGAACTTTCGCTTAGCTTCATTTCAGGTATGGTCAGGGCTACCAGTTAGGTTAAAGTTGTGGTGTCTTCAGTTTGGCTTGTTGCCTCGACTGATGTGGCCTCTGACGGAGCTTGAGGTTCCCATATCAAAGGTAGAAATAAGCTAGAAAGGTTGATTAACTTGTTTATTAGAAAATGGCTTGGAGCCCCATGCTGTCTGAGCAGCGTGGCCTTATATGGAATGGGCATGTTAGAGTTGCCGGTATCTAGTCTGACAGCTAACTCAGTTAAAGGATCCAGTGGTTAGAGGTGCAGCGCCAACGGTCAAAGCTGGAAGGAAGTGTAAGCCAAAAGAGGCAGTGCAGCAAGCACAGGCAGCCCTTAAGACCAATGGTTCCCAAACTTTTTCTGCCGGGCTCCCTTTTGTAGATTAAAAAAAATTAAATGTCAAGTCTCCCCCCCCCCCCCCCACACACACACACACGCACATAGGCACACTCTCAGATACATATAATTTATTTAAATCATTGTAGGCAGAAGACAGAACTACAACTTCACTAATATTTTGAGACACACAACAGACTGCGGTCATCTTCATTACCCATGGTTGTACTAGTGAAGCCGAGGGGGAGATATGCCTCATCATATTTTCTTATCTTTGTTTTGGTAGTTGAGGCATGTGGTGTGGATTCATCTTCTGCTTTACGTTTAATCTGGCATTACTTTCACAAACTTTTCCATGATTTGCTAGCCAGCAGTGAAGAAGAAAGATGCATCAAAGCCCCGAAAGTTCCTTTCGGGGATTAATAAAGTCTTATCCATCTATCTATCTATCTATCTATCTATCTATCTATCTATCTATCTATCTATCTATCTATTTATCTAGACTCTAAAAGAGAGGTACAGTGGCTCTAAACATTATTGATTGCAATAAGACACAGAAAGAAGAACAGCAAGGCCTGCTAAAAGCACCAAAGCCCTCATCAATGATCCAACATTTAATTAAACTTGACATGATTAATATAAGCCCTTGCTTCTAGAGATCAAACAAATACGTTTTGAGAACTATTGAGAACCTGATATGTTGAAAATCTAAATAAGTATGAATTAATATAAAAATAAACCCATGTATAACAAGTAATTTCCTAGTGAAGTAACAAATTTGGTGGTTGACCTTGACAAGGACAGGTACCTGTTTAAATTCCTGAAACTCTGCCTATGGTCCATTAGCATGTTGCAGTTGGCTGCTGCCGAATAATTTTTCCACCTCTCGTTCATACAACTCTTTCAGTGCGACTCCCATGTCCTGGAAATCTGTGTTATTCTGAAAAAATCCAAACAAAGTACAGGCAATAAAAATACCTTTTAACATGCATGGTAAAAAATAATGACTACACACACAAAAAACAATTACTTATCTATCTTTTTATTTATTTGTTTATTTTTTTGGCATTTTATTTAATTGATATTTTTTGTATTGTATTTACAGTATATTCATATGTACCCTGGCTGCTATGGCGACCCAATTTCCCTTAGGGGATTAATAGCGTTTTATCCTATTTTATCCTTCCTTATATATCTTATACCTTCTATGTGTAGATCACAACTATAAAGTCATGTGTGAGCTGTGAGGGAGGAGTCCTGATCACTAACCTGGTTAAATTGATGGCAGTTGGAGAAAATGAGTTGGATATCGGTTAAGAACCGTCCCACGGTGTACTGCCGGTCTTGGAGCTGCTCTGTAATCTTGTCCAGCCACATTGGAGTTACGATGTGAGAGCTGTAGCCACTCACCTGTAGTGAAGGAGGGAGGGAGGGAGACAGAGGGAGAGAGAGAGAGATAGAGATAGAGAGAGAGAGAGAGAGAGAGAGAGAGAGAGAGAGAGAGAGAGAGAGAGAGAGAAACTGATTTGGTTTTGTCTATGTATGTGGCTCTGTATGTGTGTGTACTAGCGAGGGAGAGGGAGGTAGAAAATAGTTGAACAGTGATAGAAACTTACATGGCTGCATGGATCTTTAGCAAAAATGTGTCCCGTGTCTGCGTTGTACAGAGACAGGAGCAGGCGGTGGCACTGCTGTTAAGGCACAGAGACTGTCATGAGACGGCTTTACGTTACAAACGCTGATTAGGTTCTAGGTTTGATACCCCCATCCGCAGATGACAATCGCTGGTATTGACTGTTTATGACTGTGTTCACTGGTCTCCCTGCATAAAAGAGTATCCCACATGAGTTATAATAACCATCAACGGAGGACAGAGCTAGCCCGGAGGGCGAGTGTAACAGCAGTAAAATAACACACATAGATATTGAAGTTCATCAAAATAATGACTACTATACATTACGCTGCTACTAGTGAAACCTGGCAAACTTGTATTTTTCTGGCAACACGGGCTATTCTCAAGGTTCGAGTCCCTTTGTTTTTATACAGACCTGAGACTGGTATGTACATTTTCTGTACAGCTCCAATAATGAATTGGTTCTGATGGTTGCAAGCGTACTTTATCCATGTTAAAACACAACATGCATGTCCAATGGCCAAACTTTTATTGGGGCTGCAACAACAGCCCCAAGACTTTGTTTGATGATCATATGTTTTGTCCATAAACTAAACACAATCTTTAATCCCGTGTGGCCGTGTCTCTAGCCCAAAAACATAGAGACTTCACTAGCAGGCAGAGCTAGTAGGCAGAGCTAGCTGGCGAGCTAGCGCTGAGTGATAGTCAAAGACTTAGTGAAGAGCTTGCATGGGAGCTAGCAAGAGCGGTTAAAGGACCAGAGTGGTTACCAGCATGTAGTTGGAAACGGGACAGTCGAGCGTCTCTTCAAGGGTGATTTGAGTGCAATACCACTCATTTATATTCCAGATGCAGAAAGTACACATCCAAGGCTTTTGGTCCCTTTTTCACACACACACACACACACACACACACACACACACACACACACACACACACACACACACACACACACAAACACACACACACACACACACACACACACACACACACACACAGACACACACACACGTAGGATGCTTTATTTTTGCGTGAATTTAGTGTGAGTCAGTGTGTGTGTGTTATTGTGTGCCTGTGTGCGTGTGTCGTATGCCTGTGTGCGTGTGTGTGTGCTCCTCTATATGAATATGTGCCGACACACCATCCTATGAACAGTGACATCTTACCCTGGGGTCCATGAAAAACTGTGTGTGTGAGCGTATGTGTGTGTCTCTGTGTGTGTGTGCTTGTGCGTGTATGAGTCCTCACTCCAGTGCATAGTGGTCCAATCGGGGCAGGTGACACTCTGGGTGGAAGGAGCGTGGACAGCTGTCACACATCACCAGGTCACTTTCTGTTTCGCTCTGACACACAAAGCACTCATCATCGTTCTTCTGGTCCTCCTGCGCACACACACAGGCACGTGCCCGCACACATGCAAACACACACAGAATCACACACACACACATGCACAAGAAAAAGCACACACACACACACACACACACACACACACACACACACACACACACACACAGGTATTTCAAAGTGCATTTCAAAAATGTAATAAATAAATAAACCTAGCAAGCTTTCCATTTGCCCATTGAGTCAGGCCACATTTACACACAGCAGGTATTTAGAGAAACAAATATTTTCCCCCCCTCCGTTTTCAATAATAGCATTGTGCACGCACCAATTGAAAAAAGTTGTCATTTACATCAACCCGCATAAATAGCCCAACAAACTGTAAACACAGGGCACTCAAATGACGTTAAGGATTTTCTGGTGCATAATGTAGCGTTTGAGAACCTAAACCCCTGTTTCTCCCAGTCGACACGGCAACACATAACCGCCGTTATCAGAAATCTCCACTTTGGCCTGAGTTTCAGAAATCATCGTTTTCTGTGATAAAAACAAGGCTTTCGTGAATTCGTGTAAATGAGAGGCCAAACCGCAGATAAATATCTATGTCTTCTCTTTGTGTAAATGGGGCCTCAGTGTACTCGTATTTGGAGGTGTTTTTTTTCACTGAACCAAACATGCTCCAACCATCTCCCACAGAGAGAGGGACTCACCGTGGCCTTAGGGGTTGGTTGGCACAGCAGACAAGGACAACACTCAGAGTGTAAGCATAACTGGTTCCACTGGAAGGAAGACAGAACACACTCTCAGATGTAAGAATGATATGAATATGGACTCACACATAAACCCACACACTTATGGGGGTAGGCCTACCATGTTTCTTTTAAAATAACGAGGAATTAAAAATATTTTACATATTGTTCAATACTCTCACACACACGCACACACACACACACACACACACACACACACACACACACACACACACACACACACACACACACACACACACACACACTTACAGGGGGCTGAAAACAATTAATATTGGAGCAACTATTTAAAAAAAACACATTAACCAAAAAACATTGGTATTGTTTGTATTGTCCTGTTAGTTATATATACTGTATATACACATGGTTTTCAATTGATAAAAATAGGTAGGCTATCTGATTAACCACATGGTGATAATCCTTTAATAATGATAATCATGTGACTAATCGTGTGACTAATCAAAATATCAGAATTTGCTGGGGAGAGCCCCCAAATCAGGGTTCGAGTTAGGTGGGAGCCAGTGGGAGCTGAGCTCCCATAAAGAGAGGTCTGGCTCCCATGAAAGCAGCAAACTCAACCATCTGTGGGGTCTCTGAAAATACAACAGTATAGCCTAATATTTCAATTATAAATCAAGCTATTTTCCCTTCCACATATAGAGTAATATTGACATAAAATATAAGTAGCTTCACATGACGACGATGAGTAATAACAGTAGCCTAAACAGTAAAAGTAATTGGAAAAGCATTGTAAGTGCGGCGTGGCTGTACTACACCAGCTAAGAACTAGACTGGGGGCAAAAAAAGAGTCCAAGAGAGCTAAAAAAAAAAAAATGCGGTCACCCTCACAGCAACCGTAGCCCCCCTCCCCCCCCCACCACATATGGGCTCCCACAAAGATGGAATCATAACTCGAACCCTGCCCCAAATTAACAGTGTGCAGTGTCAAATGTGTCTGGTCAGACCTGGCCGTGAACTGGCCGTGGGCGTAATCACGTCTTTGGAAACGGCAATGACTCAGCCCACCACCATAGCGGAAGTCACTTCCAAAACTGTTGGCTATTTCCCAACAAGAGAGAACCAGAGCATCAATCACGCACCATATGACATGCCTGGCATATCCAAGCCAAGGCACAAAATAAGAGACATTCAGCAGAAATTAGGTAGTCTGTTGATTTTGCATTTAAAAAAAAAAACCTCACGCATTCAAGCCGCATCAGGCATTGCGGCGAAAACCCCAGTTCAAGCATCACTGTGATGGGGTTCGTGTGTTTAAGCTGTGGCAGTGGGAGCCGCAGGAGGTGCCGGAAAACAGAATTAACTTTAGGAGAAACAACCCGATGGCATGTTGCGGTGGCCAATCACGTAAGCCAAATTGCTTGTGATCGTAACCATTAAACTTAATTGAACCCAATTACAAATAACAAATACCTGATCTTTATCTATAGCATGCTTCTCTTTGCTTCAGTCAATTTCTTACCAGTTTTTTCATTCATGCCCACCTCGTTTGACCTCTTGATTTGACCTTGTGGCTGTTTTCATAGAGATATTCATGAGGCCTTTTCTCACTGTGAGTGACTAGCTGCTCTTGTGCACGAGTGAGAAAGTGTGATACCTGAATGAGCTTGATGAGCGGCTTCCCGTCCCATTGGATGTCCCTGTCCCAGAGGACGTCAGGACCTGCCGCTGACCCCGCCTCCGCAAACTCCACTGGAGTCAACCACCGCGTCTTCGTCCGAATACACTTCCCACGCCTCCCTGCAGGAGGAGGACCTTCAGCCATCTAACTGAGTCCAACCGCACCATAACTCACCCCTCCCCTTTTACTTATTGGAAGTCGCTTTGGATAAAAGCGTCTGCCAAATGCCCTCAATGTAAATGACTTTCCGACGGATTTGATCAATGCTGACATTTAATAAATGCCAGGCAATGTTGCATAATTCCAAACAATATGTATGCATTTGCATGTGATTGCCATGTCTTTTTTAAAATAAGCCACAGTGCATTTCATAACCCAGTGGAACGCACCTCGGTCACTGCATTACTTTACTTACAAACCAACATATCGTCCAGGGAGTCGACTGCATCACAACAGTTCTGCCCCTCAAAACTGTTACATGTTCACATATAACAGACAAAACAAGGCAGGCAGACAGGGCAACAGGCACACAGACTGGCAGACAGACAGACAGGCAGACAGACGGACTCTGATACCTGAGGTGAAGCGGCTGTTGTGCAGTGTCCCAGTCAGAGCTCCACATGTTACTTTAAACACTCTCTGGCTGACACTGGGCGCCTCACCTTGGTCTGCATAAATCATGCATGTAAACACACACAATGTTTGAACAAATAATAAAGTAAAACATGCTAATAATGGCACAACTAAAAATGCTCATGCTTATAGTATGAATAATAAAATACTGCTAATGCATTGTAATGTTTTCCATATGTAGCTGTTGCGGCCCAGCTGTGTGTGTTCTCTCTTTTGTTTGGTTCCTTCCTCTTATGCCCAGCCTCTCTCCGGCCCTGCCCCTCCCCTCCTCCTCTGGCTCCACCCCTGGTCTCTGATTGGTGCAGAGTGCACTAATCAGAGACCTGCTCTTTAACATCTGTTTTTTATGTTACCGCTTTCATTATAACGAGCTGCGTTGTAACAGTAGCACTGTTACCTGTATTGGACGTCTGGGTGAGATCTGTCCCCTGTGCCTCCTCTTCATCCTCCTGGCTCACTTTCTCTTCATCCGGGTTAGCCTGCACCCCTGACTCCTCCTCCGACTCCTCCTCTGACTCCTCCTCCTCCTCCACCGACTCCTCTGACTCCTCCTCCTCTGACTCCTCCTCCTCCTCTATCTTCTTCCACTCTTTCCACTCCTCCTCCTCCTCTATCTTCTCCCACTTCTCCCACTTCTTCTCATCCTCTTCCTCCATCTCTTCCTCACTGTCAGTGGTAACTGGCACTGATAATAGAGGAAGAGATGGGCAGGGCAGCCATTGCATACCATTACACAACTTTTTTTCAGATTCAGAAGAAGAGCTTTAGCAAAAATTATACATCTACATATGCACATAATAACTGTTCTATCCCTGCAGTTTGTCAACAGTTTGGTTCTCAGCCTCAGCTCATGTGGAAGGTCTAAGTCAAAACAAATGTAGCAGAATAACTGCAACCAACCAGTGTTTGAGCTGCAGGGGAGCGGTGATCTCTTGGCCTGAACATGAGAACAAACAAGCAGAAAGCGTAAATTCCTCATATCCAGTCCAATCATTTCAAATCACCGATTGACACTGATTGATCACTGATTGATTTATCAACAATTACCTTTCTCTTATTATATCCCGGGCATTTCAGGTGTCCGTTCTAGGATGACACACACACACACACATATACACACACACACACACACACACACACACACACACACACACACGGCCATTATTCACATGGGAAGAGGTGAAGACTGCCTCATAAAGGGGATTCAAGTAAACTGCCCCTACATCTCAACAGGCGGGGGTGACTGTGAGTGTGTTGAGACCTTTGTGGAAACCGATGACTTGTTGAATCTAGATTCAAACGGGGTGGTAGAATCTAGTCCCTACCCACTATCAAAACATAAAAAAAATGCCTTCTGGCTGACACTATTTTTTCCATTTAGGGTCGGGCATAGATTGCTCTTCAGGCTCTTCGCTGTTTCATTTGCTACTGACTTGAAACCCCATATTTGAAAGTCTTACAGACTTTACACATAAGTCCATATTTACATCTTTACCTATGTTTCTTTTTTATTTTAGTCGATATTTGAACCAGGGTAAATCCATATCATCACATTTTACACATTTTACACGTCCTAGATTTAACCATTTATTGCATGAAGTTAATAGACTTCAGTTTGAGGATATGGTTCCACTCTTTTGGGGGCTCCTAAGATGTGCAACACGTCGTACCAACATCTGACAGCAGGGAGCACTAGACAACTCATTGTGTAGCTGACATACAATACAGAGCCCAACCAAAGCAGGTGGAGGCTGGGGTGGTGGTGGGTGAAGGCCAGCAGCGAAGCACACTTAACTCTGCAGAGTGTGTGTGTGTGTGAGTTGGAAGGTCTTCAATTGACCGCCTGGCTGCGCACCAGCTGTCAGCTAATAACGTGGCGCATGACTAGACTGCCCTGCCAGAAGTAGCTACGCCTGTTTCTTCTCTGAAATAAGTTACTTTAGGGTTTGGTTGTCCTTTAAAATACCTTCAACAGCTTCACCAGCGGGACTCCAATGTATCTGATGGTCTTCTTCCAGTGGGATGATTTGTGCTTCCCGCTCAGCTCCTGAAACCTGTTGGGTGTGTACCACTCCTCTTCAAACAGGATGCACGGCTCTCCTGAACCCACAAGTGACAGAAGATGACAAAGTAGTGACAAAGTAACAGCTGGTTGAAGGTGGGACGGAAATACGTTGCATCTCTGTCCCAGCTTTTGAATCTCTAGTCAAACCCAACCATTTCAATTCAACGTATCATAATTTCATTAAAGTGTATTAATTTATTGGTTGATTAATAATCTATTATTATACTTGTTTCTCCTTGATGGCTCAATGACAGATAATGAAAGCCAAAAATAATTAAATTTATCACATCAAAATGTAGACACTGAAACTCAAACATATTTGATTCCCTCATAAAGCCTGCAGTGGGCTAACACGTTTTTCTCTCAACAGAAATATCACAAATCCCATTGCTGTGTTTCTGTACACGTTGTATACACTCAGACTTATCCAATCAACACTTGAACAGGAATTAAATGACCACAGATTCCAGCTTCTATTCAGACTGTTCCCGGCTCACCCTTTGCCAGTTTGGTGCGGTCCAGCGTCCCCTTCTGGTCACCACAGGTAACAGGCAGCTTGCACGGCAGAGGAAAGCCTGGGCTCAGGAGAATAACAACAACCATATTTACATGTTCAGGATAAAACATTTTTTAAAAGGTCTTTACTCTAGTTAGCCACATTCGGGTCCGGAAATCCAGAATGGGATCTGTGGTTCTGGCTGAAATTGCCCATTGCCGATCCTCATGGGTGACAATTTCTGATGCCCAACAAAAGCCGATTCAGAAAAAGTATGTCAGTATCAAAAATGTTAAACAGCACTGTACCATAATTTTGCAGCATTTGATACTGCATAACAAAACAAACCCAGGGTCTTTTTTCTGGCAGAAATGCAATGGTGTAGGGTGGTAATTTTCCCAGCCGGGACCTTTTGGTCTGATCTTTGATGTGGTGATGTATGTGGGGGTTTGCCCCCTGTGAGACAGACGGCAGAGGAACTTCAGGATATGTTGACATAATACAAGTAACTGTGTTTCCTTCCCATTGTTCTTCTGGCCCACTCCCAACCGTCTGGGGGCCAGAAAATCACACCTTTCACACTGAAGACACAAATGTGGGGGCGAGGGGGGAAAGTATGTGTAAATGACTATGTAATTTATATATTTATGTACATAATATCATGTTTGGTATCATTTTGATTAACTCTGCAAGTTTCGTAAAACGGTCTCATAGGGAAATAATTTCAAATTTCCCTCACGGGATCAAATGAGTAAATGAGTAATTCTTCTTAAATAATGTGGTCATCATTCGAAACCCAGAGGTTAAGATTCTCAACGCATATGAAATCAACACCCAGTCAGCTCCACTGAAGAGGACACACCTTTTTCGGCCCTGGGAACCAACAGCAAATGGTATTAGATAACAGAATAGAATACTCAGCATGTGGTCTCCTAAACAATGCTGTGGTATAACTGGGAAAACAGCATATAGGGACACGATGGACAATGCTGTTGGAAGCCATCTGTATCCAGAACTTCCCACGCTTCATGCGTGTAGCCACATTCCTACAACCCAGGTATCTTCATTCTCTGATTATTATCTTAGTATTTTTTGTATGTTTTTCTGTAGTATTTGTATAGTGTTTTAAAATTAATTCCTTATTGCTTGTAACTTTGTTATTTGGTTAGTAACGTGTACCTGTCTAATAAAGTGTTATTCTAAGTTGAATATTGTAATCCAACCGGCTTTGATTGTAGTTGAACTGTGAGATGTAACGCTATTGGCCAATTATGCGGTGAGCAGTATTTCTTGTGGCCACAGGAATAGCTCAGGTGGTGAGGGTCCTGGTAAACCAGGTGGACACGCAGGCTTGATAATCGTGTCCACTCGGATTTATTCAGTCTCATGCATTACCAGTGATTAATTGTGTAGTAATCCGCCTTGAACCGGACATGGGATGAAGTGATATAGTATTCATCTATGAGGGGCAGATGTCAAGTGTGAAGGAAGGACATTCCTCCTTGCAAGAGAATCTAGGGTTAGCCTTCCCCGGTATTGGTAATGTTGAGTAATAAACGGCGCAACCGTGGTTGTGCGGGGGGGGACTGTGCACTGCATGTGCAAAAGAGAAATTGCCAATATGTGAAAGTCCTATTGGACATTGTGCATGTCATTGTAAAACAACAGTTTCCTAGGGCTCTATACTTCCATTTTAACTCTCATCGGCTAAAATCAGGTTTTCAGTGTCTGGAAACAAATTAAAAACATTGTTTCTAGAATGGATAGGAAGTGATTTTATGATAACACTATTGAAATCACTATCGATCAGTGTTGACTACAGATCCATCCAGGATATTTTAAGCAAGAGCTTGTTGAAATGTTACACAATCCGACTTGAAGTCGCTTTGGAAAAATGCAGAATGAAAGTAAAGAAAATAACTAAAACAAATGTGTCAGAACAACTGCAACCAACCAGTGTTTGAGTTGCAGGGTCGTGGCAGTCTCTTGGCCTAAACATGAGATCAAACAAGCAGAAAGAGGACGATACAAATATGAATTCCTCATATCCAGTCCAATTATATAAAATCACCAGATTGATTTATAGACAATTACCTTTCTCTGACTATATCCTGGGCATTTCAGTTGTCCGTTCTGAGATGGGGTCACACACACACATGGAATTAACATTATCAACTATTTTTTTCTTTCATTTAGGGTCAGGGATATATTGCAGTTCAGGTGTTCGCTGTCTTCACTTGCTGCTGACTTGAAACCTTAGTCCATATTTGCATCATAACCTACGTATTTTTTTAACTTTGTCCATTTGAGTTGTCCATATGGATTGACCAGGATCAATCCATCAATCCACGTCAGAAATCATTCATGTCCTAGATTTAACCATTTATTGCATGAAGGTAATAGGCATTAGTTTGGGGGTATGGTTCCACTCTCTTGGGGGCTCCCTGCTGTAGGACTAAACGCATGACATACAGATGTCAGACACAGCATCCCAACATCTGACAGCAGGGAGCACTAGACAACTCATTGTGTCGGTGACGTACAATACAGAGCCCAACCAAAGCAGGTGGAGGCTGGGGTGGTGGTGGGTGAACGCCAGCACAGCACACTTAACTTGTGTAACTTGACTGTGTGTGTGTGTGTGAGGTGGAAGGTCTTCAATTGACTGCCTAGCTGCGTACCTGAGCTTGATTGGACTGCATCAGCCATCAGCTAATAACGTGGCACATGACTAGAGTGTGCTGCCAGAAGCAGCTACGCCTACTTTTCTCCTAAAATAAGTTATTTTAGGTTTTGGTTGTCCTTTAAATTACCTTCAACAGCCTTCCCAGCGTGACTCCCATGCAACGAATGCTCTTCTTCCAGTTGCTGGATCTGTGCTTCCCGCACAGCTCCTGAAACCTGCCGGGTGTGTACCACTCCTGTCTAAACAGGATGCACGGCTCTCCTGAACCCACAGAGATGGTGACAAGTAAGTAACAGCTGGTTGAGGGAAATGGCTTGGAACGCAAAACATAAGCTTACCGATTCCAGCTTCTAATCAAGCTACCGGATCACCTTTTGCCAGTTTGGTGCGGTAGAGCCTCCCCTTCTGGTCACCACACTTAACAAGCAGCTTGCGTGGTAGAAGAAAGCCTGGACTCAGGAGAATAACAAACTATTTGTATACCGAACAATACCTGCCACTTCAAGGACACAGGGAAGACAATGGGGCTCTTAATTTGAACTCATTTCAAAATATGACCCAGAAGTTCAAAGCAGACTCAATACTCCATACTTAAAAATGCTAGTGCCGATGAACCTCGAAATACAGAATGAATTGCTGGCAGATTAGGAAGATGACAGCAGAGTTGCATGAATCTTCCTCAACATACTATGCTGTCCCGGTTGATGAAGACAAGGGTATATCCAAACACTAACTTCGATGCTACTTCGATGTCGGTGTTATTAAAGAAAGGACCATTGGATTTCTGGCCACATGGCAACTAGACCTCTAATGGAACATCAGAGAAGATTCTACAGCTGCTGGAGCCAGTGGAACTGGACCTTCTTTAATGCGTTGCATTGTGTTTTGTCGGGCTGGCTGTCATGTCTGGAAACCCTGGTGGGTGCATGTTCTAAAACAACACTTAGGGCTCTATACTTCCATTTTAACTCTCATCGGCTAAATCTGTTTTTCCTCTGCAGTCGCCTCAGTGTCCGGATACAAATTAAAAACCTTATTGGTGTTATGTGATTTTCGATGTGATTTTATGAGAATATTATTGAAATCACCATTGATAAATGTTGACCACTGATTTTTCCAGGATATTTTAAGATGGAGCAAGTTCAAATGTTACACAATGTGCCTTTAGTCGCTTTGGACAAGAGTAAAATCTAAAATGAATGTAGCAGAACAACGGCAACCAACCAGTGTTCGAGCTGCAGGGGTGTGTCGGTCTGTTGGCCTAAACATGAGAACAAATGAGCAGAAAGAGGTCAAACAATATGATTATGATTCCCTGAGAAAACACAATCCAGCAATCCAAATCATTTGAACACCATCGGATTGATTTATTGATAATTACCTTGCTGTTACTAAATCCTGGGCATTTCAGTTGTCCCGTCTGCAATGGGGTTAAACAACACACACACACACACACACACACACACACACACACACACACACACACACACACACACAGACACACACACACACAAGGTATTATTCACATGGAAAGAGGTAAAGGCTGCGTCATGTTGCCTCAGTGATTGATAACTAATAGTGTGCTCGAGCAGACAAGAACTTTCAAACCTTTCACCAAACTACCCAACAAACTCCTCCAGTGGTCGTTATTTGAATGAAAACACCCGGTTTTACCTCGTCCCCACCCACTATCAAAACTGTAAAAATTGCCTTATCACCGATTCTCTGTTATTTTTATTTAGGTGAGGTGAGATATTGCTGTTCAGGGATCCACTGTCATCACTTGGTACTCGAAGCTGAATCCATATTGAAATCTTGTCCTATGTTTATATATAACATGTGTATTTAGGTCGAGATTTGGACCAGGATCAATCCATATCACTATCATGTCAGAAAATCTGAAATTACTTATGTCTTAGATTTGACCATTTATTGCATGAAGGTAAATTACTTTAGTTTGGGGGTATGGTTCCACTCTCTTGGGGGCTCCCTGCTCTAGGACTAAATGCATGACATACAGATGTCAGACACAACATTCCAACATCTGACAGCAGGGAGCACTAGACAACTCATTGTGTAGGTGACGTACAATACAGAGCCCAACCAAAGCAGGTGGAGGCTGGGGTGGTGGTGGGTGAAAACCAGCTAAGTTTGCAGAGTGTGCGTGTGTGTGTGTGTGTGTCACAGTCTGCCTGCTACGCCCCCACCGCTCCTCATTCATTCACACAGCTGCACCGCATTAGCTGATTAGTGAAGACAACAAATCGGTCCCCGTTAGAGCCTTGAGCCGTTGGCATTAGTCACGTTCTGGATCGTTTGCATTTGTGCATTTGTTGCACAAATGCAAACAAGAATTGAGAAGATGATGTCCAGATCACGTCAAGTTCCCATCACGTCAAGGCGGACACGGGTACAAGGAAGATGGCATACGAAGTGGCGCTTGCGTTCTTCGTAGCAGACGAATTTGAGGCATTGGATCTCCCCTTATTGATGCAGGCTGAGGAGCAAAGGTGATGAATTTTCTGCATGCACAATGGCTTGGCTATGTGGAGAAATGTGTAAATGAAATAAAAAAATCATGATGAGTGATGAAGTGAAAGTTCACAAAATTGTCTCTTTTTAATCTTTTTGATATGCATAGTTTGGGAGAGGGCACCAGGCACGCCTCTCTGAAAGGAGTTATGTCACTTCTGACGTGGGGAATTTAATGTCGGTATTCCAACCAACCAAGGCAAAGTTGAGAGGATGTTGAGGAGAGTGTCTTATGTCCACACTTGCTCGAGAGCAAATGTTCAGAAAAGCAGGCGGAAGTTTTGTCACAGGTATTTCTGACGTTTTTCCTCCCATAATGCATTCTGACGCATGGCAAATGAAGCCGCATGCCTCATCTGAAACTCGCCTATTGCCTCTCCCTCCCTCTGTATGCCCAACCCCTTCTGTTTTGCAGCGAAGCATCTCCAGCGGGCGTGTCCTTCCATCCCCTGATTAGCCCCGGCAGCTGATTGGTGCGGGGCTCCACCAACCAGAGAGCAACAGTGCAGGGAAGGCGTATAAAAGCCTGGTGAGCCCTGCAAACAGGGGCAGACACCTTTAGAAGGCCGATTCCCATAGTCGCGTGAGATCTGTTGTTTGTATAGTATGTATGTATGTATGTATGTATTTGTGAGTTTGTGTGTGTGTTCCCAGATTTTGGCCCAGGGTAAGAATGACATTTTCCATGCGGATTTTGATTACCTGCACTCACTGTTTAGAAACACTATGTTTAGGGGTGCTGATTGTTTGTATTCGTGTTTTCATCATGCTAGAGTAGTTAGGTTTTTGTTTTAGGAATATTGTTGTCATTCACCACTCACCCTAGTCTGTAGACAATTGGCTCCATTTTATTTGAAGGAGTTCTCTTTTTGTTATTTGTTTATTTGATTTTCGGTTGGTTTTGTTACCTAATTTCCACTTGAATAATATAATAGTAATAGTAAATAGTAGTAATAGTAGTAATAATGGTAAATAATAATCAGGTTAACTGCAATCCATCCATTGGGTTGAGTGTGTTACTTCCCTTTTCCCTCAACGAGCTGGGGTCGTAACAGTCCCTCACGTTTCTCCTGGTGCCAGATTGTTCTCCGCTGTTTCTACATTAGATTAGATTAGATTCCGACTCCATTCCCCGCCTCGCCCTTCCTGATCTCCGCCTGCCTGCCCCCAGCCCCGTCTCCCCAGCCTGGCCCGTCCTTGATCCCAAACTACACCTCCCTGCTCCCGGTCCCCACCCATCTCCCCATTACCTGATGTAACCATGTGACCATTGTGTGCTTTGTGTGCATTCTGGCTCTCCCACCCAGCACCAGAAAATAGCAGGGCGTGTAGAACCTCTGGCCAACCTTGAAGCAGGGCTCTCCTGAAACCACAGAGATGGTGACAAGGTAAGAATTGCTTGAAGGTGTGGGACATGGGTGACAACACAACACATAAGATAACCTTGCATTTCTGTTTGTGTCAAACTCCATCACTGCTTTTGAAGCTCTATTGATTTTTTAAATTGCCTTCATGTAACTTCATGTAATTTAATTAAAATAAACTATACAGAAAAAAAAATAACCATAATCAACCTTACCAACGAGTGAAAAACAGGCTTTTTCTTGTTGATGGCTCAATTTCAACTTTTTCAACAAAAAAAAATTACAAAAAAATTAAATTAATTCAATTTAATCTAAACACTCCACGCTGAAACTCCAAGACATGTTTGATCCCCTTATACAAAGCCTACAGTAGGCAAACACTTTTGTCACGATTGCATGATCCATTACCAATTATTTTAACAGAAACTGTTAGCAGGTAGGCTTATTCCTTCTGCTTACCTTGCACAGCAAAATAATAATTCTAAAGGGATGAACAGACGTTTGTTCTTCCAGCCATCAATCCGTGACGTTTTTAATTTAGGAACTGTGAACAATAGCTGCTCTCAGTGGGAGTCAGGTACACAGAGAGAGGATGGTAACACTTCCCTTACAAAGTAGTGGTATCATCAGTCACACGTGACTCTGTGCCACATTTGGCGCAACAGCGCCTCCTCTTGAACATGTACAGGTACATGCATTCATACACTTGTACACTCTTAACAGAAACCACAGGAATCCCATCGCTGTGCTTCTGTACACGCCATACAACTTATTCAATCAACACTTGGGGGAATAAATGGGAATAAAATGACCACAGATTCAAGCTTCTAATCAGGCTGTTACCGGCTCACCTTTTGCCAGTCTGGTGGGGTAGAGAGTCCCCTGCTGGCCACCACAGGTAACAGGCAGCTTGTGTCGCAGAGGAACGCCTGGGCTCAGGATGATAACAAACTATTCTTATCTGTTCAGGGTTTTACACAACAGAAGTGCTACAGCTATAGGCAATGTTTTAATAATAATAATGCAGGACTGCTGTTGGCTTGTTTGTAAAAAAAAAAGAAGAAAAAAAAAGTGCTGAACTAACAAGACTAACGAGGTTGACTAAAGGTTAAATAGATAAAATTACTATTTTCATATGTTGGTCACTGTACTTTAGGTCTTCACTTCAGGTAGCCACATTTTGAATTAACATATCTTGAAATCTAGAATACATGACCATCACAACATTAGTTGAGTTAAGCTATCCATTACAATCGACCAATGGAGTGACAGGGTGGCTGTCATGTCCAAAAACCTTGTTGTTGGCTGCATGTCATTCTTAAACAAATATTTCCTATGGCAGTATATGTGCATCCAACTCTCATAGACTGAATCTGGTTCTCTCTATAGAATCAGTTATAGGAAGATATTGTATTGACCAGCAACGAGGAAAGCTATGTCCAGGGTATTATAAGCTACTAGATAAACTAGCTAGCTAGCTAGAAGGAACGTAAAGTAAGAGGGAGCAGAAAAACTGCAACAAACCAGTGTTTGGGCCGTTGGGGAGCAGCGGTACTTCCTAAACATGACAACAAACAAACAGAGGAAAAGAGGACAAATGGCTCAATATGAATGAGAAACCACAAAGCAGCAATCCAAATTATTTAAAATCCCCGGATTGATTTATCGACAATTACCTTGCTCTTACTACAGTCCAGGAATTTCAGGTGTTCGTGCTGCGATGGGGTTACACAATAACACACACACACACACACACACACACACACACACACACACACAGGCATTATTCACATGGGAAGAGGTGAAGATTGCCTCATGTGGGGGATTCTAGTAAACTGCCCCTACATCTCAACAGGCGGGGGTGACTGTGAGTGTGTTGAGACCTTTGTGGAATCGGATGACTTCAGTTGTCAGTTGTTTACAATGCCCAGATTTTAGAATCTAGGTATTGTAAACAGGACCGAAGGGATTGATGGAGTTGGCTTATGAAGGTAAGAACTTTCAAACCTTCCACTGAACTATCCTGCCCCCCACAGTATTCCCTAACAACGGTTCTCATTTAAAGGAAACCCTAACCCCTGTTTGACCTAGTCCCCGCTCACTATCAAAACACAAAGAAATGCCTTCTCGCCCACACATTCTTTTTCCATTTAGGGTCAACGTTATATTGCTGTTCAGGCATTAACTGTCTTCAATCAGTACTGACTGGAAACATTGAGTCCATATTTAAATCGTATCCTACATTTTTTTTTTAACTTTGTGCATCTTAGTCAAGATTTGGTCCAGGATTAACCCATATTACTACAATGTAACAGAGCCAACGCAGGTAGAGGCTGGGGTAGTGGTGGGTGAAGGACCTTGATTGGACTGCAACAGCTGTCGGCTGATTACTTGGCGCATGTCCTGCCAAAACTAGTTATTTTAGGGTTTGGGTTTCTCTTCAAATACCTTCAACAACTTTGCCAGCATGGCGTCCTTGCAATGGATGGTGTTCTTCCAGTTCTTGGAGCTGTGCTTGACGCTCAGCTGCTGAAGCTTGCTTGACGCTTGTGGCCTATCAAGATGCACAAGAAACCACAGAGACGGTGACAAGGTAAGAATTGCTTGAAGGTGGAAGGGAAATGGGTTGTAAAACATAACATAAACTTGCATTTCTGTGTGTGTGACTGACAACTGTGACTGTGACTTAATTATAAATCTCAAATCAAACCCACTCTGTTCAAGGTAGTCTGCCCTCCTCAATTAAAATCCACCTTAGTTTTTTTTTCCTTTTGTTGCTTACTGTCTCTAGCGTCACCAAAGCAGACTCTATACTCTGTACATAAAACAATACTCTGATGAGCTTCTGAAATATAGAATACATTGATGTACAGTAAGTGCTGCTTGTCGCATTGTGCATTCGCTACTTCCATGCTGGAGTTAAAAAAGGACTGTTGGGTTTTTGGCCACGTGCCAATCTGACCACTATGGAATATCAGAGATTGTACAGCTGCAAGAGGAACTGGACCTTCTCTGTGTCTGCTTTTTGTCATGTCAGGAAACCGTGGTGGGTTGTATGTCATTCCCAGACAAGCGTTTCCTATTGCTGTATTCGTGCATTGTAACACATCAGCTAAATCTCTCTCCGATGGCCTCAGTTTCCAGACACAAAAGTACATATTTTGTGACACTTAACTCTCAAACTACTTTCACACCAGAGCTCACAGGCAGTCTTTTCTTGGACATTCAAAAAGAGATGAACCCTGAGCGACAATGCCTGAAACTAGAGGTCGAGAGCTGGCTCGGTGCAGAAAGTGCTCGCCCTGCTACAGGTAATATTGGAGACACTATCTTCGTGTTCAAAGAAAGGTGGTGGGGCAAATTTGGAGGAAGAGTCCCGGTTATGTCAATCGAATGTCAAATCGGAAGTAAAGCCTCGGTCAATACAGAAACAATCGAAACAAGGCGACTTTGATAAGATTTATATGAATTTCCACAAATATTATATTTAATTTCTTAAATTAATATCCAATTTTACACAAATTAATCTGTTCAGGAGACACCCACTTATATTCCTAGTTCATTTGTTGATAAAAATACGAACACATTATAATCTCTATATATATATATATATATATATATATATATATATATATATATATAATAACTTAATAGTTCATAATAAATGATCCTTTAGGTGAGTAAAATAGAGCTAGTGATCTGATTATGATGTATGAACAGGTAAGTAAAGCCATGCCAATAACTGCTCTCTTTCCTGGGAAATAATTATGATCATCGTTTCACTATATTTTCTACATGAAAATTAAAGTAATAAGTAAATAAAAAAATTTGAAATTCAAATGAACCACTAAATTGACAACAGTACAACAGAGGATGCCAACATCCTCATCACCTTCAACAATATCCACAGCAGGTGTTTGACCATTTAAGAGATTGCCACAAAGCCTCTTCAGATTAGGGTACTGGGTCATGAGGTTGTCCGTGAAGATGCAGGTCCAGAACTGTCTGAAGATCTGAGGACCTCTCTAAAACTTGATAATATACTTTATTTTGTGCATACTAGTTGAAGGTTATGAGCGATTTGTGGTATGCATGCATTAAATGCAATGTACATTTAATAATTTCAACATCACCTCATCTAAAATGTTATAAAGGGTAAACGGCAATGACCTACCGATAAATCAGATATGGTTGAAATTCAAGGACCCTCTCCCTCTCAGCACCTAGAAGAGCATAAAAATGACCAACCCAGGTGAAGTCTACCTCTGCTGGGACATTTGGAAACTGAAAGTTGAGGCTGCAGGGCATGTAAATATATTGACTACATTTGCACACCAAGGGCTTAGGTTTGATTTGCATGGTGGTGGGGACATGTCCATACTTTCTGTTTCAGACTAGCTACAGTACACCTTTTTTTTGTCTGCATCGATTGACAAGAGGTGTAGTCGGTTGCAGCCAATCGGATTAGCTGTAATCAGATTCCGCAACACCGGTGAAGTAAATTGTCCTTTGAGAAAGGAAGGCCTGACCATTTTTTTTTTTTTTTTTTGCTATTAATTAATTGACAATTAAGTTAACAATTAACTTTTTTTTACAATTTCATGGTTATTTTTCTGTAAAACCTTCAAATATGGATCATCACTCCGACACCGATAGATAAGAACTTATGGTAGGAAGGACTGCTCTCCAATAGTATCCGGCTGCGTCCTGCAAGACGGAGGCGTAACTTGTAGTAGGCGTAGTAGGAAAAACTTAATTCAACTCTTCTTCAGCTCTGCTATAACTTAACATACTCTTGCGTGACTCACAGCGCCCCGTGTGTGTCTACTATGCTAGACCTCCCACAACCATTTATAAGGCATTATAAAACACATACAATAATTACACCACAGGTACGTAAATGACCGCAACTCGGACCACAAATATTAGGCCTTATATAAAAATAATGCACCCGACCCGCTCATTTAAAAATATGCTCTTGATTAGTTTCATCATAGCCTTACTGTTTTACGTGAAACTGACATCCCTGACTCATAAGCATTAAGAAAATTAGCCTATTACAATTTAACAATGACATTTAATGCAGCAGTTTAACGTGGGGAACCTGCATAAGTTTAGCCTACTTTATCCCTTCATACCTTTAACAAAAAGGTGGAGCGGCATGAGAACTTAAAAAAAAAAAAAAAATCATCTGCGCCGCGAAGCGCTTCTCTATAGTCTATCTATCATGCCACTATGTGGGGAATTGGCAAATTGTCGCCCACTGCAGCTGTGGCGGGGGGGGGGGGGGGGGGGGACACGGCACTGGGACGACAGTTTGTGTTTGTCTGTTTGTGCCAAAAAAAAGCGTTGGTTTTTTTCGGAGGGGGGGGGGGGGGGAAAAGTGTTGGTTTTTTTTCGGAGGGGGGGGGGGGGGGGGCGCTCGGAGGGAATCTCCCCGGGGCGTAATTCAATGTAGAACTGCTACTGATTCTACTTTTGGTGTAATGCGTGATTTAGAAAAGTACAAGACACGCCTCCTACTACAAGTTACGCCTACTACAAGTTACACCTCTGTCTTGCACGACGCAGCCGGACCCTTCTCCTGCATTCAGCGATCGATCACCCAAGCCGGACCGTGATCAAAGTTCATCTGTACATATTGAGATGAACTTCAGTTGAATTAGGTTTTACAAAATAAAATTCAGGAAGAATATTTCAAAGTGATTTTTCTGCTAATATTGTTAAACATTTTCAGAATGAGGGTCACAGTCACACAGTCACCTCTACATTGTCCTTCACGCCTGACCTTGTGAGTATTAAGGGCCCATCCACACAGAGATGATTTTCGAGTGAAACCGCATAGGTCTTGTGCACGTTTTTTTTAAACCAGCTCCCAGGGTGGACGTTTCAGGTTTTGGATTCGTGTGGAGACCAGCAACGCAAACGATGATGTCATCGGCCAGAGTCAGAGCGAAATAAATGTGGAGGATATGCCTTTAGAATGACTGTAGAAATGAAATAAATAATACATATTGTTATTTATCTTCTTTTGGATTGGTCTCCAAGAATTAACCATTTAATGGGCGGGTAAGTGAAATCGCGCCGACATAACATCGCACAGCATTGAATATACAGTATATTCCAAAATTGATAATTTTTTAGTCCGATTTTCTAATCAGTGCAAACACGTTGGGACACCAGGATCCGCGAGAGGAAGATGTTGGATAATGAATTGACTGCCTGTGTTTGACTTCAGGTTGAATCGACTGTCGAGTGGTTTAGGTAGTTTCATGTTGTTGAGGATCTGTCACTTAGGCATACTCTGCAACATGAAACTGTTTTTCGGTGGATTTCTGTAGCTGAAACAGCGCCACACACAGGCCTGGAATGTGTACTACAGTGTTTCTAGAGCTAGATGTGTTTCAGCAATGACCGTCGTTACGGAGAAATGTCTGGCCCCCCTGCCGAGACAAATGGGGGTGGGGGGACAGATCGTTTTCGAAATCGTTTTCGAAATATGTGGATGGGGCCTAAGTGTAAAGGCTGAGTTATGCTTAAATTATGCTTCCGTGTTGATGCAACGCTAGGGGGCTTACAGACCCATTACGTCCTTGCGGACCCCCCTTGCATACACCGCAGGGACCTGATGTGCACCTCCCAAAAATCCTAGACGTGCGTCGAGGCGACGCAAACGAATGCAGCAGCATTGGCTGTGATTGGTCCGCTAAATAACTACATCCGCTGGAGACCGCTTTTCCGGATTCCACTCATTTCCACACCGCCGTTTTTTAAAAGTCTTCGAGTCAGTTTGAGTTGGTTGGTTGAGAGAGTTGCAAGAGTTTTGAGTTTTGAGTTTTTATTTGCAATAGAAGTATTTCTTCCTCGGCTTTGATCATTTTGAGCTCCAACGCCAGTCTCTCTGTCTCGGTCTCCATCGTTCACTGTGAGTAGAAGAAAAGCCAGAAGGTAAACAAATAGGCTATAACAAGGCTAACGACGATATATGTCACAAGAGTCTCGGTCGGTCGGTCAGTCTTTACAAAAAAACATAGAGCCCTCTACCGGTGTGGCATTGAATTGCATTTCAACACGTAAACCCCAAGCAGAACCATCACGACTGCGTCCAAGCAACTGCATGGTCATTGCGTGATCTTACGTGGAACCATAACCGATGCTTTAGACTCTGACAAAGCGGTAGGCCCTGATGGTGTGTTCTCCAGGGTACTTAAAGCCTGTGCCCCCCAGCTGTGTGGAGTACTTAATCTTCAACCTGAGCCTGCACCTCCAGAGGGTCCCTCTGATGTGGAAGACGTCCTGCCTCATTCCTGTCCCAAATACGCTGCGTCCCAGCAGCCCTCAGGACTACAGATATCATGAAGACCAAGGAGAGGCTTGTCCTAGAGCAGCTTAGGCCTATGGTCAGACCCTTCTCGGACCAGCTGCAGTTCGCCTACCCCGCCTGGGAGTCGAGGACTGCATCATCTACCTGCTGAACAAAGTCTATTCTCATCTGGACAAGCCGGCAAGCACTGTGAGAGTCATGTTCTTTGACTTCTCCAGTGCTTTCAACACCTTACGACCGGGTCTCCTAGGTGAGAAGATGGCGGCGATGCAGGTGGAAGCCCCCTTGGTGTCCTGGATTGTTGACTATCTGATGGGCAGACCACAGTTTGTACGCCTCCAGAAATGTGTATCTGACAGAGTGGTCAGCAACACTGGGGCCACACAAGGAACGGTTCTTTCTCCCTTCCTCTTCACCCTCTACACCTAGACTTCAACTATTGCAGTTGAGTCCTGCCACCTTCAGAAGTTTTCTGATGACTCAGCAATAGTTGGTTGCATTGAAGGGGGTGACGAGGGTGAAAATAGGACTGCTGTGGGCAACTTTGTCTCTTGGTGTGAGCTGAACTATCTGCAGCTCAGCGCAACTAAGACAAAGGAGCTCATTGTGGACCTATGGAGGGCCA
This sequence comes from Urophycis tenuis, assembly GCA_036785325.1. Taxonomy (NCBI): domain Eukaryota; kingdom Metazoa; phylum Chordata; class Actinopteri; order Gadiformes; family Phycidae; genus Urophycis; species Urophycis tenuis. The sequence goes on from JAXIVH010000119.1 coordinate 436,509, forward strand.
AAACACCGGTGGGCCTTGTGTTCATCCAGGGGGTTGCTGTCAACACTGTTGAGGAGTACAAGTATCTGGGGGTGTACCTCAACAACAAGTTTGGACTGGACCAGAAACACAGAGGCTGTCTACAAGAAGGGCCAAAGCCGACTATTTTTTCTGAGGCGGCTAAGGTCCTTCAACATCTGCAGGACAATAGGATGTTCTATGAGTCTGTTGTTGCCAGTGCGATCTTCTTCTCTGTCACATGCTGGGGCAGTGGGATGAGGGTCGTGGACCCCAATAGACTTAAAGTGATGGTTCGCAGTAAAATTCACCCTGAGGTAATTTCCACGAGGTCACACGATATGAATATGAATCCCTGAGAAAACACAATCCAGCAATCCAAATCATGGAACACCATCGGATTGATTTATTCATACTTACCATGCTCTTACGAAATACTGGGCATTTCAGTTGTTTGGTCTGTGATGGGTTTACACAACACACACACACACACACACACACACACACACACACACACACACACACACACACACACGGATATCATTCACATGGAAAAAGGTGAAGACAGATTGAAGACAGGGGATTCTCGTAAACTGCCCCTACGTCTCAACAGGTGGGGATGATTGTGTTGTTCTCTATATGTTGTTGACTCAAGATTCAAATACAGCATCTAGATTTTACTATCAGGGCCTCAATGATTGATAACTAATAGTGTGCTTGAGCAGGCAAAAACTTTCAAACTTTCCACCAAACTACCCAACCAACTCCTCCAACAAACAGTGGTGGTTATTTGAAGGAAAACCAAACACCCTGTTTGACCTAGTCCCCAACCACTATCAAAACTGCAATTCTCAGCAATTCCTTGTTATTTTATTTCAGTCAGAAATGACTTACGTCCTTGATTTAACCATTTCTTACATGAAAGTAAAGTACTTCAGTTTTGGGGGTATGGTTCTACTCTCTTGGGGGCTCCCTGCTGTAGGACTAAATGCATGACATACAGATGTCAGACACAGCATCCCAACATCTGACAGCAGGGAGCACTAGACAACTCATTGTGTCGGTGACATACAATACAGAGCCCAACCAAAGCAGGTGGAGGGTGAAGGCCAGCACAGCACACTTAACTTTGCAGAGTGTGTGTGTGTGTGTGTGTCTGTGAGGTGGAAGGTCTTCAATTGACTGCCTAGCTACGTACCTGAGCTTGATTGGACTGCATCAGCTGTCAGCAAATAACATGGGACATAGAGTGTCCTGCCAGAAGTAGCTATGCCTGTTTTTATTCTGAAATAAGTTATTTTATGGTTTGGTTGTCCTTTAAAATACCTCAAACAGCTTCTTCAGAATTTTTCCCTTGTATTTGATGGTCCTCTTCCAGTCGGCTGATGCTTCCTTCCCGCTCAGCACCATAAAATCGCGGGGCGTGTACAACTTCTCTTCAAACATGATGCACGGGTCTCCTGAACCCACATGGTGACAAAGAAACAGCTGGTTGAAGGTGGGAGGGAAATGGCTTTAAACAGAAAACATAAGCTTGCCTTACATCTCTTTCCCTGTATTTAAATATCTAGTCAAACCCAGCAATTTCAATTAAATGTATTGTAATTTCATTAAAATCTACAGTGCTAATGGTCAATTATTATATATTTTTTCTCCTTGATGGCTCAATAGCAAATATGTCAGAGAAATAATGAAATAACAAAAATAATTAAATCCATCACATCAAAATGTCTCCAAACTATACACCAAAAACATATTTGATCCCCTTATATAAAGCCTGCTATATATAGCCTGGGCTAACCAACTTGTTTTATCACTTTGGCATGATCTAGTATCAATTCTTCTAACAGAAACTGCACAACATAAATCCCAGCGCTGTGTTTCTTTACACATTGTACACACTCAGACTTATCTAATCAACACTTGAACAGGAATGAAGTGACCACAGATTCAAGCTTCTGATCAGGCTGTTCCCAGCTCACCCTTTGCCATTTTGATGCGGTAGAGCATCCCCTTCTTGTCACCACAGGTAACAGGCAGCTTGCTTGGCAGACGGCCTGTTGCCTTTGTATGCTGAATAGGACCTGCCACTTCAAGGACACAGGGAATATTACATTAATATTATATAATATTCAAACTCATTTCACAATATGAACCAGAAGTTGGAAGCAGACTCAATGCTCTATACCTAAAAATGCCACTCTGATGAGCCTCGAAATACAGAATGAATTGCTGGAAGGGCTGCTTCTCTATTTCTTAGGAAGATTGAAACAGAGTTGAATGAATCTTCCTCAACATACTATGCTGTCCCGGTTGATGAGGACAAGGGTATATCCAAACACTAACTTTGATGCTACTTCGATGCTGGAGTTATTAAAGAAATGACCATTGGATTTCTGTCCACGTGCCAACCAGACCTCTAATGGAACATTGTGTTTTGTTGGGGTGGCTGTCATGTCTGGAAACCCTGGTGGGTGCATGTTCACAAACAACAGTTTCCTAGGGCTCTATACTCCCATTTTAACTCTCATCAGCTAAATAAGGTTTTCTCTGTGGTGGCATCAGTGTCTGGACACAAATCAAAAACCTTATTTGTGTTATGTGATTTTGAATGTGATTTTATGATAACACTATTGAAATCACCATTGATAAATGTTGACCACTGATATCTCCAGGAAATATTAAGCTGGAGCAAGTTCAAATGTTACACAATGTGGCTTTAAATCGCTTTGGACGGGATTAAAATCTAAAACGAATGTAGCAGAACAACTGCAACCAACCAGGGTTTGAGTTGGAGGGGGGTGCCGGACTCTTAGCCTAAACATGAGAACAAAGGAGCAGAAAGAGGACAAAAGAACAAATATGAATCCCTGAGGAAACACAATCCAGCAATCCAAATCATTGAACACCATCGGATTGATTTGTTGGCAGTTACCTTGCTGTTACTAAATCCTGGGCATTTCAGTTGTCCTGTCTGCAATGGGGTTAAACCACACACACACACACACACACACACACACACACACACACAAACACACAATGTCGTTGAATCTAGATTCAAATACAGCATCTAGATATTGCTCAGTGATTGATGACTAATAGTGTGCTATTAGCAGGTTAAAACCTTCAAACCGTCCAGCAAACTACCCAGCCAACTCCTCCAACAAACAGTGGTGGTTATTTGAAGGAAAACCAAACACCCTGTTTGACCTAGTCCCCACCCACTATCAAAATTGTAAAAATAACCAATACATTGTTATTTTATTTCAGTCAGAAATCATGTCCTATATTTAACCATTTATTACGTTAAAGTAATACACTTCACTTTTGGGGTATGGTTCCAGTCTTTTCAGGGCTCCCTGCTGTAGCATTTAAAAGCATGAGCCATGTATCCATGTGCGGCACATGACTAGATTGCCTTTCCAGATAAAAACAAATTTTTTTCATCTAGAATAATTTGTTTCAGGGTTTGGTTTTCCTTTAAAATACCTTAATCAGCTCTTCCAGTGAGCAATAGATATCACTCTTCCACTTGTTGGATCTGGCTTTCCCGCATTTCTCCTGAAATTCGTAGGGTGTGTAGAACGTTTGGCCATACTTGAAGCAGGGCTCTCCTGAAACCACAGAGACGGTGACAAGGTAAGAACTGCTTGAAGGTGGGAGGGAAATGGGTTAAAACACAACACATAAGATAACCTTGCATTTCTGTTTGTGTCAAACTCCCAATTAAATTAATGTAATTTTGTTCAAAAACAAAGACAAACAAAGATGATCAACTAATTCTCTTACCAACAAGGGAAAAACTCTTTTTCTCATTGATGGCTCAATTTCTAGTCTTTAGCTTTCATTTACTTTTTCAACAAAGAAAAAGAATGCCCAAAGTAACGAAATTCATTAAATCCAATCTAAACACTCCACACTTAAACTCAAACAGATCCCCTCATAAAGCCTGCAGTGGGCTCACACTTTTGTCACTCTGGCATGATCCATTACCAATCATTTTAACAGAAATCCCATCGCTGTGCTTTTGTACACGGTGTATACATTCAGATTTATCCAATCAACACTTGAACAGGAATAAAATGGTAAGATTCCAGCTTCTAATCAGACTGTTACCAGCTCACCCTTTTCCAGTTTGGTGCAGTCGAGTATCCCCTTCTTGTCACCACAGGTAACAGTCAGGCATGAAGGGAACTTCTGGCTCTCCATCGGCAGGGGGCCTAGGCCCAGGAATACAAACTATAATTAAATATAATATAAACTATAATTATATATTCAGGGGGAAAATAGACTCCGTAGGCAATGATTACATAATAATATACTGCTGTCTCTCTCTTAAAAGTGGTACTTTATCTCAAAGACACAAAGCTGGCCGAATAAAAGTAAAATAGTAAATTGGGCGGCATTCATATGCCATTCAGTCTCTCAAGAGGAAAGTATAATATCATAATTAATAATAGTATTAACAACAACAACAACCACAACAATAACTAGGCCAGTCATAATAATTGATCTTTTGTGTTCCTCATGTATTATTCCATAAGAACCTATTGTTACTTAAATCAGAGGGAGAGAGAAGGAGTTTCCTTTCACGGTGAAGCAAGACGTGACACAGCCTGCTGGAAATAATGTCGTTGACAATTTCGCAATCAGTCTGCATCTGATTTGCCATAAATCACATGTAAACACACACAATATTTGAACAAAAAATTATGTCAAAATGCTAATGGAATTGGTAAAATGTCATTGATAATCATCATAATATTAATCATTGATAATCATTAATAATAATCATCATTTTTTATTATTCAGCAGAAAAGCTATAGAAAAACATATGTAAACATGAACAAAACAACTATTATATCCCTGTATTTTCTGAACAGTTTGGTTTGTTAGCCAACTCCAATATTGATTGCACGCTTTGAGTGTTCTTAGCCTCACCTCACTAAACCTGTACACGCAACATTTTAAACAAATGTAGCAGAAAAAACTGCAGTCTCTCAAAAGGCTAGTATAATAATAATAATAATAATAATAATAATAATAATAATAATAATCATAATAATAATAATAATAATAATAATAATAATAATAATAATAATAACAATCATCAGAATAAGAACAATAAATATTATGAATATATTATAACTATAACCATGCCCTCATGATTATTGATATTTTGTGTCCCTCCTTTGCTATTCCATGAATCAGAGGGAGAGAGAGGGAGGGAGTTTCAGTTCATGAGGAAGCAAGACGTGCCACAGCCTGCTAAAAAAAAAAAACACAATGGAAACGCCTCAGAAAGATGGATGCAACATTCCAACCAGATTTGGCAATGACTCTGATTGGCTGGAGTTTTTACAACAACTTTAAGTTACGGCCATGTTTAGAAATAATTTACTGCCATGATATTTCTATGTTTTTTATATGCGGATGGTCTCACAGGGCAATGTATTAAGGGCTATACAATTAAAAGTGACTCAAGAGAGAGGAGAAGACCTTTTTGTCTTTATTGGTCATTCTCAGTATTTTTTAGATATGGGAACGAAATTTGTTTTCTGCATTTGGCCCATCCGATGGTACATAGGAGCAGTAGGCTGCTATGTTCAGTGCCCGGGGCGCAAGTTGGGGTTCAGTGTCTTGCTCAAGGACATGCAGACAGTTGGTGGAGGGGAGGGGGTTGAGGGGATCGAGCTGCCGACCCTACGGTTAGTGGACAACCCGCTCTATCTACCCGCTCTATCCATTGAGCTACTGCCGCCCCATCACCATCAACATCATCACCTTCAACAACATCCACAGCAGGCTGATCTTCGAGGAGGCTCTCTCGAAGCCTTTTCAGAGTGGGGTACAGGGCCGTGATGGTGTCGTTGAAGATGCAGGTCCAGAAGGCCCTGATTTTCTGAGGTGGCTCGCTCTCCATCAAGTACAGAACATCATGTAAACTCTTCTGCATTTTCTCTTTGCTCTTCATACGGCTCATCTCCTGGAGAGTTGGGGAAGAAAATATTTTGATGATTTTGTCCAGGAGGTATGAATGACCAAACTGATTTTTGAGGGGATTTTTGAGAGGAGCCAGTTACAAACTGTTATGAACTGTGTGAGTCATATGTTACAGCCATATGTACACAAATTGTCTGGGCAAAGAACAATAGTTTTATGAAATAGTTTTGTGAAAATTTAGTTATAATAAGAAAAAACTGTCAAGTTGAGTTATTTTCAAATAAGGAATACATTTACCATAAACGCCCATCATGTATATGTCACATCACAGATTAAGTGATAGTATTTTAGAAAAACATCAGTAATATGTTCTATGTGTTCCAATTGGCCTGTGGTATATCCAGAGGTGGAAGGTAACAAAATACATTTACTCACGTTACTGTATTGAATGTTTTTTGTGTATTTTGCATTCTTTAAGTTTTAGAATTGGTATTTTGTATTTTATTTGAGTACGTTTTGACTGAAGTATTGTACTTAGTTACATTATAAATCCTATTTGTTACCGAGTAAACAAATGTTCAACCCAATGAAAACCTACAGGGGAAAAATACACAGCAGGAAACCAACACAGTGACAAATGATGATGTGAAGAGCACTGTGTGTGTGTGTGTGTGTGTGTGTGTGTGTGTGTGTGTGTGTGTGTGTGTGTGTGTGTGTGTGTGTGTGTGTGTGTGTGTGTGTGTGTGTGTGTGAGAGAGAGAGAGAGAGAGAGAGAGAGAGAGAGAGAGAGAGAGAGAGCGGGATTATGTGTGTGTGTGTGTGTGTGTGTGAGAGAGAGAGAGAGAGAGAGAGAGAGAGAGAGAGAGAGAGAGAGAGAGAGAGAGAGAGAGAGAGAGAGACAGGGTACACATGTTTAATGTTTTACCACTAAATGGATGAGCTCAACTAACTTTAAGCTGCTGCTTAAACTGAACAACAAGAAAGAGGTCTCATTTGTTGTTATTGCACCTGCATTTGTAACACTTGTTCTTTAATTTAGCAATTAGTCATGAGAGGGTGTGGATTAGGCTATGGAAAAATAAGGAACGCCTGAGAGGCATGACAGGCTTTCCTTATTTTCTCCATAATTCACACCGTCAAGTGGCTAATTGCTATTCTAAAACTGTTACCAAGGCGGCAATATGAAAAATCATGTAGCAATAAAAACGCTTCCGTTTCACTAATAATTCACTAGATACGCAACAAAGTAGTTCCCAGATACGAGGACAGGTTGCAGAAACAACACGTCGCTTGCAAGCAATCACTTTATTTTTAACAGCCCCTTTCCACAAGCAGTTTATCGACCATAGTTAGTCCACCCAACAAATCGAAGTTAACTTTCCATTCCATAACAAAGCAGAAAAAAGCCGGTTCCGGGTTTCTTTATTGTCGTCGTCGTTGCTGTGCGCGGAGTGATATGTGAAGCGGTCATCAGCAGCGTTGGATGGGGACAGGTGTACTTTATCATCTCATAAGGTACACCTATCAGCCAATCAGAATCAAACATTGGGATTAACAGTTTTAGAATTAAAAACTAAATAGTTTTGGATTTATGAGCCATTACACAGAAAGTAACTCAGTAGCTTTTACTTAAAGTAGCCTACATTTAAAATGAACTACTTTTTACTTACTTGAGTACATTTTCAGATGGGTAATTTTACTTGTACTTGAACAAAGTATTGATACATTTTCTTGAGTACAATTTAGTACTTTTCCATAAATGGGTCTGGGTTCGTATGGGTTAAAAAAAAAACAACCCTAATTTGGATTCCTTACTGCTCCTCAGTTTTATTTCTGTTTATATCCACATATGCCCCACCTCTGGCTAGGTAATTTCACTTCATCTTGGCGTCTTTTCTCAGTGTTCTGGTAGCGCGGGTTTCCTGTTTGCCTCTTTTCACATGTTTAACACTTTTAATATTTAAGAGATGTTCAGTAACCACCACCGACCTGTTGGACGCGAGGCTTCGTATTTTTTCTAGTCTCACCTGGTATTTCTCTTCAGGGATGAGGCCGTAGTCGCGCAGCTTGCCTAAAAAGGTATGCGGCTTATCCATTTGTGATATTTCCGTCTTATTGCGTTGAAAAAACAGTAGGAGCGTGAAATCGTCGACGAAATCTAATGGATTCATTCTGATTACTGTACTATGAAGATCCGTCTGCAGTTACAGTTAGTGTGATAATCGTACGACGCGTCAACCCAACGTTATCATACGACACGTATACACAATGAAAACGTCTCTAATGGCAGATAATGTACCGCCTTCATTCAAACGGATTCCATAAGTTTTACTTCCTCGTACCTTCTGATGAAACGAAAATGAAAGTTTGTAGGCGTAGGCTACTTTACTTCGAAGCAGCCAGGGTGGCGGGGATATTTGCGCTCTGCCAAGGATGCACAGCAGTGGCGTAGCCTTTTTCAACAGTGTGGACTTTTGCAAATTAGTGTGGGCCACTATTTTTATTTATTTTTTAATTATTATTCCTATATAAGCATTAGCCTACCGCAATTGTCCCAAAACAGCATGTGATTTCATCACTGATCAAACGATAAATGGCAAACAATAATAGGCAACATTGATGTTTAGATTGTAGCCTACTTTATTCATCCCTGGGGGATTTGAGGCACAACGTGCATGCATGTGATTTTATATGCGCTTTATATGTTACCAAAATCAACAAAAAACAATACTTTGATTCTGAAGGTAGCCTACTAATCAAAATTACAAAATTACAAAAAAAAGAAGGTAACTTCTAACCAAGAAGGCTATTGAGTTCAACAAACAGTTCAGGGATTTTCAATCCGGTGCGTGCGTGCTGAGTGTGATTGATTGTGAGCCTCCAGCGATTGTTGACACCTAACAGACGCACGCTGCAGCCGCCTACATAGCTTTACCCAATCAAAGTGAAGCGCAGAATATTAAAAATGAACAAAAAAGCATTATTTTCAATATTTGAAAATGATTATAATTTATTGAAACTAAATTGATCTCACACAATTTTGTATGACATTATTATGGACTATTTTTTACGTTATTTGAATTTCAAGTAAATGCCGGGCACTTCTGATAGGGTGTGGGCCAGCTGCCAATCATAGTGGCACTGGCCCACATTGGCCCTCATGTGGCTACGCGCCTGATGCACAGGCAGATACGTGTGTGTGTGTGTGTGTGTGTGTGTGTGTGTGTGTGTGTGTGTGTGTGTGTGTGTGTGTGTGTGTGTGTGTGTGTGTGTGTGTGTGTGTGTGTGTGTGCGTGTGTGCGTGTGTTTCTGTGTGCGTGCAAGTGTGTGTGTCGTTCTGACACACGTGTGTTTGGTCTTTGCTGGCAGAAGCTTAGTTTTTTTCTTGTGTGAGTCTTGGTGTGTGCACATGTGAGTGAGTTTGTGTTTGTATGTGGGTGTGTTTTGTACTTTTTCTTTTTTTTGTAATAATTGGCTACCCACTCTTACTCAAGTTAGTACATTTACATTTAGGGCATATAGCAGACACTTTTATCCAAAGCGACTTACAAAGAGTACATTTGTCATAAGTGGGTGAAACATTTAATTGCTGCCAATACAGTACGAGAATCACCAGAACAAGTTTCAAGCATTTCAATTGCTAGGTTAACAAGGCCGCCTTAACCTAATGTTAGGCCCCGGGGCTGAGAGGTTTTGTAGGCCCCCCCCATCCCCTCGATTTATAGAGTCTCATTTGAACATTTTAATTTAAAAAAAGTGTAATATCGAGGTAATCTACATCACAAAATGCATTACTTTCTTTCGAGACATACAACAGTGAGTTTTCCCTCTTTGAGCCAGAAAACACCACAATGTTGTTATTAACATATCACTGAGCCCACTTGAACATAAACACAAGCGGGGGGCCATTGGCCCCCCCGCTTCTACCCTCCAGCCACATTATTTTCAAGCCAAATCAAAGGTCTTTATATAACATTACTTAAGAAAAAGTTTCACTCCTCTCTTCCACTCATACATAGAAAATACAGAGAGGGGCGAGGGTGACAGAGAGATAGGCCTACAGCCTCCAGCGGGCACACTGTGGACTCCGCAGCAGACCTCTCGCCTTCCCGCCTGTTACTGCCTCACCAGCCCAGTAAAGCCTCCTCTGCAGGCTCTGGGTAGACTGTCAGCCGTCTGGCTCTATCCAACAGCCCCTATAGCAGTAATCCCCACTTACCCTGGCACTGTATGGGCTCCAGTTATAAAATATATGAATGAATAAAAGAGCAAGCCAAATTGTATATGGTTCGTAATCAAACACTTCTAGCGCTGGTGTGTTTTATTTTGTTCTCTATGCCCCCTCCGTGGCTCCGTAGTACACAAACATAAAACAAGAGGAGTAGAGAGAATTTACATTTTTAATCCAATAAGAGTACATCATCACTGTACATAATAAGTACATTGCCAGGCAGGGGGTTCTTCTCTCTGTCTCCTCTGATTAATAACAGTTGTGCACTGAGCGCAGCTTGCTCCCTTAGTCTATGTGCGTGACTGGGTTCGTGCACCGAGATAAACGTGATATATTTGTTTGCATCAATAGTCATTGATTTTCAGCCAGAACCGTATTTCCTGCAGCTCCGACACCAGCTGTAACCTCTTTACAAAGTGAAATCAAACAGATATTTAATCAAAGGAGGAAAAGAGAGAGTCACAGCTGTTCAAAGGAAGCTATTAGTTTTGTTTTTATTATGAAAGCAAATATGTGAAGCGTTAATTTATAGCCTATACTATATTGTTAATACTGTTTACTCCAAGCCTGCTTTGTCGTTGTTACTTGTTGGGGTGTGTGCGGGCTTTGTGCACCGCGGGGTGTGAGCGCAGGTGATGAGAGCAACGCAGGTGTGCTGCTGAGGATTTGCATGTCACTAGTGTTATCCTTCTTTTTTTTTCTCATTCTTCCCACCAAAACGTGAAATTAATTCAGCTCTTCATACTGGATCATATGATACGAGAGATGGATGTATCCACCTTCCATCAAACTCAACTTGACAGTTTTATTACCCCTAAGCCATGCCCCCTTTCACCACCCCTAAACCACGCCCCCTTTCACATGCACGCGCACATGCACGCACATGCACGCGGATCTTCCGTTCACGCGCGTGTCCTTTTGACCCGCGATCATTAATTAAATCGTGATACGCTATTTATGTGATACGCTATACGGGGGAATCATTTTGCCGCTCACTTTGTTAATTTTGTAGTAATAACAGTCGCACCTCTTTGATAGTGTGCGCTCCGCTGGTGGGTTGAAGGAAGAGATTGCAGCTTCGTGCAAGTCTGGGGAATTGGTTGAAGTGTGGTGAGGGACTCAAATGCCGGGCATCCTGTGTATGTTAATTTCACAACTACAGAGTGGTCCGTGCGCTCCGCTGGTGGGTTGAAGGAAGAGAATGCAGTTTCGTGCAAGCCAGCAACCGCCAAATGGTCACCTCGTTGTATCCACACACACACACACACACACACACACACACACACACACACTACAGTTCTGTTGTGAGCGCAGACAGGATGTCTCTTCGGGCTTCCACAGGAGTTGTATGTTCATTTCTGTCCCAACCGAGTGGTCCGTGCGCTCCGCTGGTGGGTTGAAGGAAGAGAATGCAGTTTCGTGCAAGCTTGTAGTTTTCTGGGTCACACCAGAAAGGAGTCGGCGTGTCTGAGAAAGTCCCCTGCAATAAATCCGGGGTGCTAGAGATGGCAACCTGGATCAATTCATACAGCTCCAATACATTCACACCTCATGTTTAAGACAGAGTCTGTTGTGAACACAGACAGGATGTCTCTTCTGGCTTCCACAGGTGTTGTATGTTAATTTCTGTCCCAACCGAGCGCAGACAGTGGGTCTGCAGGGGGATCCGGAGAAGGTCGGCAGAGCGAATCTCCCATGCAATTGCGACCCGTGAGAGAACGCATCCCTGCAGTACATTTAACACTTCATGTTTATGATAGAGAGCCAAATGGTCAGCTGGCTGTATCCACACACACAAAGTCCCCGGCCACAACGCACACACACACACCTCTTTGATAGTGTGCGCTCCGCTGGTGGATTGAAGGAAGAGAATGCAGTTTCGCCCAAGACTGTGTAATTGCTGAAGCGGGCCGGTCGAGAGAATAACTTTTTGCGCGGGAAGCAAATGGCAACCTCACTTTGTTGGTTTCTGGTCATAGCCACAGATTGTAAAACAGGTTATAAAACAGGCTCCTAGACACAACATGGGGAACGAGCGAGCGAGAGCAGTCATGTCCCTCTTTCCGAGAACAGCGCAGCACGCCGCCTGGTACCAGAGATGTTCATGCCGACTCCGGTGCTTTTGATGGGGGAGAATGATGCCGACACTCCGATCGATTCGCCGGCTTCACCGCTTGCTTCCCAACACCTCATCCCGACTCCGGTGCTTTTGACGGAGGAGAAGACGAATGACCCCGCTACCCCACCTGCTTCTCCCACGTCACCGCCTGCTTCCCAACTCCTCATCCCGACCCCCGTGGTTTTGAGGAGGAGACGATCGAACCCACCGCCCACGTGCTTCTCCCGCTTCACCTACGCTGAAGACGATCCATGAAGAGCCGTGCAGCGAAGGCCCCGCCTGTACGTCCCCGTGGGGGAATCCAGCCTGGCCGCCGACTCCAACACCACCATCCGAGGATGAAGACCAGCCGGACGGGTGGATGTTTGACGCTTTCTTTAAAACCGTAAGAATAGCCGTGCTCCATTTGCTGGGTCAAACTATAAAGATCTACCGGACCGATCTGTGTGAGGGGTGTGCCATTAATCATCCTAGCCAGAGGCAGCACAGGTGCCTGGATGTGCTAGAACCAGACTTTTTTGACGAACACTTTGAGTGGTTGGCGGGTAAGCTCTACAACGACAGACTTATCCCGGCCATTGCTTTCTATCTGGGCTGAACATCAAGGCGGGTTGGGTGAGAATCAAAAATACGGTACAGGGTCTTTTACACGAACTGAGAGCAAGGAGACAAATCACTGATGTGATAAGCGAGGCGATGGAACAGGAGGTCGGGGAAGACGAGACTAAACGGGAGCAACTCACCATGCTGTACCATGAGTGGTCCTCGTTTTAATGTTTTGTTCATTTCGTTTCACACTAATGTATTTTGTGTATTCGTAATCAGTAGTTTTTTTTTCGTGTTCACACTGTTGTATTTAGGCCTCATTTTGTTTTAAGTAATTTTTTCGTTTTCACCCTAATGTATTTAGTCCTGATTTTCTCTCAAGTAGTTTTTTTTTTTCGTTTTTCACACTGTCGTATTTAGTGATGTATTTGTAATCAGTAGTTTTTTTTTTCGTTTTCAAAATGTTGTATATAATCCTGATTTTGTCTTAATAAAATCAAATACCTACAACATTGTCTTTCTCTCTCATTCGCGTCACATCATGTCTGAGGTTCGCATCATGAAAAAGGTGTATTACGATCCAGCGCACCCCGGGAGCTTCGGTGGGGTATAACGCCTCCGTAGAGGAGTGCGTGATGAAACGGGCAAGAATGTTGATTGTGAAAAGGTTAGAGACTTTTTATCCGGGGAGGATACTTACACTCTGTATAAACCTGCCAGACTACATTTTACCAGAAACAGAGTTTTTGTCCAACGTCCTTTAAACCAATTTCAAAATGTGTCTGATTATGTTTCAATCATAAACGACGAGGATGGTAGAAATATTGTACCGGCTTTTGAAGGTTTGCTCGACCGTATAGTACAGTCCAATAATAACATAGCCGCGGATGAAGACGTAGAATTAATTGTTCACATAGTACGTAACCGTAAGGTTTTTAATCCCATAGTAATGATCCTGCATTAGGAATAAAAAACAGGGGATTGGAGCGATCGGGAAAGGCTGTTGCAAAATGTGCAAGGGGTTCATTATGCGATGTTCTGTAAAACAGTACAATTTTACGCATCAATATCTCCTCAAACTTGGTTATGTCGTTGAAAGTGACGGGCGTCTGCTCATTTAAACCGGCCTTCCGTTGCAACTCACTACCCAATCTAGCGCATTGCCCATCTGTGTAATCGGGATAGATGACGTGAGCTAGGCTGACGGCAAAGCAGAGCTGGTCCCCCCTGTCATCGACAAAGTATAGATGGGGTCTTTTCTTTTGGAGAATTTCACAATCTAGAGTTTTCTTCAATTTACGTTTGGCGCCACCCCTAGGGTTACGTACTATGTGAACAATTAATTCTACGTCTTCATCCGCGGCTATGTTATTATTGGACTGTACTATACGGTCCAGCAAACCTTCAAAAGCCGGTACAATATTTCTACCATCCTCGTCGTTTATGATTGAAACATAATCAGACACATTTTGAAATTGGTTTAAAGGACGTGGGACAAAAACTCTGTTTCTGGTAAAATGTAGTCTGGCAGGTTTATACAGAGTGTAAGTATCCTCCCCGGATAAAAAGTCTCTAACCTTTTCACAATCAACATTCTTGCCCGTTTCATCACGCACTCCTCCTCTACGGAGGCGTTCTACCCCACCGAAGCTCCCGGGGTGCGCTGGATCGTAATACACCTTTTTCATGATGCGTACCTCAGACATGATGTGACGCGAATGAGAGAGAAAGACAATGTTGCAGGTATTTGATTTTATTAAGACAAAATCAGGATTAAATACAACATTTTGAAAACGAAAAAAAAAACTACTGATTACAAATACATCACTAAATACGACAGTGTGAAAAACGAAAAAAAAAACTACTTGAGAGAAAATCAGGACTAAATACATTAGGGTGAAAACGAAAAAATTACTTAAAACAAAATGAGGCCTAAATACAACAGTGTGAACACGAAAAAAAAAACTACTGATTACGAATACACAAAATACATTAGTGTGAAACGAAATGAACAAAACATTAAAACGAGGACCACTCATGGTACAGCATGGTGAGTTGCTCCCGTTTAGTCTCGTCTTCCCCGACCTCCTGTTCCATTAGCCTGGCTGACGCGTCCACATCTCGATGAGATGAGGAGGGGGTGTCTGCAGACCCGGAGGCTGCAGATTCCCGACCGCAGATCTCCGCCCCTCAGGAATGTGCCAACCGCAGATCTCCGCCCCTCAAGAATGTGCGACAGCGGCAGCGCCACCAACTGGACGGAGTACTGTCTTCCCACTTACATACACCACGAGGAGTACATCCATGATGGACGACGACCGGAGTGTGAGTATTGAACGTGAATTATTTGTTTAATATCATGAAACTAGTCTGTTGATTCGACAGCAAAATCAATGTTTTAATGTTTTACGTTTGACGTATGATGTGACTCTATTTGCCATGATAGTCTGAAGGGCACGTCATAGTCATCTAGGTTAAGCGAATAGGTAGCTAAAGCTAATGTTAGCTTGTTGGAAATGAACTGTTAGACCGTACATTTTGTTTAATGAAACCGAAGTACAAGCACGGTGTCGAAGAGTTTTAGCATGTGCATTAAATTAAACATAAAAAATGATTAAGTGGATGATAACGTAACGTTATAAGGCTGACGTTACGTTTTCATAAGACAGACAGACAGACATACTTTATTGATTGAATGCATGAAACTTTACATTTTCTGAAATGACATGGCAGAAATGCATATTGGCAGTGTAGCCTACTCCATGCTACCAGTTAATGTATTATATATGTATTATATGTGTTGTAATGGTGTTATACAGAGCGTAGGAACTAAGTGTGGTTGTCCGGAGCCGGACCTTTAAGGTAGTAACACCAGTCCACGATATAGCAGTTCGATCATACCTGTGTTGTGTAATCACCGAGTTAATAAAGTAGACCAAAGATAACCACCGAGTGACGTATAATAGAGATTTTGTGGACGGAAATTAAGATAATCCGGGGAAGATCAGAAATGTATTTTTGTCCATTATTAGGTTTAGGCCTATTTTATGTCTTGAAAACGGTGTAAAAATATTACATTTGACTAATTAGGCACTCTCTTTTTAAGGTTCACATTACGATACAGAAAGGGCGAACCTTGCCCCAACTTGACAGATGACATGCTGTCGTCATTTTCACTGTCCCTTCTGCAGCCCAACTTTGTTTATCCCAACAAAGTTGAGAAAGTGCATGGAACATTTGGACATCCATTTCAACCGGGCTGTTTGCCATGAAGGTAAAGTTTGCAAATATTTGTAGTTACATTGTTGCTGCAACTTCATACTTGATTCAAATTTTGTGTTTATAAGTGAGATTTTGTAATAAAATACTGATGATATAATGATACTTAATTCTTTGCTCTTATGTTTAAGGATATACCATTCACAGATGTGGACTGGAATGTCGGCTTCAGCTCCACTATCATTGTGTCTACTGTGGTGTAACACTTCTACGCAAACCAGATTTTATTAAACATCTGGATTTGTGCAAGAAGAAGCACAGTGACAACCTTCCATCTCTGGCAACCACTCCCCCAGCAGTGGCACTAACAACCTCCACCACGCCTCCGGCAGTGGCACCAACAACCTCCACCACGCCCCCGTCAGTGGCACCAACAACCTCCACCACGCCCCCGGCAGTGGCACCAACAACCTCCACCACGCCCCCGGCAGTGGCACAAACAACCTCCACCACACCGGCAGTGGCACTAACAACCTCCACCACCACACTGCAGATCACATGCAGGCTGTCATTGACCGCACTGCAGAGGAAAAGCGACATGTGGACTTCATTTTACAGTCACAGGGGGCTGAGCAGCATTTGGTGGTACTTTGAGATTTTCCTATTACTGACTGACTCACAGAAATTAATCACCAGAGCATTTGTGAGGAATATCATCAACAGACATATTTAACTATGCAGCTCATTTATTGTATTTTTATCTTAAATGTATTTATGTATGTATTTAATGTAATTGACATTTACTGCCTGTTCAGTGATTAACAACTACCATACAATAGGCTCAAAGACCCAATTCCCACAAAATAATTGTTCCTGTGTCTTGGTTTGCCAATAGGGTGTGCTCAACGGGAAGCCTTCTAAGTGGTTTCCTCTGAAGTCCTCGTTCCAGGTGCCTGTCTACCTTGACAGTGAGGAACAACAGGACATCCTGTTTGCCTTTCTGAAGGCAGTACTGCATAGAACACCAACACAACTGGGCTTCACGGATGAAGTGCAGTTCATCTTGGGTGTTCTATTTCCAGAGGTAGGTCTAACCATGTTATGTATTTGTTCATGTTCCTGTACTTTCAAAGCCTATGTAAACAGCATGGCTACAATGGTGCTACTTGTGTATGGACCAGTGTATAAAGGTTTGCTATTCTGTAGTTTTGAAGTAACCTTTCTCTTTTGGAAGGCCATCATATATGGCCTGTCTGTGCTGCAGAATTTGTCCTTGCAGGAAGCTGAACAGGTCTTCCTCTCTGGTCCCGTTTATCATCAGAGGTAAGACTTTTTTTTTAAACACAAATCTTTATCAACTATTTGCTAATATTAGTTAATACTGTAATTAAGAAGTAGTTAATAAATGTACCATTTTTAAGTGTTTCCAATTTTTCTGTTAACCCAGCAGTGATTATTTTCTTGTCCATTTACTATTTCAGTGAAGTGGAGGAGTTTCAAAGAGGAATTGCCAGGCAATTGAGAAAAGAAGGGAAATTGTAATTGGTATGTAGTGCTGTTACCTACTTCACAATCTAGGGGTTGAATATTGGAGAGTGAGGAAAAGTCAATAATGTCAAAAATGCCAATAACATGTTATTTCTACTCTGTTTTCTGGCATCTCTCTCTCTCTCTCTCTCTCTTTCTCTCTCTCAGGAGTCATGGAGTGTGTGTCCTCCCAGCAGCCTGCCTTCTCTCAGCCATTCACTTAAAAGATGACCAGCCCCTAGGCACTGTTGGCCCTGTTGAAACTGATTTTTGTTTGTTAAATAAAAAGGATGTTTGAAAAAAAAGTGTGTCCTATGTTTCTGAACAAATATTAAGGTAAAATGTTTCTGGTATGTTTTTGGCAGCTTTATTTATTTATACAGCAGATTTCATACACAAGGCAATTCAATGTGGTTTACATGATTAAAAGTTTAAAAGCATCATTTAAAAGCATTTAAAAACAAAGAACAAACAGCATTTAAAACATGAAAATGCATAAATAGAGGTTAATTTAAAACACAGTGCAGTATAATGCAACAGCGTTAAAATAAGTAAAGAATTTAAATAATTCAAAGTCCTTACAGAATAAGTTCTGTGATTTATAGACCAGTAGCAGAACTTTTAAGTATATTCTATAGCTGCCTGGGAGCCAGTGTAAAGTCTTCTGAACTGGAGTAATACGCTCTGATCTCTTTGTCAGTAAGAACCAGAGCTGCAGCTGTTTAATGCTCTTGTGGGGCAGTCCTGTCAGACCATTACAATAGCCAAGTCTACTAGACATAAAAGCATGGATCAGCTTCTCCTGATCTGTTTGGGACATGAGACCTCTCACTCGGGATGTGTTCTTCAGCTGGTAGAAGGCTGTTTTGGTGATTGATTTGATGACTGCTGAAAATCAGATCAGAGTGTATCAGTACACCAAGGTTTCGGACTTGGTATTTGGTCTTTAAAGACAGTGGTATTTACTAACAGCAATCGTCTTTTCTTTATTGCCAAAATCAATTACCTCAGTTTAGTTGTGGTTTAATTGAAGAAAACTTTAATTCATCCAGTCATTGATTTGTTCTGGAAAGTGATATAACAGCTATATGGAACTGTAGTATTATCACAATTAGCACAATTGTTTTGGCATTTGGGTGGAATAAACCTCAAATATTATAGTTAATGAAAAAATATCTTTAGGATGATATTGGGATATCATGAATCACAATTGTTTTGACATTTGGGTGAAATAAACCTTAAATATTATAGTTAGACAGAAAATACCGTTAATAGTATATTAAGTAGTATATGGCTGGAATAAACCTCTAATATTATAAAATATATTATGTGGCAGGCACTGTGAGGTCGTAGATCTGCGGTCGTGAATCTGCAGCAGGCACATACTCCTCCCAGTAGGTGGCACTGTGCGGTCGTAGATCTGCGGTCGTAGATCTGCGGTCGTGAATATGCAGCCTCCGGGTCTGCAGACATACACTATTGGATGAGATGGTGGTCTGGGAACTAGGTGTGCGTTTTCTCGTATTTGAGGCGTGGTTTACGAATGCCTAGAGCCGTTTATTGGGCGCTACGAATGTCTATCAAATGGCGTCTGGTTCTTCACATGCTGCTTTGCGCGCGATTCATAGCCAATTGCTACTAAAAATTAGCTTCTAAAATTAAATTAATTGCTACAAAAGCTACTTAATACACTTTCTAAAGCTGCATCGAACGGTAACGTTGTGTCCGCTGCCATGTTGGATTGACACGCTACAAGTTGCCCCCCCCCCCCGTTCTGTGATTGGTTCCCTAACTCAGGGGAAAATAAGGGCGGTGGTTTCCAGACTGTCTTTGCAGTGAGAATGAAATCTCGCGCAAAGCAGCATGGGAATTCCCAGGCTACTGTTCCATCGCCTCGCTTATCACATCAGTGATTTGTCTCCTTGCTCTCAGTTCGTGTAAAAGACCCTGTACCGTATTTTTGATTCTCACCCAACCCGCCTTGATGTTCAGCCCAGATAGAAAGTTTGCAATGGCCGGGATAAGTCTGTCGTTGTAGAGCTTACCCGCCAACCACTCAAAGTGTTCGTCAAAAAAGTCTGGTTCTAGCACATCCAGGCACCTGTGCTGCCTCTGGCTAGGATGATTAATGGCACACCCCTCACACAGATCGGTCCGGTAGATCTTTATAGTTTGACCCAGCAAATGGAGCACGGCTATTCTTACGGTTTTAAAGAAAGCGTCAAACATCCACCCGTCCGGCTGGTCTTCATCCTCGGATGGTGGTGTTGGAGTCGGCGGCCAGGCTGGATTCCCCCACGGGGACGTACAGGCGGGGCCCTCGCTGCACGGCTCTTCATGGATCGTCTTCAGCGTAGGTGAAGCGGGAGAAGCAGGTGGGCGGTGGGTTCGATCGTCTCCTCCTCAAAAACACGGGGGTCGGGATGAGGAGTTGGGAAGCAGGTGGTGATGTGGGAGAAGCAGGTGGGGTAGCGGGGTCATTCGTCTTCTCCTCTGTCAAAAGCACCGGAGTCGGGATGAGGTGTTGGGAAGCAGGCGGTGAAGCCGGCGAATCGATCGGAGTGTCGGCATCATTCTCCCCCCTCAAAAGCACCGGAGTCGGCATGAACATCTCTGGTACCAGGCGGCGTGCCGCGCTGTTTCTCGGAAAGAGGGACATGACTGCTCTCGCTCGCTCGTTCCCCATGTTGTGTCTAGGAGCCTGTTTTATAACCTGTTTTACAACCTGTGGCTATGACCAGAAACCAACAAAGTGAGGTTGCCATTTGCTTCCCACGCAAAAAGTTACTCTCTCGACCGGCCCGCTTCAGCAATTACACAGTCTTGGGCGAAACTGCATTATCTTCCTTCGATCCACCAGCGGAGCGCACATTATCAAAGAGGTGTGTGTGTGTGCGTTGTGGCCGGGGACTTTGTGTGTGTGGATACAGCCAGCTGACCATTTGGCTCTCTATCATAAACATGAAGTGTTAAATGTACTGCAGGGATGCGTTCTCTCACGGGTCGCAATTTATTGCATGGGAGATTCGCTCTGCCGACTTTCTCCGGATCCCCCTGCAGACCCACCGTCTGCGCTCGGTTGGGACAGAAATTAACATACAACACCTGTGGAAGCCAGAAGAGACATCCTGTCTGCGTTCACAACAGACTCTGTCTTAAACATGAGGTGTGAATGTATTGGAGCTGTATGAATTGATCCAGGTTGCCATCTCTAGCACCCCGGATTTATTGCAGGGGACTTTCTCAGACACGCCGACTCCTTTCTGGTGTGACCCAGAAAACTACAAGCTTGCACGAAACTGCATTCTCTTCCTTCAACCCACCAGCGGAGCGCACGGACCACTCGGTTGGGACAGAAATTAACATACAACACCTGTGGAAGCCCGAAGAGACATCCTGTCTGCGCTCACAACAGAACTGTAGTGTGTGTGTGTGTGTGTGTGTGTGTGTGTGTGGATACAACGAGGCGACCATTTGGCGGTTGCTGGCTTGCACGAAACTGCATTCTCTTCCTTCAACCCACCAGCGGTGCGCACGGACCACTCTGTAGTTGTGAAATTAACATACACAGGATGCCCGGCATTTGGGTCCCTCACCACACTTCAACCAATTCCCCAGACTTGCACGAAGCTGCAATCTCTTCCTTCAACCCACCAGCGGAGCGCACACTATCAAAGAGGTGCGACTGTTATAACTACAAAATTAACAAAGTGAGCGGCAAAATGATTCCCCCGTATAGCGTATCACATAAATAGCGTATCACGATTGAATTAATGATCGCGGGTCAAAAGGACACGCGCGTGAACGGAAGATCCGCGTGCATGTGCGTGCATGTGCGCGTGCACGTGAAAGGGGGCGTGGTTTAGGGGTGGTGAAAGGGGGCGTGGCTTAGGGGTAATAAAACTGTCAAGTTGAGTTTGATGGAAGGTGGATACATCCATCTCTGATACGATTCAAACGTCATGACAAAGGTCTTGTTGAGCTAGGTGTGCTACTATATTTTCATAGTTGTGACACTTACGGGGTTGAGCGGAGACAAGCGCGAGACCAAGCAGCGTAAACGGTGGAACAGAGTTTAATTAAGTGCCGGACGAAACCGGCACAGGCACACACAGCGAGGTGTGTGCGTCTGTCAAATCACAAAGACAAAGTACGTCCAGATACGACATACAATACACTCAATACATTACAACACATACAATACACACGCACACACATACAAATCCAACAACTCACCAAGGGGAGACGGACACACGAGGTTAAGTAGGGAAACAAACAAGACACAGGTGAGACACATTGGGAATTAGACACAGGTGGCTGCTAATGGCCACCGGGGATTCTGGGGGTTGTAGTGCCGGGACCGGTGATCAATAGCCAGGCGACGCCGATCGAGGTAGAGGGGGAGGCGTTGGCGTGACAGTACCCCCCCCCCGGCGTCGCCCACCAGGAGGGCTACCAGGAGCGGAGCAGGGAACGTCAGGCGGCATCCCTCTGGAGGCCGGTGGCGGGGGCGCGGGTTTTCCGGAGGCCGGCGGTGAAGGCAGAACCCCTTGGACTCCTGAACTGCCACTGGGACAAGGGCCTCAGGGGAGGCTGAGGCTGCAGAATCTGGCGGCCGAGTCTCTGGAGCGGCTGCAGAATCTGGCGGCGGAGTCTCTGGAGCGGCTGCAGACTCAGGGGGCGGAGTCTCTGGAGCGGCTGCAGACTCAGGGGGCGGAGTCTCTGGAGCGGCTGCAGTCTCCAGGGGCGGAGTCTCTGGAGCGGCTGCAGACTCAGGGGGCGGAGCCTCCGGAGCGGCTGCAGACTCAGGGGGCGGCGTCAGACGGACGGCCACCTGCGTGCGTGGAGCGGGCGTCGGACGGACGGCCACCTGCGGAGGCGGTGCCACTCGTCGCCGGCAAGCACCGGAGAAGTTCACGGTGCAGTGCCTCCGTGCTCGCCATCCGCTGCTCCAATACCTCGTCGGTAGGGAGCCGCTTGAGCACGGAGGCAAGCGTGGGCTCCACCGCTGCCTGGTCCGCTGTCTCCATAGTGGGTGAGTTGTTCTATGACACTTACGGGGTTGAGCGGAGACAAGCGCGAGACCAAGCAGCGTAAACGGTGGAACAGAGTTTAATTAAGTGCCGGACGAAACCGGCACAGGTGCACACAGCGAGGTGTGTGCGTCTGTCAAATCACAAAGACAAAGTACGTCCAGATACGACATACAATACACTCAATACATTACAACACATACAATACACACGCACACACATACAAATCCAACAACTCACCAAGGGGAGACGGACACACGAGGTTAAGTAGGGAAACAAACAAGACACAGGTGAGACATTGGGAATTAGACACAGGTGGCTGCTAATGGCCACCGGGGATTCTGGGGGTTGTAGTGCCGGGACCGGTGATCAATAGCCAGGCGACGCCGATCGAGGTAGAGGAGGAGGTGTTGGCGTGACAATAGTTGTAAATTTAAGATAAAATAAAAGTAAGTACAACGTGTGAGTAGACCTAAAATAACAACGGCTTAGAGAACAGTCTGAGGTGTGTGGTGTGGTGTACAGTCCATTATCTGGTGGTGTTGGGGCTTCCGAGACGTTGGGAGCGGGTGGTTGAGGTATTGTAGAGCCTGATAGCTGATGGGATGAAAGAGCCCCCCAAGCGCTTTGAGGCACGTGGTGAGCCTATAGCTGAACGTGCTCCTGAGTTGCCTCAGCTCGGCATAGAGAGGGTGAGAGGGGTTGTCCAGGATCGCCTGCAGCTTTCCCCTCATCCTCCTCTCTGTCACTGCCTCCACACAGTCCAGCTTCATCCCCACCACAGAGCTCGCCTTCCTCACCAGCTTGATCAGCTTGTTGGCACCACCGCTCCCAATGCCTCCTCCCCAGCACACAACAGCGAAGAAGGTGACCATGGCTACCACCGACTGGTAGAACATCCGTAGCAGCCTAGTGCACACATTGTAGAGGGTCTCAGAGTTGTCCAACCAGTCCAGTTTGTTGTTCAGGTGCACCCAAAGGAACTTACAGGTATCCACCATCTCCTCCTCCTCCGCATTTATGGAAACTGGTAATGGGGGGCTCTTTCTGCGCCTGAAGTCCACCACCAGCTCCTTGGTTTTCCCTGTGTGGAGCTGAAGGTGGTTCCCCTCACACCATCCCACAAAGTTCTTCACCAGTTCCCTGTACTCCTCCTCCCCGTTGTCTGTGATGCATCCAACAATGGAGGAGTCGTCAGAGAACTTCTGCAGGTGGCATGTTCAGGAGTTGTAGCAGAAATCCGAGGTGTAGAGGGTGAACAAGTACAGTTCCCTGGGGTTTGCCAGTGTGGCTTGTCACCATGTCTGACAAGCAGTGTTGCAGCCTGACATACTGCGGCCTGTCCGTGAGGTAGTTCGTAATCCATGCCACCATGTCAGGATCGACCTGCGTCTCCAGGAGCTTCTCAGCCAGCCGGCCTGGCTGGACGGTGTCAAAAGCACTGGAGAAGAACATGATCCTCACCATGCTCTCTGGCCTCTCCAGGTGTGTTTAAGCTCTGTGAAGCAGGTAGATGATGGCATCCTCCACACCGATGTGGGTCTGGTACGCAAACTGCAGTGGGTCCAGGCAGTCATGCACCATGGGCTTGAGGTGATCCAGAACCAACCTCTCAAAGGTCTTCATGACGTGTGACGTTAGAGCCACAGGTCTGAAGTCCCCTGGAGCGTTGGGACGACCCTTCTTTGGCACAGGGACTATGCAGTCTTCCATAGAGTTGGCACCTTTTTCAGCCTCAGAGAGAGGCCGAAAAGATGCGTGAACACTCCTGCCAGCTGCTCCGCACAGATCTTGAGCACCCTCGGGCTGATGTCATCGGGTCCTCTGGCCTTGTTAGGCCTGATCCTTGTGAGCTGACTTCTCACGTGGCTGGTGTTGATGGTTGGGGTTGTTATTACTGGGGTCGCAGGAGTAGTAGGGGGTGTGGTGAGGGGGTGACTGTCCTCTAGGCTGGTCATTGGTCCAGCCTCCCTGTGAGTGTGGAACGGGAGAGAGAGAGAGGGTGGTGCTGGGAGGGGAGGTGCAAGAGCTGCCATGCCCGGGTCTAGTGGTACAGCAGGGAGATGAGTAGGGCAGGAGGGGGGAGGGGGTGTTGATGATCTGGCCCCAGTTGGTGAGTCAAATCTGTTGAAAAACAGGTTTAACTCGTCGGCCCATTCCTTTGTCCCCTCCTGTGATCCTCCGGCAGTTTTCATGCCGGTGATGGTTTTCACCCCTGCCCACACCTCTCGGGAGTTGTTCTGCTGCAGCTTCTCCTCTATCCTGCTTTTGTAGCAGGCCTTAGCCCTCCTCAGTTCCCTCCTCAGCTCTCTTTGTATCTCCCTCTGTGTGTCCTCATTGTCTCCTACCATGAAGGCTCTCCTCTTACGGTTCAACAGGACTTTGATGTCCCTGTTGATCCAGGGTTTGCTGTTAGGGAAGCAGCGGACCTTCTTGGTGGGGACAACACTCTCCTCACAGAACTTTATATAGTCTGTGACGCATTGAGTGAGACCCTCAATGTCATCACCGTAGTCTTCCTGAAACATCCTCCAGTCTGTTGTCCTGTAGCACTCCCTCAGGGCCTCCTCAGCCTCCTCAGACCACTGCTGCACAGTCCTGGTGGTGATGGGCTGTCTCCTCACAAGAGGCTTATATGTAGGAGACAGTAGAATCAAGCAGTGATCTGATTTGCCCAGGGGGGGAGGGCTGTTGCACTGTATGCCCCCTTAACATTGGCATACAGTAAGTCCAAGGTCTTATCTCCTCTGGTGCTGCAGGTTACATACTGGGTGAAGTCAGTCAGAGTCTTTGATATATTTACATGATTAAAGTCTCCGTTCACTATAATAAGAGCGTTGGGATGTCTAGTCTGCAGGTCTGCGACGGAAGAATGAATGACGTCACAAGCCCGCGCCGCTACGGCCGATGGTGGAGTGTAAACAATAACAACAATGGCTGCCGAAAACTCACGGGGCAGATAGTACGGTCTCAGTCCCACCGCTAACAGCTCTACATCAGGCGTGCACGTGATTTCCTTCGTGGTAACATGTCCCGGGTTGCACCATTTGGAGTTAACAAAGACGGCAAGTCCGCCACCCGACTTCTTACCGCTTTTTTTGTCCCTGTCCGCCCGAACTAGCGTGAAGCCGGCTAGTTCCACTGAGCAGTCTGGTATATTCCCGTTCAGCCATGTCTCCGTCAGGCACAACACACTGCATTCCCGGTACTCGCGCTGTCCAGTAGTGAGGGCTGATAGTTTGTCCATCTTGTTGGGCAGTGAGCGTACATTCCCCATGATAACTGAGGGAAGACGGGGCTTGTATCTCCACTTCCTCTCCATCTTCTTGTTCCTCACCATGGCTCCTGCTCTAGTCCCACGCCGCTTTATCCTCAGCTCTTTCGGGATCCCCCTCGGGCACACCGCTGGTCGATCCCGGAACTGAAGGAGCTTGTCCCGCGAGTAAGCGCCGATCCATTGTTGTTGTTGTTTAGTGATCGTGGTGATCACCCTGCACATACTAGTTATTGTTCAACCCGTTTAAGAGCCCTTATATAAGCCTAAACATGTTTCCAAAGCCTAGTGCTAAAGTTCTAAAGTACTATATAGATTAAAGTTTAAAAAAAAACTTTTAATCTAATAAAAAAGGAAAATAGATCGGGAGCTGCTGTGTCGGGCTGCCACTCGCTGCGGCGCCGGAACCGGAACCGAACACACTATTGGTTGTATTATATTACCACAGAGTTGAGAAGGAGTACTGAAATCGTAGCCAGCTAGGCTAACAAACAAGAGTATGACCGTAATAGAATTGCTTGTTGAAGTGAAGAAATTACATACTTGAACAACATAAAGTTGAAATAGATGTTGAAGATAAAGATTGTAAAAGCCAACAGGGGTAAAAGTTAGGACCACAGTCCAGATTGTGTGTGTGTGTGTGGGTGTGTGTGTGTGGGGGGGGGGGGGGGGTGTATTAGCGCTAGCTAACTTGACAATCAGATGGACAGTGGCTATACATTATAGCTAGTCTATCTTTCCTATGGTGGCATCATGCCTTCAGTGTGCATATTGTATCTCCCTCTGTCTCTCTCTCAACTCTCCCTCTCACCTCTTCTCTCTGTTATGTCGTTCAACTCCCTCTTCTTCCTCTCTCTCTCTCGACTCTCCCTCTCTTGCCTTTTCTCTCTTCTTCTTCTTCTACTTCCCTATTGTTTTACGGCAGTTTGCATCTGTTCGTTCGTTGCATTACCGCCCCCTTCTCCAACCTCCCTCATAAATCCCAACACAACCTTTCTTCCTTCCTTTATTCCCAAACTCTCTACCACTGCTTTAAACCCATTAACCCTCACTCCAATTCTCCTCAACTTCTCAAACATTCTTCTCCTCTCATTTCCATACCTCACACATTCACACAACACATGCTCAACAGTTTCACTCCGCCCACACTCACACAACCCACTATCATGTTTCCCCATCAACCTCAACCCCTCATTTAAACAACTATGCCCTATTCTAACCCTAGCTACTACAACCTGCTCTCTCCTACCCCCTCCCCGCCTACGTACACCCCCTACCTCTTCAACTCCCTATACACTTTTTTCCCCTAGATGACACCCTGCCGCCTTGACCACTAGCCTCACCCTCTCCTCCAGCTTCCCCCTATCCCCCTTCAACACTGCATTCACCCCCCCTGCCACAAACACCACCATCTTCCTACTTTCCTCCCTCATCTTCTCTTCTACCTGCCCCATGACCTCCTCCATCCCACGTTTTACAGCCTCCTCCATCCCACGCCTCACCTCCACCCTTATTTCTTCCAACGCCCCTATCACCTTCACCATCTCTCTCCTCACCACCCTCGCCACCACCCCCTCCTCCTCCTCCCTTCCTCCCTCTGTTCCTCCTCTCACCTCCTCTCTTCCTCCCTCCATCTCCTTCCCTTTCTTCAACGCCTCCGCATACGTAACTCCCTCCTTCCTTTTAATACCCTGCACCACTTCTTCTAGCCTGACACTCTCAAACCCCCTATATCCTGTCCTGTGTTATCCTCCACAATAATAACACTTCTCCTTTTCCCCACAATCCTTAAACTCATGGCCCACCTCCCCACACTTGCCACATCTCCTCTCCTTCTTACACTGCCTTGCCATGTGGCCGAACTCCTGGCACTGGTAGCATCTCACTGGGTTTTCCACATACTCCCTGACATCAAAATGAGCCTTCCCTACCCAAATCTCCTGTGGCAACCTGTCTCCCTCCACCTCTATATACACAGTCTCCGTCTCTTTCCTCACTCCATCTCCTCCCCTCGTCAACCTCTTCGCCCAGACTACCTTCTCTCCCCCTCCTCCTATCCCCGTGTCCTCTACTTCCTTAACATTCACATACAACGGCACCCTAGCTATGCCCCTAGTCCTCCCCCTCCTGCGCTCTCCTACTACCCCTGAATTCACCACCTTGACCCCTGCAAACTCCTTCTTCCCCAACACAGCTCTAACCTTCTCCTGACTCTCACACCCTACCATCAGATTTCCATCATTCAGTACCCTCACAAACTCCACATTCCCCAAAGCCTTCATCATCACCTTTGTCAACTCCATCAGTTTCATTGATTTAATCCTTTTCTGTCCCTCCTCATCAAACCTTACCACCACCTTGTTCCCTTCACTACCTCTCCCTCCTTTCTTCCTCCCTATCCCTCCTCGTCCTCCTCACTAGACACCTCCTCACGGCCTCTTTTCCATGATCCTCTATCCTCCTCCATCCCACCTTCCTCCTCCCTATTCCTTCCCCCACACACTCGCACGCACGCACGCACGCACACACACACACACACACACACACACACACACACACACACACACACACACACACACACTCACTCACTCACTCACTCACTCACTCACTCACTCGCAACCAATCGCACTCACTCACTCGCCATCAATCGCACTCTCGTACTCACAATACTCTCCACCACTTTGCTACCAACCTCAAACCACTAAAGAAGAAGAAGGACAAAGAAAACGCCACCACCAGTTTCGCTGCCAAATCAAACCGCGCGCCAACCCTCAACCTCTACGACAACGTCTCTCCACAACGTGTTTTCTTCTCCGCCTTTTCTCTCTATAGTGTAAAGCCTAGTTTATACTTCTCCGACTGCGCAATCCGTCATCCGTCTGCGTAACTACGGACACCCCTCGAGCCCTCATACTTCTCCGTCGTGGTGACGGATACGTAATGCAATTTCCGGCTTGACCAGTATGGGTCGCTACGCAAGACTGGCCATGACATTCAAGCAAATAAGTACAAAAGGGAAAATTAGTTCAGAGGGGATCAATTATTAAATAGAAAAGGGGATACGTTATAAATGAAATGCTTTTAAAAGTAAAAACCGTACACAAACTTGCAATTTGCCACCGTCTCTTTTAAGTTTTACAAGTTCAAGTAGGTCGGCTTGCATTTTGGAGCTTTATGCGTCCATATAGTAAAGCGTATATATGTAGCGTATATATATAGCGTATATATAGCGTATAAAGCGTATATACATAAATGGCGCGGCCAGTGTTTACGTTGTGATTGAAGTCGATAGCGATAGAATGTGATTCATTGTGAGTCATTCATGTGTAAATGACATGTTTAGAGGACCAATCGCAGCCCTTGCGGTCTCCGTTGTACGTAGACGGAGTGACGGATACTTAAAAAATATTTCAGGCCGACGGAGACGACGGAGAGGCTCTCCGTCAGGCTCTCCGTCGACGGAGAGGGCTCTCCGTATCCGTCGTCCGTCACTTTACGCAGAAGTATAAACTAGGCTTAACACTCTGTAGTACCATTGATACACTTATTAATACTAACCATCATGAAACTTATAGCACGCCTAACCCACTCTATATATCTCTCTCTTCCCACTTACCTCACTTGTGAGGTAAACCATTACCAGTCATCAGCCATCCTTGTATTTGGTCCTTATCGCACCTGAAGTCCCATCTATGACTCCCTACCATCACCTGTTTCTGTCCCCTTGACCGGATTCCTGGCCTGCGCTACCTAGCGATCCACTACTGCCCTATGACAATTCCCAATAGCTATGACAAGTCATCCTACACTGGACTATTTGAACTTTCTGACACTAAATGGGATTCATGCATTATCATACTGGTTATGTAACCATCCTACATCTTTGTTACATACACCCCAGGTGGCTCTAGGCACCATGTTCTATTCTCTACACCTAACTAACCTATTCATTTATCATGTATGCAAACCTTACTGCCCTGTAACTGACCCTAGGCAGATTGGTCAGGCCCTTGAGTCGTAGATCTGCATGAGGTTTCTTCCTATATGTATCTCCAATTATAGGGAGTTTTTCCTCGCCCTGTTACATGTGGGCTCTCTCTGAATGTTCAACACTGTCAAGCGCCATGAGTCGTGTAATGTTTTAATGCTCTATAAATTGAATTGAATTGAATTTTAACTTGTGTATAATTCCCATAAACAAAGCAAATAAATTAAGTGAATGCTTAGTTCACCAGCCCCATTCGTCTTTGTAAGGAAATGTTCTATTTTGTCTTTATTATTTTGTCAGAATGCACCAGAATGCTTCATTTGTATGTGAAAATCACAAATAATCTTCTGAGGGAGGATGACCCCAGACCCCCCTGCGGGGGTTTGGTTTTCAAGCTTTCAGCCCCACCCAAAATTCACCAGATGCCACTGATTATGATGCATTCTCATTTTAGGCAAAGTATAAGACAATACTTTTTTAACAGTATAATTGTAACCTGAATAAGTCGTTCAAGTAACAATATTCAAATACTAACATTGTTGGGTAAGACAGAACTTGGTTTTATTCTGAATCCATTGAAACAGATTGGTGGTTTTAGCTGATATGAAAACGTTCAGGTGTTTATATGTTATATTTATTAAGTAGCCTATTTGGCAGATGCTTTTATCCAAAGCGACATTCATAAAAAAATACATATAAAACAATCACTGTAAACATAATAATTTATGTTGTTAATACAAAATATCAATACAAGTGTCAAGACAGAATAAACTCTTTGCTGCTGCAGAAACAGTCAAGAGATACAGTCTATAGGTCCCTGAGATATAGATATCTAATGTATTCATACATTGTTTATGTATGATATACGTAGCCTATATTACCCTAATTATATTGTTTCTTCAA
The DNA here is from genome assembly GCA_036785325.1 of Urophycis tenuis. Taxonomy (NCBI): domain Eukaryota; kingdom Metazoa; phylum Chordata; class Actinopteri; order Gadiformes; family Phycidae; genus Urophycis; species Urophycis tenuis. The sequence continues at coordinate 467,289 of JAXIVH010000119.1, forward strand.
CTTAAACATAGCTGACCCTTTTTTTCCCCCCCTTCTTGGGGATTATGTTCCCAGTTTTGATCTCGGACGTCTGGTCACTTATAGCTTATAATAATATTCTATTACTGTTAAGCCAACTATGAATAATAAAACACGCCAAAACATGTGTCCTTTATCATAGCTACACGTATTACAAAAAAACGCTTTACTTTTTTCAGAGACTGAAAGTGTTTTGCTCATTACCTCCTGACACTTTATCTAATTTATTATTTTTCATAAGGTTTGTGTGTGTGTGTGTGTATTACTTTATACGGTTATTTATTGTTGAAATGTTTATAGTTTGTAAGTGCAACAAGTAAAAATAAATCCTTTAGTTTTGGTATAAAAAAATAAAAAGTAAACTCTTTCTGTATGTTGGCTCTGTCTTTACGGGTTTTGCTCTACACTCTCCCTTCAATGCCTTCGGGAAGTGCACCTTGAAGAGGGGTACACCTTGATCCGTCTTTGCTTGTGGTCGGTTGGCGTTTTCATTGTAGTACATTGCCGCCAAGTAGAGTCTGTAATAACAAAAGAAAAAAATCTAAAATGTCAGAAACTTTATTATATTTATGATAACATGTAACTCCTTACTAACTTCTTCCCAAGTAAATGCAGCCTAATGAAGCTGGCTGTATACCTGCACTCCTGTAAGAAGCCCGTAGAGTCTTGAAGGACAGCTGTGTGCCTACACAACGTGTTTCCATCTCTGTCTGGCATGCAACATCTCTTGATGCAGGAATCTGTGCCGTTGATGTTTGTGATGAGCTGGTCTATAACAAGCACACAGGGGTTAGAAAAAAACATCTCCTCAGAACAAATGTAATCATCCCTCCCCCCACTATGTATCTGAGAACAGTGAGAAACATTTTTTTCACATGCATTTTAATATACCATTGAATAATGACTGAATACATAAGGTAAGCAACAAAACATAGTTTGTTTGTATGCACAGGACAGGCCAGGACGGTCTGATGACAGAGAGTTCTGAGGTTGAAGTCCTATAATAACAAAATGCACCCGAGACAGTGACATGTCTGTAGCTACGACATGTCCGCTATTCGGATTCAGTTCTCAGCTCCACGGCCACGACCGTGGCCACGACCGCTAAAATGCGGGACGATACTGTAAACCGGTGCGTGTTTATCAAAGCTTGGTCGCCATGCAGAGGCACCAGTCGGTTTGAGCTGCGTTCAAAACGCCTCAGGCAGTGATCACTGCTCCAGTATAACCAGTACATCCAGTGATAAACGTTCCGCGGTGCAAAAATAAGGGCGATTAAAATGCGTTATTTTTGTGTCATTCATTCATCTTAATGAACGCGTTAAAGTCCCGGCCCTAATTTTAACGTAACTTTAGTATAAGGAGACTATGTCGCGGCCCAACAGTACTTTATGCTAGCTGCCATGCTAACAGGGGCCGCCAGGCCGGCTAAACAGTAAGTCAGAATAAAATGTTCAAACTTACAGCTTCAACATTCGTAGTTGGATCGCGGACAGTTGGTACCGATCCATTTTTAATCCGCAGGGATTTAGCAAATCCAGTTTTATACTGTCCCTCGTTGATGAAGCAGTCTGACGTGAAATGGTTAGCACACACATACAGCACTTTGGGAACTGCTGTAGGGACATCACCATCAAAAATGAAATTCACCCATTGAGTCCTCAGAACCTCCAAAGAAGGAGGTTTATGAAGAGTTGTGTGCTCATTTGTGCAGCCAACAACAGAGCAACCACTTCTTCCAGCTCGTACCTTCGCCATTGTGCCAACCGGAGCAATGCTAGCGAGCGGAATAATGGCGGTGTTTAGAAACTTTGTTAGGGGCGTGGCAAACCTTCACCGGAGGCGTTGCCACCAGCCTGAGGGGAGCGGCCGAGTCTGTTGCTGACGTCATTTGCAGACCATTTCTCAAACAGCCCGTTTTAGCGCACATTTTCTAAAGACTGAGAAAGCAAAAAAAGGAGAGGATGAACTTTTTTCATATCAGGAGGGATTGTAGACAGGCCGGGGATGCATGTTATTGATAGAAAACCGCTCTAAAGTGCATTTTGCATAATATGGGACCTTTAAATCTCACTAGCATACGGAAGGTATCTCACTTTCACCGGAAGGCGGAAGTAAAGAGTGCAGAATTTGAACAGCGAAAAACTTTGCGCTAATCTTAAAGTGATGGTTCGGAGTAAAATTCACCCAATAATCCAGCCAAATCCAGTTCAATCAGGAGAGACTACAAGGATGAAGAGAGACGAATAAATGCAAAGAATGATGTTTATTGTGTATAACTTTGGCGCTTAGACACCAGGGAGTAGATCAGCGTAATGGATAGATCTAGGATGAGAAGCTTGCATCCGAAGATATTCCCCCCGGGTCTAGACACTGGTGGTGGTAGGAAGAATGTGGCCTGATGAGGAACTCCTGGTTGAAGACCGGCTGGGCGGTGGAGGGGTGGAGGTGGGCCGAGATTTGCTGAATGACAGCGGGATGACAGCTAGGAGAAGGAGAGCACTTTTAAATTTGACAGTTGATTACTGATTGGAGGAGGAGAGAGGTGATGGCAGACTGGGATTGGTTGATAGAAGGAGGAGGAGGAGCAAGAGGATAGCAGGAGAAGTGGGAGGAGACAAGAAGGTGTGCTTAGGGAGATAGTCTTCCTGTCTGAACTTTCGCTTAGCTTCATTTCAATCAGGAGAGACTAGAAGGATGAAGAGAGACGAATAAATGCAAAGAATGATGTTTATTGTGTATAACTTTGGCGCTTAGACACCAGGGAGTAGATCAGCGTAATGGATAGATCTAGGATGAGAAGCTTGCATCCGAAGATATTCCCCCCCCAAAAAAAAAAAAGAAAAGGTATACCTTACCTTGTAGAAGCAAAACAATCTATGAAAAAGCATAACAAACATGGTTAAGATATATTACATGAATTAAAACTAGAAAGAATTGGATGAAAATGGAGTGATAAATAGAATGAATGAGGAACGGGAGATTAACGATGAAAATGACAAACTGTAATGCTATGCAGTGGACAGGGTAAAGAGGCCGCAATGCTATGCGGTGGAGCGAGTGGAGGGACTGCAAGCTTATTCAGCGAATGGGGAACGAGTGTGCAAATGCTATGCAGCGAACGGGGTGAGAGATGCAATGCTATATAGCGGACAGGGTTGAGAGACTGCAATGCTATGCAGCTGACAGGGTGAGAGACTGCAATGCTATGCAGCGGACAGGGTTGAGAGACTGCAATGCTATGCAGCGGACAGGGTTGAGAGACTGCAATGCTATGCAGCGGACAGGGTTGAGAGACTGCAATGCTATGCAGCGGACAGGGTTGAGAGACTGCAATGCTATGCAGCGGACAGGGTGAGAGACTGCAATGCTATGCAGCGGACAGGGTGAGAGACTGTAATGCTATACAGCGGACAGGGTGAGAGACTGCAATGCTATGCAGTGGACAGGGTTGAGAGACTGCAATGCTATGCAGCGGACAGGGTGAGAGACTGCAATGCTATGCAGCGGACAGGGTGAGAGACTGTAATGCTATACAGCGGACAGGGTGAGAGACTGCAATGCTATGCAGTGGACAGGGTTGAGAGACTGCAATGCTATGCAGCGGACAGGGTTGAGAGACTGCAATGCTATGCAGCGGACAGGGTGAGAGACTGCAATGCTATGCAGCGGACAGGGTTGAGAGACTGCAATGCTATGCAGCGGACAGGGTGAGAGACTGCAATGCTATGCAGCGGACAGGGTTGAGAGACTGCAATGCTATGCAGCGAACAGGGTTGAGAGACTGCAATGCTATGCAGCGGACAGGGTGAGAGACTGCAATGCTATGCAGCGGACAGGGTTGAGAGACTGCGATGCTATGCAGCGGACGGGGTTGAGAGACTGCAATGCTATGCAGTAAAAGGTGTGAAAGACTGACCAAGGTGTATGCAGTGAGAAGGCAGAGCTGGAGAAGCAACCACTGAATTGAGATACCACCACCAGAGATATGCACGCTTACCGAATAGCTAGGCTTCAGTGATATTGGGCAGCCAATAAGGAGTGGGAAACGAGGGATCATCACGTCTTACATTGAATTGAATCCCTGCAATAAGGCCCCGAGTGCACTAAGGCTTAAAATGGCGGACATCTGTACAGTAGGTGATGAAGGTACGGACAGTTTTAATGAGGACAGGATGTTTAGAGATGAACAGAAAGTGGCAATTGTAACCCACGCAAAATCATATTAAAGTAGAAGCGACAAGACCCTTCCTCATGTAAACCCTAGCAGATTCTAGGTAGTTTTGTAGGGGAGCAACTAATACAGGGCTAAATTATTCAGGGGAGGAATAGGCGTAGCATGTTTGTGGGCCTCCGGGCAGTGCTTCCGAAAGACCTGAGAATTAAAGCGGGACAGAGAGTCAGCGACGATGTTGTAATGACCGGGAACGTGGTGAGCAGTGATGATGAAATTGTGATGAACGGCAGCCGCGTGATGCGACGCATAAAAGGCATGATGGCCCCGCAGGAGGAGCGCCCTTTATTAATGATGTCGACCGCCGCTTTGTTGTCGCAGAGTACTGCGATTCTTTTCCTTTGCCAGAGATGGCCCCAGATGTGGCAGGCTACTGCGATGGGGAAGATCTCATGAAGAGCAGAGGAAAGTTCATGCTTAAGAAGCTCGGGAGGCCAGTGGCCGGCGAACCACTGCCTTGAAAGAACCCGGTCGGACGAGTGCGCGATGTTCATAGAAAAATGAAACGTCGTTCCCTTTTTTTTTTCTAGAAGAAGTGACCAGAACTTCAGATCGGAACGACACCCATCGTCGAGTGTTACTTGGACCTGCAAATTTTGAGACATAAGTAGAGTTAATGGAAGAAACAACCCCCACCCCCCACCGAATGTAGGATGCGTAAGCCGAGGAAGACCAGCGTCCCATTTGCTGGAGAGAAGCAGAAGAGATGCCTTGCATGGCAGCTGAGGTGGCCGCCCCAATCCTAAAGGAGTGGCCTGAAAACTGATTAGATGGGAGATTGCACTGCTGGAGAACCTTACGTAAATGCTGCATAAACCAGTTTTGAGACATAGGGTTGTTACTGGGTGTTAGAAAGAAAGGTGATGAATCGGGAGAGAATCTGAGCCGAATGTATTTAACCATTGATTTATAAGGGCAAAAGTGGGAACTGGTGCGAGCAATGACGATGCTGCAAGATCCCTTACCTTTAGAGCGTTTGAGGAACAAACAGTAATGAGAAGGGTGAAAGGTTAAATCAGCAAAGCTGATATCTTTGTTAGAATCAAATAGATTAGAGAAGGAAGTGAATTCGCTAATCCTCAAAAAACCGTAAAAGGCTAAGAAAAACACTAGATAAGAGAGAATCTGTGTATGGAGAAAACAAGCCCTTGCAAAGAACATTTAACATGTTGTGCAGAACGTCCAAAGTAATAGGGCGTCTGTTATCCTGCACTTGGGGGAAGCATTTACAAATTCCCTTCAGTAATAACTTGATCGAAGGGTTAGCGAACAAGCTGGGAAATGAGGGATCATCGCATCTTACATTGAATTGAATCCCTGCAATGAGGCCCCGAGTGTACTGAGGCTTAAAATGACGGACATCTGTACAGAAGGTGATGAAGGCACAGACAGTTTTTATGAGGACGGGTTTTAAGGGGATGTTTAGGGATGAACAGAAAGTGGCAAATGTAACCCAAGCAAAATCATATGATTTTAAAGTAGAAGCAGCAAGACCCTTCCTCATGTAAACCCTAGCAGATTCTAGGTAGTTTTGTAGGGGAGCAACTAATACAGGCCTAACTTGTTCAGGGGAGGAATAGGTGTAGCATGTTTGCGGGCCTCCGGGCAGTGCTTCCGAAAGACCTGAAATTTAAAGCGGGACAGAGAGTCAGCGACGATGTTGTAATGACCGGGAACGTGACGAGCAGTGATGATAAAATTGTGCTGAACGGCCAGCCACGTGATGTGACGCATGAAGGGCATGATGGCCCCGCAGGAGGAGCGCCCTTTATTAATGATGTCGACCACCGCTTTGTTGTCGCAGAGTACTGCGATTCTTTTCCTTAGCCAGAGATGACCCCAGATGTGGCAGGCTACTGCGATGGGGAAGATCTCATGAAGAGCAGAGGAAAGTTCGTGCTTGAGGAGCTCGGGAGGCCAGTGGCCGGCGAACCACTGGCCTTGAAAGAACCCCCCAAAACCTGCGGATGGAGCTGCATCCGTAAAAAACTGAATGGAGTCGGACGAGTGCACGATGTCGTCATAGAAAAATGAAACGCCGTTCCATTTTTCTAATAGAAGTGACCAGAACTTCATATCGGAACGACACCCATCGTCGAGTGTTACTTGGTCCTGCAAATTTGGTACAGACGAGGCCAGATCGAGCAGCCTGGAAATGAATGAGCGCCCCTGAGGGATAACACGCATGGCAAAGTTGAGGTGCCCTAACAGGGACAGTAATTGCTGCTTGGTTATGTTTTTCTCTGAGATAAACGTCTGGCTAATGCTGCGAATTCTCTGCAGTTTCTCCTCTGGAAGGGAGGCTTTCATATCGACCGTATCCAGAGTGATGCCGAGAAATTCTAAGGTTGTTGCGGGGCCGGAAGTTTTTTCCTCCGAGAGAGGCACGCCGAGCTGACTGAACAAAAGTTTTCGTTTTGACAGAGAAGAGCCAGATTGGTCGAGTGGGTGATCGATGAGTAAAAAATCATCCAGAAGATGAAGCACCGAAGGAAGCCTAGTGTTATTTAGCAGGATCCAGCAGAGGGCCTCGGAAACCATGTTAAAGATGCATGGACTGCTCCTGCACCCGAATGTGAGTCTGACGGCGAAGTAGAACTTTGATTCCCACTTGATTCCGAACAGATGCCACTGAGACGGATGGATGGGGACAATTTTAAAAGCGTCAGTTATGTCTGCTTTGGATAGCCTGGCTCCCTGACCGGCTAATTTAATTAGCCTGACTGCATTGTCTACTGTAGCGTAGTGAAGTGAGAACGGCACGGGGGAATGAGACTGTTGATGCTCAAGATTGGGCCTGAACGTGGAGCGGATAGATCGAAGATCAACCGTTTCTTCCCCGAATATTTCCTGGTAGCGATGCCTATGGGACTGGTATGAAACAGAGAAAAGGGGGGAGAGTCGAATGGGCCGATTAAATACTCCTTGCTGAGCTCTTTCCCTAGCAACTGGGAAACACTTCCTGGATCTTCAATGGCTGATTGCGAATTTTTTGAGACATACGTAGAGTTAATGGAAGAAACAACCCCCACACGGAAACCTTGAGACAGACCAGTTAGAAGATGATTCGTGAAAACAGAGTCTGGATGACGTGATAGTTCTGCAGCCAGGGCCTGGACATTTATTGGTGTAGAGGGATGTTCCTTTAAGATGTGTGAGAGCTGCGCTGGCTCGCTTGGCGAGCGCGAGCCAGGCGAGCGGGGATCAGGCGGCGGGGACACACAGATCTGGGGTGCGCGTCTTTGCACGCACTGCAAACGTGAAGAAAGATACAGTTGGGGTAAGTGCAAATGTTCTCATTGAAATTATTGCAGATGGGTTTGTTGTTAAAGAGTTCCACCTTTCTGCCGCGGCTGTCTGTTGCGGTGCCGGTTGCTGGAGGAACAGAGTGGAGACCTGGAGTGACGGGGGGCGGGGCCGGAGGGAGAAAGGGCAGCCGGGGACACAGCGATTCATAATGTCCAATATTACCGCATGTGCGACATGTAACTGCCTGGGACCCCCCGATGATCATGAGGAGAATCTCTGAGTCTAAGATGGACCAGTTTATGCGAATATTGGACTGAGCGATATGCAGCGCTGCCTTGCTGGAAAAGGCTTTGTGGTATTGATAGAAACAATTTCTCCCGTACCTAAGATTTAAATCGCCGATCAGTGCCAGGTAAGCGTCCAGCTCGACCCTCCTGTCTGGAAAAACGGAGCACACCACGTCCCTAAAGATCCCGAATGCCACGAGAAATTCGCCGATCGGGAGATCTCTGAGCAGCCGAGGATCGGCTGAACGAATGACGGAGTTACCGATGTCTGAGGAGGAGATTTTCCTATCGCACTCTGGTGACGGGAGAATGAGGCTAACCAAGTTTACGTCTTTCCCTTGCAGGATTTTCTGCCTTAGCCGGGGTGAGATATTGGCTGCAAAGGGAATATACGGCCTACCTAGTGAGGGTGCGGGGATTGCGGATGCCAGTGAGTGGGACTGGGGCATTGCTGAGGTGCTTGCGGTTGGCAGAGGGTGAGGTTGAGGGAGTGCTTGGTCCTGCCGATTTTCTAATAGCTGCAGGCGAGAATCGATGCCCTGGACTGACCTGACCAGAGACTGCAGAGTGGAAAGCACCGCGTCCTGAGGAGCCGGAGATGCGAAGCTGACGTTGGCCATGGGAGCAGCGGCGTGAATGGGCGCAGGATGAGGTGGAGCAGGAGCGGCAGCGGACGTGCCAGCGGGAGAAGAAGCAGCTGCGGCGGTACGAATACCGCGGGTGGAGGAAGCAGGAAGCCGGCGTGAAGATGTCCCCGTCTTTTGGCGAGGTGGATCGGACTTCCTGGTCCTCTTACGGCCGCGCTGGGCCACAGCGGAGTGTGCGGTCTCCCCTGCAGAGACTGGGGAAGCCGTAGCGGAATCGCTGAAATCGATCATACTTGCCAGTTCCTGAAGCTGGGACAACCCGAGTCCGGGAGCTGGATTGATCCCTTGGGCCCTGAGATTGGACAGGAGAGACTGATGTTCCGACTGCGATGAGGCGAGGCGAGCGCTCCTGCGTTGGGAAGAAGGAGACGGAGCTACCTCCGGTAGAAGCTCGCCGCTCGGATCGAGACACGAGAGGGGATCATTGGATTCATCACCCGACATGATCGGGCGGGCGAGGAAGATCAGGAGGCAGCAGAGGTAAGAATGAACAACGCCGTGCGAGTACGATTGCCGAGATTTGCTGAATGACAGCGGGATGACAGCTAGGAGAAGGAGAGCACTTTTAAATTTGACAGTTGATTACTGATTGGAGGAGGAGAGAGGTGATGGCAGACTGGGATTGGTTGATAGAAGGAGGAGGAGGAGCAAGAGGATAGCAGGAGAACTGGGAGGAGACAAGGAGGTGTGCTTAGGGAGATAGTCTTCCTGTCTGAACTTTCGCTTAGCTTCATATGCATTTTTAGCGACGGTCAATATTCATCAAGTTTAGGGGTATCAGCCGAATGGCTTAGTATTGGAGTGTCCGGTACTGTGTGTATATATCACGTAAATTACCCCACTAATAATGCATGGATTGTTACCCAACTTCTGTAGTAGTACATATATGGTCTGTACTCACAAAACGAGGCATTTTAAAGTTTGTTGTACACCAGGAGTTTATTTAAAAGAGGACTTTTCTGATAGCTTCAACTAGCTGTTGCTAAGGCTACCGCTGCGTCGACATCTCTTCCGTCTTTCCGGATAAGTTCGTAAAAGTCCTCTTCAAAACTCACAAGTGTAAGGGAAAAGTTAGTGAATTAAAAACTCCATCTAATTTCAAGTATTCAATTATTCCAGTTGTCAATACATTTCGACACAGATTAGAAGCTTCTAATCAGGCTGTTACCGGCTCACCTTTTGCCAGTTTGGTGGGGTAGAGAGTCCCCTGCTGGCCACCACAGGTAACAGGCAGCTTGTGTCGCAGAGGAACGCCTGGGCTCAGGATGATAACAAACTATTCTTATCTGTTCAGGGTTTTACACAACAGAAGTGCTACAGCTATATGCAATGTTTTAATAATAATAATTGCGGACTGCTGTTGGCTTGTTTGTAAGAAAAAAAAAGTGCCTAACTAACAAGACTAAAAAGGTTGACTAAAGGTTAAATAGATAAAATTACTATTTTCATATGTTGGTCACTGTACTTTAGGTCTGTACTTCAGGTAGCCACATTTTGAATTAACAGATCTTGAAATCTAGAATACATGACCATCACAACATTAGTTGAGTTAAGCTATCCATTACAATCGACCAATTGAATGACAGGGTGGCTGTCATGTCCAAAAACCTTGTTGTAGGTTGCATGTCATTCTTAAACAAATATTTCCTATGGCAGTATATGTGCATCCAACTCTCATAGGCTGAATCTGGTTCTCTCTATAGAATCAGTTATAGTAAGAGATTGTATTGACCAGCAACGAGGACAGCTATGTCCAGAACTAGCTAGCTAGCTAGAAGTAAAGTAAAGTAAGAGATAGCAGAAAAAATGCAACGAACCAGTGTTTGGGCCGTTGGGGAGCAGCGGTACTTCCTAAACATGACAACAAACAAACAGAGGAAAAGAGGACAAATGGCTCAATATGAATGAGAAACCACAAAGCAGCAATCCAAATAGTTTAAAATCCCCGGATTGATTTATCAACAATTACCTTGCTCGTACTACAGTCCGGGCATTTCAGGTGTTCATGCTGCGATGGGGTTACACAATAACAATTACACACACACACACACACACACACACAGGCATTATTCGCATGGGAAGAGGTGAAGATTGCCTCATGTGGGGGATTCTAGTAAACTGCCCCTACATCTCAACAGGCGGGGGTGACTGTGAGTGTGTTGAGAACTTTGTGGAATCGGATGACTTCAGTTGACAGAGTTGTTTACAATGCCTTGATTGTAGAATCTAGGTATTGTAAACAGGGCCTAAGGGATTGATCAGTTGGAGTTGGCTTATGAAGGTAAGAACTTTCAAACCTTCTACTGAACTATCCTGCCCCCCACAGTATTCCCTAACAACGGTTCTCATTTAAAGGAAACCCTAACCCCTGTTTGACCTAGTCCCCGCTCACTATCAAAACACAAAGAAATGCCTTCTCGCCCACACATTCTTTTTCCATTTAGGGTCAACGTTATATTACTGTTCAGGCATTAACTGTCTTCAATCAATACTGACTGGAAACATCGAGTCCATATTTAAATCGTATCCTACATTTTTTTTTTTACTTTGTGCATCCTAGTCAAGATTTGGTCCAGGATTAACCCATATTACAATGTAACAGAGCCAACGCAGGTAGAGGCTGGGGTAGTGGTGGGTGAAGGACCTTGATTGGACTGCAACAGCTGTCGGCTGATTACTTGGCGCATGTCCTGCCAAAACTAGTTATTTTAGGGTTTGGGTTTCTCTTCAAATACCTTCAACAACTTTGCCAGCATGGCGTCCTTGCAATGGATGGTGTTCTTCCAGTTCTTGGAGCTGTGCTTGACGCTCAGATGCTGAAGCTTGCTTGACGCGTGCCACTTCTGGCCTACAAGGTAAGGTGACAAGGTAAGAATTGCTTGAAGGTGGGAGGGAAATGGGTTGTAAAACATAACATAAACTTGCACTTCTGTGTGTGTCAAACTGTGACTGTGACTTAATGTGACTTAATTATAAATCTCAAATCAAACCCACTCTGTTCAAGGTAGTCTGCCCTCCTCAATTAAAATCCACTTTAGTTTTTTTCCTTTTGTTGCTTACTGTCTCTAGTGTCACCAAAGCAGACTCTATACTCTGTACAATAAAATATGAAATATAGAATACATTGATGTACAGTAAGTGCTGCTTCTCCTTTGCACAATGCTTGTCGCATTGTGCATTCACTACTTCCATGCTGGAGTTAAAAAAGGACTGTTGGGTTTTTGGCCATGTGCCAATCTGACCACTATGGAATATCAGAGATTGTACAGCTGCAAGAGGAACTGGACCTTCTTGTATCTGTTGGTCTGCTTTTTGTCATGTCAGGAAACCGTGGTGGGTTGTATGTCATTCCCAGACAAGCGTTTCCTATTGCTGTATTCGTGCATTGTAACACATCAGCTAAATCTCTCTCCGATGGCCTCAGTTTCCAGACACAAAAGTACATATTTTGTGACACTGAACTCTCCAACTACTTTCACACCAGAGCTCACAGGCAGTCTTTTCTTGGACATTCAAAAAGATATGAACCCTGAGCAACAATGCCTGAAACTAGAGGTCGAGAGCTGGCTCGGTGCAGAAAGTGCTCGCCCTGCTACAGGTAATATTGGAGACACTATCTTCGTGTTCAAAGAAAGGTGGTGGGGCAAATTTGGAGGAAGAGTCCCCGTTATGTCAATCAAATTTCAAATCGGAAGTTAAGCCTCGGTCAATACAGAAACAATCGAAACAAGGCGACTTTGATAAGATTGAATTTCCACAAATATTATATTTAATTTCTTAAATTAATATCCAATTTTACACAAATTACTCTGTTCAAGAGACACCCACTTATATTCCTAGTTCATTTGTTGATAAAAATACAAACACATTATAATCTATATATATATATATATATATATATATATATATATATATATATATATATATATATATATATATAATAACTTAATAGTTCATAATAAATGATCATTTAGGTGAGTAAAATCGAGCTAGTGATCTGATTATGATGTATGAACAGGTAAGTAAAGCCATGCCAATAACTGCTCTCTTTCCTGGGAAATAATTAACATGATCATCGTTTCACTATATTTTCTACATGAAAATTAAAGTAATAAGTAAATAAAAGAAAATTGAAATTCAAATGAACCACGAAATTGACAACAGTACAACAGAGGATGCCAACATCCTCATAACCTTCAACAATATCCACAGCAGGTATTTGACCATTTAAGAGGTTGCCACAAAGCCTCTTCAGAGTAGGGTACTGGGTCATGAGGTTGTCCGTGAAGATGCAGGTCCAGAACTGTCTTAAGTTCTGAGGTCCTCCCTAAAACTTGATAATATACTTTATTTTGTGCATACTAGTTGACAGAAGGTTATGAGCGATCTGTGGTATGCATGCATTAAATGTTATGAAGGGTAAACGGCAATGACCTACCGATAAATCAGATATGGTTGAAATTCAAGGACCCTCTCCCTCTCAGCACCGAGAAGAGCATAAAAATGACCAACCCAGGTGAAGTCTACCTCTGCTGGGACATTTGGAAACTGAAAGTTGAGGCTGCAGGGCATGTACATATATTGACTACATTTGCACACCAAGGGCTTAGGTTTGATTTGCATGGTGGTTGGGACATGTCCATACTTTCTGTTTCAGACTAGCTACAGTACACCTTTATTTCGTCTACATCGATTGACAAGAGGTGTAGTCGGTTGCAGCCAATCAGATTAGCTGTAATCAATCAGATTCCGCAACACCTGTGAAGTAAATTGTCCTTTGAGAAAGGACGGCCTGACCATTTTTTTTTAATTTTGCTATTAATTAATTGACAATTAATTTAACAATTAACTTTTTTACAATTTCATGGTTATTTTTCTGTAAAACCTTCAAATATGGATCATCACTCCGACACCGATAGATAAGAACTTATGGTAGGAAGAACTGCTCTCCAATAGTATCCGGCTGCGTCCTACAAGATGGAGGCGTAACTTGTAGTAGGCGTAACTTGTAGTAAGAAGCGTGTCTTGTACTTTTCTAAATCGCGGAATTAAGATTAGCAGTGGTGCGCGGGTACTGTCGTGATTGCTGTATTAATATACAAGCGTGAGACCACGTACTGAATGTAGGAAAAACTTAATTCAACTCTTCTTCAGCTCTGCTATAACTTAACATACTCTTGCGTGACCCACAGCGCCCCGTGTGTGTCTACTATGCTAGACCTCCCACAACCATTTATAAGGCATTATAAAACACATACAATAATTACACCACAGGTACGTAAATGACCGCAACTCGGACCACAAATATTAGGCCTTATATAAAAATAATGCACCCGACCCGCTCATTTAAAAATATGCTCTTGATTAGTTTCATCATAGCCTTACTGTTTTACGTGAAACTGACATCCCTGACTCATATGCATTAAGAAAATAAGCCTATTACAATTTTACAATGACATTTAATGCAGCAGTTTAACGTGGGGAACCCGCATAAGTTTAGCCTACTTTATCCCTTCATACCTTTAACAAAAAGACAGCAATTCAATTTTATTGAAGACATTTTGGGCTTAAAAAGTAGGCCTTTATATGCCGTGTAAACTTCATGCCAGGTCCAGGTTGTCTTCTACGCTCATGGCCTGATAGAATACAAAGGCAATAAGGACTTTTGACTTTCGACTTCAATGGATAGCCTAGTATTCTACTCTGGCAGTTTTAGGCACGGGCAGACCAGGCAGCCGCCCGGGGCGGCACTTTGGGGGGGGGAGGGGGGGAAGGGGCGGCACGAGAACTTAAAAAAAAAAAAAAATTAAATTAAAAATCATCTGCGCCGCGAAGCGCTTCTCTACAGTCTATCTATCATGCCACTATGTGGGGAATTGTCACCCCCTGCAGCTGTGGCGGAGGGGGGGACACGGCACTGGGACGACAGCTTGTGTTTGTCTGTTTGTGCCAAAAAAAAGTGTTTTTTTTTTTTTCGGAGGGGGGGGGGGGGGGGGGGGGGGGGGTGCTCGGAGGGAATCTCCCCCGGGGCGTAATTCAATGTAGAACCGCTACTGATTCTACAATTGGCGTAATGCGTGATTTAGAAAAGTACAAGACACGCCTCCTACTACAAATTACGCCTCCGTCTTGCAGGACGCAGCCGGACCCTTCTCCTGCATTCGGCGATCGATCACCCAAGCCGGACCGTGATCAAAGTTCATCTGTACATATTGAGATGAACTTCAGTTGAATTAGGTTTTACGAAATAAAATTCAGGATGAATATTTCAAAGTGATTTTTCTGCTAATATTGTTAACATTTTCAGAATGAGGGACCTTAGCGATGAGTGGTGGCAAAATGTCACCCCCATGGGCACCTTCCTAATGAGCGTGCACGAAAGCTGCCTGCCGCCTGTTACTCTACTCCAACCTTTGAGTTTTTAGTTTTTACTTCTTATTCTTTTGAACTTATTATTCTTTATCTGAAGTACTGGGAAGTCCTGCACTCTCAAACAATGCTGTTTGAGGGAGTTTTTTTGTGCTTCTCTTGTACTATGTTCATTATCAATGGCGCCTACACCGGGACATGCTGCCTTTGTTTACTCTGGAGAACAGGGGCCTCATGTACGAACGTTGCGTACGCACAAAAAAATGGTGTACGTTCATTCTCACGGCAAAGTGCAGATGTATCAAGACTGAAATGGCCGTATAAATGTGCGTGCCTCACGTCAACTCTTGAGCTGGCGTACGCACATTTCTACAGCAGTTGACCCTTTGGCGACACTTAGAGGTGATCAAAGCATCATGTTTAATTTGTCAGAGCAATGAAATTCTTATTACATGGCAGACAATCTCTACGCAGTAGATGGACATAAGAGATAAGAAATAAAAATATTTAAATGCTGGGAAACTGTCATAATAAAGGAATGTGTAAAATAGTAGTTGATTGAGTGATGTGCACATTCGAGACACGTGAACAATTAACACCGATGAACAATCAACTCCGACAAGTCTGCAATAACATGACTGGGTATAAAAGCACACCCAAAAATTCCGTCAACAACAATGGCTGCATTAGCGTTATTAGAGGACATTGCGAATGGCGCAATTAGGCGAGAGCGTGTCTTTCGAGACAGAAACGATCCTCTCGAAATGGTCGACAATTGGCTCATCAGCCGCTTTCGATTCCCTCGGGCAATCCTGCTTGAGTTATGTGCAGAGCTGCGGCCGGCCTTGGAGCGCGCCACCGCAGGGAGCCATGCCCTGCCGGTCCACGTACAGGTACTTAGTACCTTGGGGTTCCTGGCAACCGGGGCGTTTCAAAGAGAGTTGGCCGACCGATCGGGTATATGCCAGTCGACCCTGAGCCGGGCCATGCCAGCCGTGTGGCCCGGACTCATCCGCCTGTCAGCCAGGTATATAACATTCCCATACACAGCTGAGCAGGTCAACATTAAAGCGCAATTTGCAGCGAGAGCCGGTTTTCCTAATATAATCGGAGCTGTCGACTGCACTCACATTGCCATAAAAGCGCCATCACATGACGAATTTGTATATGTGAACAGGAAACATTTCCATTCAATAAATGTAGGCTACAAATTATATGTGATGCGCAAATGTTATTAACCAACATTGTGGCGAGGTGGCCTGGTTCAACGCACGACTCATATATTCTGAGTAACAGCATAGTTAGGAACAGACTGCAGGCTGGCATTGTGCGCGATGGGTGGCTTCTTGGTGAGTAATTGTATTCTTTTATTTGTCCTAATATTAATCCCCATGATGCGCATTGAGTGTAGCCTACGTCCCCAAATACTATCCTGTCTTCACAGCATTATTACTTGTTTGTGTGATTGATTCGCTGGTTAAGCAACAGCTTCGGATCTTTCGTACAAGCCCCTGTCTCTGTGTGCAAAGTACTCATGTTAATAAACCCGTGCGTAAAGTGTGAAATGTCATTATCAGCCTCACCTTTGCCCCGGCGCCCTTCGGCATTAATTTATAACAATAGTGTGTGATCCATGTAAGTGGTGTATAAAACTAAGAAATGGGAACAACAAATCCAGTTTACTTATACTGCCTGCCTGCTTTCAATTAACCCCAGGCGACCGTGGCTACCCACTGAGGACGTGGCTTATGACCCCTCTGACCAACCCTGACCGAGAGCGGAGGTACAATGACCTCCATACCCGCACTCGGTCAGTCGTTGAGAGGGCAATAGGTCTCCTGAAGGGACGGTGGGCAGCAGCTTTATATCTGACCACTTCTTTTCAAGTTCAGCGTGTGTGCGGCTCTCTGAACCCACAGCGTTGACCGCCTCACACACGCTGTCCCACTCACTCCTCTTCCGCTTGCTGTTAATCCCGGAGGACAAACTGTCAAATAAAACCACCCTCCGAGCCTCCACCTCAGTCAGGAGAGTCTCCAGTTCGCACTCGGTAAATTTTCGCTTTTTAGATGTGCTCATTCTCTTTCTATGATCGTACAGAGGGGAATCCCTGATGCAGGGCTCATTTAAATATGATTAACATAATTGAATAGGGGCGTGGACAGGGAGAAGTCTGATACTCGTGCACGTGCGCTCAATTCCACGTTGATTTGGTATGTACAAAGGAAATGTGCTTGGGTTCAGGCGTACGCTCAGATTGATACATCTGAATTTTTTTGTGCGTGCGGCGGTTTCTGGCTTTGTGCGTACGCCATGTTTCAGTAGAAAATCCACGCAATTGTTAGTACATGAGGCCCCAGCTGATCGCACTAATGCCGGCTGGCTTGGTGTCCACACCAGGGGATTCACCACCCGATCTCTGGAGGAAAACACACCGGGGATGCAGAGGAGGGAAATAACGTCGGGAGAGGGTTGAGACGGGACGTGCGTATGGAAAGGACGAAATTCAAGACGTGTCTCCCTTCTATTGTTATGGGGAATGTTCAATCCCTTAATAACAAAATGGACAAGCTAATGGCACTAACGCCAGGTTACCAGGAATGTAGTCTGATGTGTTTCACCGAGACATGGCTGCACAGGGACATAACGGACCCAATTGTATCTGCCGATGGCATTCACGCTGTCCGGGTGGACCGGGACTGTACCAGGAGCGGTAAGCAGAAAGCGGGGGGGGGGGGGGGGGGGGGGGCTCGCCATTCTAGTTAATATCAGGTGGTGCAATCCCGGTCACATGTGTATTAAGGAACAGTGTTGGCCGTTGGACTACGTCCATACCACCTACCTAGGGAGATCCCGCACGTCATCATCGTCATGGTGTACATCCCTCCCACTGCTAACCCATCAGCTGCCTGCGGCACCATACACACCACTGTCTCCAAACTACAGACTGAACACCCCAGTACCCTCATCATCATGTCGGGAGACTTTAACCACGTCACCATGGATAGAGTTCTACCAACGTTTAAGCAATGCGTGTCCTACCAGCTGTCCTACCAGAGGGGTGAGGACCCTGGACCTGATGTATGCCAACATTAAGGATGCATACATCTCATCTTCTCTACCCCCTCTGGGCAGGTCAGGTCAGAATATGGTTTACCTCAAACCCTGCTATGTGCCTCTGGTGAAGAGGAAGCATGTGACCACAAGGACTGTGAGGACATGGTCAGAGGAATCTTACGACGCACTGTAGTACTGTTTTGAGGCGACTGACTGGCCTGCACTCTGTGAGCCTCACAGGGAGGACATTGATGGGCTCACAGAGTGCATCACGGACTACATTAACTTCTGTGTGGACTGCTATGTCCCAGCGTTGACAGTCACCTATAACAAATAACAATATAACTTGTTGTTGAGGTACACCCCCAGGTACTTGTACTCCTCAACAGTGTCAACAGGAACCCCCTGGATGAACACAGGGCCCACCGATGTTTTGGCCCTCCTTTGGTCCTCAGTGAGCTCTTTTGTTGTTCTTTGTTGCATTGAGCTGCAGATGGTTCAGCTCACACCAAGAGATAAAGTTGCACAAAACAGTCCTATATTCAACCAATATAATAACGCAAATAACAAACCTTGGATCACCAAGGACATCAAGGCCATCCTGAACGATAAGAAGAGGGTGTTCAGAGAGGGTAACCAGGCTGAGCTGAGGAGAGTACAGGGGGTACTCAAAGTCAAAATTAAGGAGGAAGAAGACAAATACAGGGGAAAGCTGGAGAAGAAGCTCCAGCAAAACAACATGAGGGATGTGTGGAGTGGTATGAGCACCATCACTGGCTTCCAGAAGACTGGTA
The DNA here is from genome assembly GCA_036785325.1 of Urophycis tenuis. Classification (NCBI taxonomy): domain Eukaryota; kingdom Metazoa; phylum Chordata; class Actinopteri; order Gadiformes; family Phycidae; genus Urophycis; species Urophycis tenuis. Next base: position 485,944 of record JAXIVH010000119.1, read on the forward strand.
GTATGGGGTTGGAGGGCGGGGGGGCTCGGCCCAATGGACTTAACCTATTCTTCAATAGGTTTGATACTGCGGCCCCTGCCCCTCCCCCACATGACTCTGCTTCTACTGCTGCTGGCAGCCCAACAACCAGTGCTGCTCCGCCTCCCCCTCCTTCTCCCCCTCCTTATAGACCCCCTCCCTACCTCCCACCACCTCTATTAGGCCCCGTCCACACGGAGACGATCTTCGAGTGAAACCGCAAATGTCTTATGCGTTTAGGCCGAGCGTAAAAACGGGGGGGGGGGGGGGGAGATCGTTTTCGAAATCCGGCTTCGTGTGGACGAGGCCTAAACCACCGGTCACTTCACACCTCCACCCTCCACCCTCCACCACGTTTCAGGTTTTGGATTCGTGTGGACAGCAGCAACGCAAGCATTGATGTCATCAGCCAGAGTCGGAGCAAAATAAATGTGGAGAATCAGAATCAGAATCAGAATCAGAAACAAGTTTATTGCCAAGTAGGTTTGCACCAAGCAGCAACATTCCATGCTGAAAAATGAAGCCCATGCGGAAGTGCAAAAACGTGCAGTTCCTCGACTGGCCGCTTGAGGCTGGCTGCAGAACGGAGTCAACTCCCATAGACACCCATGTTAAAATGTCCAACTTTACAGCCAAAATAAACATGTTTACAGCCTGGTTCAAAAAACGGTTTTGGTGTCTTTCAGTAGTGTTCGAGTCCATGACAACTGTGAGGGGGGTGAATTTTTTTAGAATCCATTATTTTAATGCACAGAGAAGGATTTATTTTATGAATAATTAAGGGCGTGGTCAACTTGATTGGCAGCTGTCATCTGTCATCACGGCACGACCTTCACGGATTCGAGGCTTTGATTGGTCTGGCTGGAGGTAGGCGGGCTTAGAACACAGACTGAAATGTCCATGATGGCGGCGCCCAGAAGCTCAATTTTAGGCTTCATCTCCGCTGTTAAGAATGCCTATGGGTGACGTCACGGAGGGTTTGTCCATTAGTTATATACAGTCTATGATTTGCACCTACAAGGAATTTGACTTGGTGCAATTGGTGCAAGAGAAAAAACAGTATTGTGCTGTTATTGTTATTTGTATAAGGAAATAGCGCCCTCCAGTGGTGTAAGATGCCAACTGTAAGTTGTATTGTTCCTTCAGCGTTCACGTAGTCAGAACGTATTACATGGTAAAGCTAAACTAACGGGTTTTTTCCTACTCTGACATATATGGCCAGAAAACGTTTGCCTGTAAGTAATCTTATAAACAGTTAGTTAATTATAGCTTAGAAATGTTACTTCTTGTGGAAACCGTTTGTAATGAACCAACGTTTGTTCAAATTGTCTACTTTGATAAATAGGATTAATCGTTTTTGATGAATATGCTAATCGGTCTCTATGGAAACTCCCATATAAATTAGCATTAAGTTAACGTATTTTCTATCATAGTTAAACATGTAATGCTAATTGATTATTTTCAGATTGTTATTATCAGATGAGATTACTAAAATGTATTCTGTACGTCTGCTCAGTTTTACAGTGCTTCCTGAGAGTAAAAGCTTGAAAGAACTTCAACTCCAGACTTTTCTTGGGGAAACTGTTATCTATCTGCCGAGCCAATGTATCCAACGGTGTGACAGTGTATCAAAGGGACAACGCCACACACACACAGAAGCGGGGGCAGAATAGTAAAAAGGCAGCCCTTCCAACGGCCAGCGATCATCTATACTGTGAGTAGAAATCAGCACTAACAGTCACCATGACACAAAGAAGAGACGAAGAGGATTTTGAGGAATTAGAAACACGATCACAAATATCAAACTGCTCAAGGACCAGTAAACATTCTATAGCTAATTCCCTAGCCTTGCAAGCGCGAGCTAAAGCTGAAGCAGCGCGAACAGAACTACAATTTGCGCAACGAGAGGCGGAGCTATTGAAACAACAAGCCATTCTAAATGCCACTTTGTATGAACTGAAATTACAAAGAGCAGCGACAGCTGCAAATGCAGAAGCCGAAATGCTAGAAGCAGCTGCTGAAAAGGAATATCAATTGTTAGCTCCATTCCAGCCCATCATTAACAACATGCTGCCCCAGGCCCCAGCTTCAGCTGAAATTTATGGTGGAAATTCTGTAACACAGACTGCCGATATACATCCAGGCCACCCACTCTATCAGAGGGAAATATCAGCCAACCCATTAAATTCAGTCACAGGCTCACAACCAATTGCAACACCACTCTACATGACTCCACATTCACCAGCGCGCCAGCCCAGTATGGACAACGGTAAAGTGAAGACACAAGAGAATCAGGGTGAAATGCCACGAAGTGAAATCTGTGACCAGGAATACATTGAGCTGGCTCGACATCGCTCGCTCAGAGGAGGAGCCACCTGGATACCACATCAGGCCAGCACTGTGAATGCACCGAGAAGAACATGCGGTTTCAGAGACTTCCCCCAGGACTCAATACACCGCAGCGACGACTTCAAGCCTTTCCAGCCCCACTATGCACATTCACTCCCTGTGTGCAACACAAGCCTACCCAATACAACGGCTGCAACTGACCTGGGAAAGTATCTGATGTGGCGTGAGCTGGTGAGATCAGGTCTTTTGAAGTTTGATGATAAACCAGAGAATTACTGGGCCTGGAAGGCATCCTTTCTTAGCTCTACAGATGACTTAAAGCTTTCTGTCAGAGAGGAACTTGACCTGCTGTGCAAATGGCTTGGGCCTTCATCGTCTGAGCAAGCTCAACGAATCAGAGCAATTCACATCCACAACCCACCTGCGGGCCTCAGGATGTTGTGGCGAAGACTAGAGGATGTTTATGGTTCACCTGAGGTGATTGAAAACGCTCTTCTCAAGAAAGTGGAGGATTTTCCCAAAATCTCAGCCAAAGAAAACCACAAGTTAAGAGAATTGGGAGACATTCTAATGGAAATTGAAGCAGCGAGGGCGGATGGATACTTACCTGGTCTCTCGTATCTCAACACCTCCCGTGGCGTCAGCCCAATAGTCCAGAAACTTCCGACCAGCCTACAAGAAAGGTGGATTTCTGTTGGATCACGCTACAAGGAACAGCACAGGGTGCCATACCCTCCATTTGCAGTCTTTGTGAACTTTGTCACTGAACAAGCAAAAACACGCAATGATCCTAGCTTTGCCAGCATAACAGGAGCATGGTGTCCCACCAAGTTCGAAAAGAATGTTTTCCAGTCAGGCAGTCATCACACACGAACATCAGTTGCTGTCAGAAAGACTGAAATATCAATGAATGGTGGCGACGGTGACAGCACCACAGCAGGCAGGAGAAATGATGACCCTGACAAACAGTGCCCACTGCATAACAAGCCACATCCACTGAGAAAATGCCACAGCTTCAGAAACAAAACACTGGATGAACGAAAAGCTTATCTGAAGGAAAAACACATCTGTTTCAAATGCTGTGCCTCGTCCACCCACATCGCTAAAGACTGTAACAAGCCTGTTCTGTGCAAAGAGTGCAACAGCGACAAACACCCGTCAGCCCTGCATCCAGGACCTGCACCATGGAAAACTGATGCCCATATGTTCGGCCCAGAGCATGGCGGGGAGCGACAGCTGATGGAGACCTTCCCTTCGGTGACCTCCAAATGCACAGAAATCTGTGGAAGTGTGAACACATCAAAATCTTGCTCGAAGATTTGTCTTGCTCTTGTGTATCCTGCTGGAGAAAGAGGCAGAGCTTTGAAGACCTATGTTGTGCTTGATGAGCAAAGCAACAAGTCACTGGGCAGAAAATAATTCTTTGAGCACTTTGGAATCAATGGAGCTGGATGGAGGTACACTCTAAAGACATGCTCAGGAGTGATGTTGACTGCCGGACGCCGAGCTAGCAACTTCATTGTGGAGTCTTTGGATGGCAACACACACATCCCCCTGCCTACTCTGATCGAGTGTGATATGCTGCCAGATGATAGGTCCGAAATACCATCACCCGAGGTAGCCAGACACCATCCCCATCTCAAGCACCTGGCAGAAAAAATCCCAGCCTTGGACCCAGATGCATCCATCCTACTCCTCCTCGGGCGAGACCTAATCCAGGTGCAAAAGGTACATGAACAGTGTAATGGGCCTCACAGCGCACCGTTTGCACAGCGGCTCGACCTCGGATGGGTGATCATCGGAGATGTGTGTCTGGGAAGAACACATAAACCTGCCACAGCCAGCGTCTTCAGAACCAGCGTGCTGATGAGTGGGTGCCACTCCATCCTCCGTCCATGCACCAGCAGCTTAGTGGTGAAAGAGAAGATTGACAGCCCTGCACCTCTCCATGCCTCTCCAAGTGCTTCTCATATAGCCAGCGGTGGCCAAGACAAAGACAGCCTGGGCAGAGATGTGTTCCAGAGGACACAGCACGACGACAAGCTTGGCATGTCAATTGAAGATGAACTGTTCCTCGATATCATGGACAAGGAGGTCTACATGGACGATGCAAACTGCTGGGTAGCACCACTGCCTTTCAGACCTAACAGGCCGCGTCTACCCAACAACAGACAGCATGCTGCTAACCGTTTCATCTCCTTGCGCCGCATGCTAGAGAAGAAACAAGACATGAAAGAAGACTTCTTCAACTTCATGCAAGGAATGTTAGACGCAGACCAAGCAGAGCCTGCTCCAGTGATGAAGCCCCAACAAGAATGCTGGTACTTGCCGATATTCAGTGTTTATCACCCACAGAAGAAGGACCAAATACGTGTAGTGTTCGATTCCAGTGCCAAGCACGAAGGCATCTCACTCAACGATGTGCTTCTCAGCGGCCCTGACATGAACAACACCCTCCTCGGAGTCCTCATGCGCTTTCGCAGAGAGCCTGTTGCAGTAACTGCGGATGTGCAGCAGATGTTCTATTGCTTCATCATCCAGGAAGAACACTGCGACTTCCTCAGATTCTTGTGGTTTGAAGACAACAACCCAGGCAAACAGATCACTGAGTACCGTATGAAAGTGCATGTTTTCGGAAACTCTCCTTCCCCCGCAGTAGCCATCTATGGCCTGAGAAGAGCAGCTCTGCATGGAGAAAAGGAACATGGTGCTGAAGCTAAGCAGTTTGTCATGAGAAACTTTTATGTGGATGATGGACTCACTTCATTCCCCACCGAGGATCAAGCCATCTCTGTCCTGAAAAGCACAAAAGAAATGTTAGCAGAGTCAAGCATTAAGCTGCACAAAATAGCTTCTAACAGACGCGTAGTGATGGATGTTTTTCCCCCAGAAGAGAGAGCCAAAAACATGGTCAATTTAGAACTGACTGTCGACCCCTTGCCTGTACAGCGTAGTCTGGGACTCACCTGGAACCTAGAGTCTGACTCGTTCACCTTCTGCGTATCCAGAGAGAAGAAGCCCTTTACTAAAAGAGGAATCTTATCCACTGCTAATGGCCTTTACGACCCCCTGGGACTCGTGGCACCTGTAACCATCCAAGGTAAAGCACTAGTTAGAGAGCTGTCTGCCGACCAAGCTGAGTCGGATGTCCCCCTCCCAGTGCTAAAAGAAGAACAGTGGACACAGTGGACAGACTCACTCTGTGAGCTTGAACAGCTTCAGATTGAAAGACCCTACACACCCATTTCTCTGGGCTCCACAAAGTACAGAGAACTCTGTGTATTCTCCGACGCCTCCACCATGGCCATATCAGCAGTGGCTTACCTCAAGGCAACAGACACAAAGGGACACATCAATGTCGGATTTGTCATGGGCAAGTCAAAGCTGGCTCCTCATCCCCCACACACTGCGACTTGAACTTTGTGCCGCTGTTCTGGGCGTGGAAATGGCAGATCTGATCACTGATGAACTGGACACGGACATTCACAAAGTAACCTTCTACACAGACAGCCAGATCGTGCTGGGATATATCAACAACACAAACAGAAGATTCTATGTGTACGTAGCGAACAGAGTTGCCCGCATCAGGAAGTCCACAAGCCCTGAACAGTGGCACTTTGTCAGCACCAAACACAATCCAGCGGACCATGGGACCCGCTCAGTGCCAGCAGCTGTGTTGAAGGACACAAACTGGTTCAAAGGCCCAGCTTTCTTGACAAAAGATACATGCACACAGACAGAGGCATTCAAACTCATCAATCCTGATGCAGACGTAGATGTACGTCCACAGATCAAAGCCTTCATGACTAATGCCAATGACAGCGAGTTAGGCTCACATCGATTTGAGCGCTTTTCCAGTTGGAAGTCACTCAGTCAGGCCATAGCTAAGCTCATACTCAAGGTGAGGTCCTGTGCAAAAGGCTTAACCAGCAAGACAGATGAGTTGACACAAGCAAAGCTACTTGTCATCAGAAATGCTCAACATGATGTGTTTGCTGGAGAAATTAAGTGTCTCTCTAGAGGTGAAGTCATCCCAAAGTCAAGTGTTCTGAGAAAGCTGAACCCCATGGTGGATGCAGATGGCCTATTAAGAGTTGGAGGACGCATCCCTTTGGCCGACGTACCCTGGGAAGAAAAACACCCAGTCATCATTCCCAAAAAGCACCATGTAGCCACTTTACTCGTGAGACATTACCATGAGCAGGTCGCTCACCAGGGCAGACATCTCACAGAGGGTGCTGTGCGCTCTGCTGGACTGTGGCTGATTGGAGGCAAAAGGTTGGTGTCAAGTGTCATACACAAATGTGTGACCTGTAACAAGCTAAGAGGAAGAATGGAAGAACAAAACATGTCAAACTTGCCTGCTGACAGACTCACCCCAGGTCCTCCGTTCACTAACGTAGGTGTCGACGTGTTTGGTCCATGGACTGTAAACTCCAGACGCACTCGAGGCGGCCTTGTAGAAAATAAATGCTGGGCAGTCATCTTTACCTGCTTAGTGATGAGAGCTGTGCATATTGAGGTCCTCGAGTCCCTGTCATCCTCAAGCTTTGTGAATGCATTAAGAAGATTCACAGCTATACGTGGCCCTGCTCGCCTCTTTCGTTCTGACAGAGGAACGAATTTCATAGGTGCATGCAAAGAACTTCAGATCAATTCTGATGTCCATGAACTGACAACTTACCTGCAAGACCAAGGCAGTACCTGGATGTTCAACCCTCCTCACTCCTCACACATGGGTGGAGCGTGGGAGCAGATGATAGGTATTGCTCGTAGGATCTTAGATGCACTTCTGCTGAAGACTAACGCCTCCCACCTGTCTCATGAGGTCCTAGTTACACTCATGTCAGAAGTCATGGCCATTATGAACGCCAGGCCTTTAGTTCCTGTGTCATCTGACCCAGACATGCCCTCCGTCTTCAAACCTGCCATGCTCCTAACGCAGAAAACTGAACCAGTACTGCCACCCCCAGGAGAGTGCGACCTCAAAGACCTCTATGACAAACAGTGGAAACAGGTCCAGGCTCTTGCCGATGCTTTCTGGAAACGCTGGCGTCAAGAATACCTGGTGTCACTCCAGCCAAGGAGGAAGTGGCACACAGACAAGCCAAACCTGAGCGAAGGAGATGTTGTGTTGCTCAAAGATGCACAAGTCAAGCGGAATGAGTGGCCTGTCGGAGTAGTGGTGAAAGCCATTCCCAGCAAAGACTCTAAAGTTCGCAAAGTGGACGTAAGGGTTGTCAGAGAGGGTACTCTAAGGGTGTATTCTAGACCTATCTCTGAAGTTGTTTTACTTGTTAAAGGGGAATAGTGTTATAGTGCATTATAACAAGCGGGGAGTGTGCTGTTATTGTTATTTGTATAAGGAAATAGCGCCCTCCAGTGGTGTAAGATGCCAACTGTAAGTTGTATTGTTCCTTCAGCGTTCACGTAGTCAGAACGTATTACATGGTAAAGCTAAACTAAAGGGTTTTTTCCTACTCTGACATATATGGCCAGAAAACGTTTGCCTGTAAGTAATCTTATAAACAGTTAGTTAATTATAGCTTAGAAATGTTACTTCTTGTGGAAACCGTTTGTAATGAACCGAAGTTTGTTCAAATTGTCTACTTTGATAAATAGGTTTAATCGTTTTTGATGAATATGCTAATCGGTCTCTATGGAAACTCCCATATAAGTTAGCATTAAGTTAACATATTTTCTATCATAGTTAAACATGTAATGCTAAGTGATTATTTTCAGATTGTTATTATCAGATGAGATTACTAAAATGTATTCTGTACGTCTGCTCAGTTTTACAGTGCTTCCTGAGAGTAAAAGCTTGAAAGAACTTCAACTCCAGACTTTTCTTGGGGAAACTGTTATCTATCTGCCGAGCCAATGTATCCAACGGTGTGACAGTGTATCAAAGGGACAACGCCACACACACACAGAAGCGGGGGCAGAATAAGTATTAAAAATATAAGTAAGTAAAAAAGTAAAATAACTATATATATATATATATACAATGTACAATTAATATGAATATGGAATACAGAGCAGTAGTGCATGCAGAGAAAAATGGTGGTCCCAAATGAGTGCACACTGTACACACTGTGCGTTAATGTAACGCAGACGATCTGAAGATGCCACGTTAATGTAGCATGTAGGACTGTGTGGGAGGAGGGAGAGAGTCAGTGTCAGGGGGTGCTCCAGGCCTTGTTGACAAGGCTAGTGGCAGAAGGGAAAAAACTGTTCTTGTGCCGTGAGGTTTTGGTCCTGATGGACCGCAGCCTCCTGCCAGAGGGGAGTGATGCAAAGAGCTTGTGTCCGGGGTGGGAGGGGTCAGCCATAATGTTACCTGCATGCCTCAGGGTCCTGGAGGTGTACAGGTCCTGGAGCGACGGCAGATTGCAGCCAATCACCTTCTCTGCAGACCGAATGATGCGCTGCAGTCTGCCCTTGTCCTTGGCGGTGGCAGCAGCGAACCAGATGGTGATGGAGGAGGTGAGGATGGACTCAATGATGGAGGAGTAGAAGTGCACCATCATTGTCCTGGGCAGGTTGAATTTCTTCAGCTGCCTAAGGAAGTACATCCTCTGCTGGGCTTTCTTGATGAGGGAGCTGATGTTCAGCTCCCACTTGAGATCCTGGGAGATGACAATTCCCAGGAAGCGGAAAGACTCCACAGTGTCAATTGTGTAGTCGCAGAGGGTGATGGGGGCAGGTTAGGCTGAGTACTTCCTGAAGTCCACAACCATCTCCACTGTCTTTAGAGCGTTGAGCTCTAGGTTGTTTCGGCTGCACCATGTCACCAGATGGTCTACCTCCCACCTGTAGTCAGACTCATCACCATCAGAAATGAGTCCAATGAGGGTGGTGTCATCCGCAAACTTCAGAAGCTTGACGGACTGGTGACTGGAGGTGCAGCGGATATGCCTTTAGATGCAGAGGATGTGCCTTTAGAATGACTCTAGAAATAAAATAAATAATAAATATGGTATTTATCTCCTTTTGGATTGGTCTCCAAGAATTAACCATTTAATGGACGGGTAATTGAAATCGCGCCAACTTAACATAGTACAACATTGAATATATTCCAAAATTGATAATTTATAGTCTATCCGATTTTCCAATCAGTGCAAACTAGTTTACACGTTGGGACGCCAGGATCCGCAAGAGGAAGATGTTGGATGATGAATTGACTACCTGTGTTTGACTTCAGGCTGGATCGACTGTCGAGTGGTTTAGGTAGTTTCATGTTGTTGGGGATCTGTCACTTAGGCATACTCTGCAACATGAAACTGTTTTTCGGTGGATTTCTGTAGCTGAAACAGCGTCACACACAGGCCTGGAATATGTACTACAGCGTTTCTAGAGCTAGATGCGTTTCAGCAATGACCGTTGATACGGAGAAATGTCTGGCCCCCCTGCCGAGACAAATGGGGTGGGGGGACAGATCGTTTTTGAAATCTGGCTTCTTGTGGATGGGGCCTTAGTGTAAAGTCTGAGTTATGCTTAAATTATGCTTCCCTGTTGACGCAACGCTAGGGGGCTTATGGACCCATTACATCCTTGCGGACCCCCCTTGCGTACACCGCAAGGACCTGATGTACACCTCCCAAAAATCCTAGACGTGAGTTAAGGTGCTGCAAACCAACGCAGCGGCATTGGCTGTAATTGGTCCGCTAACTAACTACATCCACTGGAGACCGCTTTTCCGGGTTTCCACTCATAAGTCATAAACACCGCCATTTTTAAAAGTCTTCGAGTTAGTCAGTTTGAGTTGGTTGGTTGAGAGAGTTGCAAGAGTTTTGAGTTTTGAGTTGTTATTTGCAATAGAAGTATTTCTTGCTCGGCTTTGATAATTTTGAGCTTCAACGCCAGTCTCTCTGTCTCGGTCTCCATCGTTCACAGTGAGTAGGAGAAAAGCCAGAAGGTAAACAAATAGGCTATAACAAGGCTAACGACGATATACGTCACAAGAGTCTCGGTCGGTCGGTCAGTCTTTACAAAAAAACATAGTGCCCTTTATCTGTGTGTCATTGAATTGCATTTCAACACGTAAACCCCAAGCAGAACCGTCACGGTCTTATGACTGCGTCCCAGAAACTGCATGGCCATTGCGTAATCACTACGCGGAACCATAACCGATGCATTAGACTCCACTCTGGCAAAGCGGTGCGCCCTGATGGTGTGTTCCCCAGGGTACTTAAAGCCATGTGCCCCCCAGCTGTGTGGAGTACTTAATCATGTCTTCAACCTGAGCCTTCACCTCCAGAGGGTCCCTCTGATCTGGAAGACATCCTGCCTCATTCCTGTCCCAAATACGCTGCATCCCAGCAGCCCTCAGGACTACAGACCGGTGGCTCTGACGTCACATATCATGAAGACCCTGGAGAGGCTCGTCCTGGAGCAGCTTAGGCCTATGGTCAGACCCTTCTCTGACCAGCTGCAGTTCGCCTACCCCGCCTGGGAGTCGAGGACTGCATCATCTACCTGCTGAACAAAGTCTATTCTCATCTGGATAAGCCAGCGAGCACTGTGAGAGTCATGTTCTTTGACTTCTCCAGTGCTTTCAACACCTTACGACCGGGTCTCCTAGGTGAGAAGATGGCGGCGATGCAGGTGGAAGCCCCCTTGGTGTCCTGGATTGTTGACTATCTGATGGGCAGACCACAGTTTGTACGCCTCCAGAACTGTGTATCTGACAGAGTGGTCAGCAGCACTGTGGCCACACAAGGAACTGTCCTTGTCCTTGACCTGTTCTCCCTTCCTCTTCACCCTCTACACCTAAGACTTCAACTATTGCGGTTGAGTCCTGCCCCCTTCAGAAATTTTCTGATGACTCTGCAATAGTGAGTTGCATTGAAGGGGGTGACGAGGGTGAATATAGGACTGTTGTGGGCAACTTTGTCTCTTGGTGTGAGCTGAACTATCTGCAGCTCAGTGCAACAAAGACAAAGACATTGTGGACCTAAGGAGGGCCAAAACACCGGTGGGCCCTGTGTTCATCCAGGGGGTTGCTGCTGACACTGTTGAGGAGTACAAGTATCTGGGGGTGTACCTCAACAACAAGTTTGGACTGGACCAGAAACACAGAGGCTGTCTACAAGAAGGGCCAAAGCCGACTATTTTTTCTGAGGCGGCTAAGGTCATTCAACATCTGCAGGACAATGCTGAGGATGTTCTATGAGTCTGTTGTTGCCAGTGCGATCTTCTTCGCTGTCAAATGCTGGGGCAGTGGGATGAGGGTCGCGGACACCAATAGACTTAATAGACTCAGCAAGATGGCTGGTGATATAGTGGGGGATGAATTGGACACTCTGGCCACCGTGGCAGATAGGAGGATGCTGTTCAGACTACGGACTATCATGGACAATGCCTCTCACCCTCTCTTTTCCACACTAGCTTAGCAGAGGAGCAGTGGCGACTGGTGAAGAATATTCTAGGTGGGGCTCTGCCATATTCAGTCAATTTCAGTAACCATTCCAATACATTGAACACAAACTACAGGAAACGAGTGCTCCGTGAAATAGTCAATAATTATTGAATGCCAATATTAAAAAGTTGAGGCATTCTAACACAAAACATAAACAACATATTGCACAAACACAAGCTTTCAATTTTCTCATTTGAAATTGAATTTGTAGTCACATTGGGCTCTATGAAATTACAGTAAACATTTTATATACTAAACAATCAAGAAAATAATCAGCAGATTAATTGGTAGTGAAAATTAAGGACTAAAAAATACTAACGTCAACTATATACAACTGTATACAACTATATACAGACTCGCCCTGACCTGAGCATTCGCTTGCTTGGGGCGATAAAGTAATCCCATCCAAGACCATCGGCTTGGATTTGAGGACGCTGATTGGCCAAATTTTATCTCATGCTTTCACATCTTAAATTAGTAATTGGCTAAACAGTTACACAGACGCGCCTTCAGAGCTGTAGAAGCACGGGACACGGGACGTGTAGGAAAAGCATACATCTTGCACAGATGATTTTCTATCATATTTTACACATATTACTGGGTACAGTCATATTTCAAACACACAAATATCAACAATTTGTATAATTTATTATTATTAGTTTTATGTATTTATTTATTTACTTATTGTGGGTCAAGGGGTGGCGGTGCCCTATCGCCCTCTATGGGCCAGCCGCCACTGCAGAGGGGTACCTTCAGCAGAAGACTGCTCTCACCGAGATGCACCACAGAGCAACATAGGAAATCATTCCTGCCTGTGGTCATCAAACTATACAATTTGTCACTATCATCTTGGTGTCCGCTGCATAACGGGTCATTCATACTGCATAACTGGTCATTTTTACCACTACAAAATCCGACATGCTACATCTCTGCTATTACCTCTATAGTGTATGCCTAGATGTATGTCCATTTATGTATATTTTTATATTTTTTGTATATTGTTTACATAGGTTTATATTAATGTCTGTCTCTTTTCCCTGGAGTATTGTTACGAATGCAATTTCCCTCAGGCATCATTAAAGTATTTCTGTCTGTCTGTCTGTCTGCATATTAGGTTGAACCCGGCAGAATTCCTGTTCCTCCGATTTTCAACAGTAAGGATAAGACTCTACAAGAGAGGTACAGTAGCTTTGAACTTTATTCATTTCAATGGTTACTTAGACACAGAACGAAGAACAGCAGGACCTGCTAAAAAGTCATCAATGATCCAACATTTAATGAAACTTGACATGATTAATATAAGCCCTTGATTCTAGAGATTAAGCAAATGTGTTTTGAGAACTATTGAGAACCTGAAATGTTGAAAAGCTATATATATGTATAGAGACATACATTAAGTTCAAATAAAATTAAAAAAAAAAAAAAGCCAAGTAATTCTGTAGTAAAGTAAGAAATGTGGTTGTTGACTTTGACACGGACAGGTACCCGTTGAGTGATGCATGTCCATGGTCCATGAGCATGTTGCGGTGCACGGCTGTCGAATGAGGAACAATTTTTCTACCTCCATTCTTACAACTCTTTCAGTGAGACTCCCATGTCCCAGAACTCTGCGTTATTCTGAAAAAATTGGAACAAAATGCAAGCAATAAAAACACCTTTAATATGCATGGTAAAAATAACAACATTTCTGAAAGTGATAAAAGCAATGATGTAGACTTTAATCATTTCATTATCTGTCGCCAAAACATTTTTTTTTTAATTCAGCGAAGAATTAACAAGAGCAACAACAAAAACAAGAACAAGAACAAAGTATACATTTAAACATGCGCAAAATAACATTTATATCCTGTAGTTCAAAGTAAAGTTAAATTAAAAAACAAATGTGGCAGAACAACTGCAACTAACCAGTGTTTGAGCTGCTGGGTGTCGGTGTGTTGGCCTAAACACACAAATGAGCAGAAAGAGGTAAAACGATATGAATATGAATCCCTGAGAAAACACAATCCAGCAATCCAAATCATGGAACGCCCTCGGATTGATTTATTGATAATTACCTTGCTGTTACTAAATTTTGGGGATTTCAGTTGTCCGGTCTGCGATGGTGTTAAACAACACACACACACACACACACACACACACACACAAGGGCATTATTCACATGGAAAGAGGTGAAGACAGATTGAAGACAGTTGTTCTCTATATGTTGTTAACTCAAGAATCAAATACAGCATCTAGATTTTACTAACAGGGCCTCCGTGATTGATAACTAATAGTGTGCTTGAGCAGGCAAGAACTTTCAAACATTCCACCAAACTACTCAACCAACTCCTCCAACAAACAGTGGTGGTTATTTGAAGGAAAACCAAACATCCTGTTTGAGCTAGTCCCCACCCACGATCAAAACTGCAATTCTCAGCAATTCCTTGTTATTTTATTTCAGCCAGAAATTACTTATGTCCTAGATTTAACCATTTATTACATGAAAGTAAAGTACTTTAGTTTTGGGATATGGTTCCACTCTCTTGGGGGCTCCCTGCTGTAGGACTAAATGCATGACATACAGATGTCAGACACAGCATCCCAACATCTGACAGCAGGGAGCACTAGACAACTCATTGTGTCGGTGACATACAATACAGAGCCCAACCAAAGCAGGTGGAGGGTGAAGGCCAGCACAGCACACTTAACTTTGCAGAGTGTGTGTGTGTGTGTGTGTGTGTGTGTGTGTGTGTGTGTGTGAGGTGGAAGGTCTTCAATTGACTGCCTAGCTACGTACCTGAGCTTGATTGGACTGCATCAGCTGTCAGCAAATAACATGGGACATAGAGTGTCCTGCCAGAAGTAGCTACGCCTGTTATTTATTCTGAAATAAGTTATTTTAGGGTTTGGTTGTCCTTTAAAATACCTCAAACAGCTTCATCAGCATGTTTCCATTGTATTTGATGCTCTTCTTCCAGTGAGTTGATTTGTGCTTCCCGCTCAGCACCTGAAAACCAACGGGCGTGTACCACTTCTTTTTAAACAGGATGCACGGCTCTCCTGAACCCACAAAGATGGTGACAAAGTAACAGCTGGTTGAAGGTGGGAGGGAAATGGCTTTAAACAGAAAACATAAGCTTACCTTGCATCTTTTTCCCTTTATTTAAATCTCTAGTCAAACCCAACAATTTCAATTAAATGTATTGTAATTCCATTAAAATCTACAGTGTTAATGGTCAATTATTATATATTATTTCTCTTTGATGGCTCAATAGCAAATATGTAAGAGAAATAATGAAATAACAAAAATAATGAAATCCATCACATCAAAATGTAGACACTCCACACTATAAACCAAAAACATATTTGATCCCCTTATATAAAGCCTGCTACATATAGCCTGGGCTAACCTACTTGTTTTGTCACTTTGGCATTATCCAGTGCCAATTCTTCTAACAGAAACTGCACAACATAAACCCCAGCGCTGTGTTTCTTTACACATTGTACACACTCAGACTTATCTAATCAACACTTGAACAGGAATGAAGTGACCACAGATTCAAGCTTCTAAACAGGCTGTTCCCAGCTCACCCTTTGCCAGTTTGAAGCGGTAGAGCATCCCCTTCTTGTCACCACAGGTAACAGGCAGCTTGCTTGGCAGACTGCCTGTTGCCTTTGTATGCCGAATAGGACCTGCCACTTCAAGGACACAAGGAATATTACATTAATATTATATAATATTCAAACTCATTTCACAATATGACCCAGAAGTTGGAAGCAGACTCAATGCTCTATACCTAAAAATGCCACTCTGATGAGCCTCGAAATACAGAATGAATTGCTGGAAGGGCTGCTTCTCTATTTCTTAGGAAGATTAAAGCAGAGTTGCATGAATCTTCCTCAACATACTATGCTGTCCCGGTTGATGAAGACAAGGGTATATCCAAACACTAACTTTGATGCTACTTTGATGCTGGAGTTATTAAAGAAAGGACCATTGGATTTCTGGCCAGGTGCCAACCAGACCTCTAATGGAACATTGTGTTTTGTTGGGGTGGCTGTCATGTATGGAAACCTTGGTGGATGCATGTTCAAAAATAAGTTTCCTAGGGCTCTATACTCCCATTTTAACTCTCATCAGCTATAACGTTTTTCTCTGTGGTGGCATCAGTGTCTGGACACAAATCAAAAACCTTATTTGTGTCATGTGATTTTGAATGTGATTTTATGATAACACTATTGAAATCACCATTGATAAATGTTGACCACTGATATCTCCAGGAAATTTTAAGATGGAGCAAGTTCAAATGTTACACAATGTGGCTTTAAGTCGCTTTGGACGAGATTACAATCTAAAACGAATGTAGCAGAACAACTGCAACCAACCAGGGTTTGATTTGGAGGGGGGTGCCGGACTCTTAGCCTAAACATGAGAACAAACGAGCAGAAAGAGGACAAAAGAACAAATATGAATCCCTGAGCAAACACAATCCAGCAATCCAAATCATTGAACACCATCGGATTGATTTATTGGCAGTTACCTTGCTGTTACTAAATCCTGTGCATTTCAGTTGTCCGGTCTGCAATGGGGTTAAACCACAAACACACACACACACACACACACACACACACACACACACACACACACACACACACACACACACACACACAGACACAAAAACACACACACACAATGTTGTTGAATATACAACAAATACAAATACAGCATCTAGATATTGCTCCGTGATTGATGACTAATAGTGTGCTATTAGCAGGTGAAAACCTTCAAACCTTCCACCAAACTACCCAGCCAACTCCTCCAACAAACAGTGGTGGTTATTTGAAGGAAAACCAAACACCCTGTTTTACCTAGTCCCCGCCTTCTATCAAAATTGTAATAGTAACCATTTCATTGTTATTTTATTTCAGCCAGAAATTACTTATGTCCTAGATTTAACCATTTATTACATGAAAGTAAAGTACTTTAGTTTTGGGATATGGTTCCACTCTCTTGGGGGCTCCCTGCTGTAGGACTAAATGCATGACATACAGATGTCAGACACAGCATCCCAACATCTGACAGCAGGGAGCACTAGACAACTCATTGTGTCGGTGACATACAATACAGAGCCCAACCAAAGCAGGTGGAGGGTGAAGGCCAGCACAGCACACTTAACTTTGCAGAGTGTGTGTGTGTGTGTGTGTGTGTGTGTGTGTGTGTGTGTGTGTGTGAGGTGGAAGGTCTTCAATTGACTGCCTAGCTACGTACCTGAGCTTGATTGGACTGCATCAGCTGTCAGCAAATAACATGGGACATAGAGTGTCCTGCCAGAAGTAGCTACGCCTGTTATTTATTCTGAAATAAGTTATTTTAGGGTTTGGTTGTCCTTTAAAATACCTCAAACAGCTTCATCAGCATGTTTCCATTGTATTTGATGCTCTTCTTCCAGTGAGTTGATTTGTGCTTCCCGCTCAGCACCTGAAAACCAACGGGCGTGTACCACTTCTTTTTAAACAGGATGCACGGCTCTCCTGAACCCACAAAGATGGTGACAAAGTAACAGCTGGTTGAAGGTGGGAGGGAAATGGCTTTAAACAGAAAACATAAGCTTACCTTGCATCTTTTTCCCTTTATTTAAATCTCTAGTCAAACCCAACAATTTCAATTAAATGTATTGTAATTCCATTAAAATCTACAGTGTTAATGGTCAATTATTATATATTATTTCTCTTTGATGGCTCAATAGCAAATATGTAAGAGAAATAATGAAATAACAAAAATAATGAAATCCATCACATCAAAATGTAGACACTCCACACTATAAACCAAAAACATATTTGATCCCCTTATATAAAGCCTGCTACATATAGCCTGGGCTAACCTACTTGTTTTGTCACTTTGGCATTATCCAGTGCCAATTCTTCTAACAGAAACTGCACAACATAAACCCCAGCGCTGTGTTTCTTTACACATTGTACACACTCAGACTTATCTAATCAACACTTGAACAGGAATGAAGTGACCACAGATTCAAGCTTCTAAACAGGCTGTTCCCAGCTCACCCTTTGCCAGTTTGAAGCGGTAGAGCATCCCCTTCTTGTCACCACAGGTAACAGGCAGCTTGCTTGGCAGACTGCCTGTTGCCTTTGTATGCCGAATAGGACCTGCCACTTCAAGGACACAAGGAATATTACATTAATATTATATAATATTCAAACTCATTTCACAATATGACCCAGAAGTTGGAAGCAGACTCAATGCTCTATACCTAAAAATGCCACTCTGATGAGCCTCGAAATACAGAATGAATTGCTGGAAGGGCTGCTTCTCTATTTCTTAGGAAGATTAAAGCAGAGTTGCATGAATCTTCCTCAACATACTATGCTGTCCCGGTTGATGAAGACAAGGGTATATCCAAACACTAACTTTGATGCTACTTTGATGCTGGAGTTATTAAAGAAAGGACCATTGGATTTCTGGCCAGGTGCCAACCAGACCTCTAATGGAACATTGTGTTTTGTTGGGGTGGCTGTCATGTATGGAAACCTTGGTGGATGCATGTTCAAAAATAAGTTTCCTAGGGCTCTATACTCCCATTTTAACTCTCATCAGCTATAACGTTTTTCTCTGTGGTGGCATCAGTGTCTGGACACAAATCAAAAACCTTATTTGTGTCATGTGATTTTGAATGTGATTTTATGATAACACTATTGAAATCACCATTGATAAATGTTGACCACTGATATCTCCAGGAAATTTTAAGATGGAGCAAGTTCAAATGTTACACAATGTGGCTTTAAGTCGCTTTGGACGAGATTACAATCTAAAACGAATGTAGCAGAACAACTGCAACCAACCAGGGTTTGATTTGGAGGGGGGTGCCGGACTCTTAGCCTAAACATGAGAACAAACGAGCAGAAAGAGGACAAAAGAACAAATATGAATCCCTGAGCAAACACAATCCAGCAATCCAAATCATTGAACACCATCGGATTGATTTATTGGCAGTTACCTTGCTGTTACTAAATCCTGTGCATTTCAGTTGTCCGGTCTGCAATGGGGTTAAACCACAAACACACACACACACACACACACACACACACACACACACACACACACACACACACACACAGACACAAAAACACACACACACAATGTTGTTGAATATACAACAAATACAAATACAGCATCTAGATATTGCTCCGTGATTGATGACTAATAGTGTGCTATTAGCAGGTGAAAACCTTCAAACCTTCCACCAAACTACCCAGCCAACTCCTCCAACAAACAGTGGTGGTTATTTGAAGGAAAACCAAACACCCTGTTTTACCTAGTCCCCGCCTTCTATCAAAATTGTAATAGTAACCATTTCATTGTTATTTTATTGCACTCAGAAATCATGTCCTATATTTAACCATTTATTACATGAAAGTAATACACTTCACTTTTGGGGTATGCTTCCACTCTTTTCAGGGCTCCCTGCTGTAGCATTTAAAAGCATGACCCATGTATCCATGTGCGGCACATGAATAGATTGCCTTTCCAGATAAACATAAACAATTTTTCATCAAGAATAATTTGTTTCAGGGTTTGGTTTTCCTTTAAAATACCTTAATCAGCTCTTCCAGTGAGCAATAGATATCACTCTTCCACTTGTTGGATCTGGCTTTCCCGCATTTCTCCTGAAAATCGTAGGGTGTGTAGAACGTCTGGCCATACTTGAAGCAGGGCTCTCCTGAAACCACAGAGACGGTGACAAAGTAAGAACTGCTTGAAGGTGGGAGGGAAATGGGTTAAAACACAACACATAAGATAACCTTGCATTTCTGTTTGTGTCAAACTCCAGCACTGCTTTTAAAGATCTATTGATTTTCAAAATGCCCAATTAAATTAAGGTAATTTTGTTCAAAAACAAAAAAAATACAAAAAGAAGATGATCAATTAATCCTCTTACCAACAAGGGAAAACTCTATTTTTCTCATTGATGGCTCAATTTCTAGTCTTTAGCTTTTATTTACTTTTTCAACAAAGAAAAATAATGCCCAAAGTAACGAAATTCATTAAATCCAATCTAAACACTCCACACTTAAACTCAAACAGATCCCCTCATAAAGCTGCTCACACTTTTGTCACTCTAATCAGACTGTTACCAGCTCACCCTTTTCCAGTTTGGTGCAGTCAAGTATCCCCATCTTGCCACCACAGGTAACAGTCAGGCATGAAGGGAACTTCTGGCTCTCCATCGGCAGGGGGCCTAGGCCCAGGAATACAAACTATATTTAAATATAATACAAACTATAATTATATATTCAGGGGGAAAATAGACTCTATAGGCAATAATTACATAATAATGTACTGCTGTCTCTCTCTTAAAAGTGGTACTTTATCTCAAAGACACAAAGCTGGCCGAAAAAAATTTAAATAGTAAATTGGGCGGCATTCGTATGCCAGTCAGTCTCTCAAGAGAAAAGTATAATATAATAATTAATAATAATAGTAGTAATAATAATAATAATAATAATAATGATGATGATGATGATGATGATGATGATGATGATAATAATAATAACTAGGCCAGTCATAATTATTGATCTTTTGTGTTCCTCATGTATTATTCAAAATTTGGCAAATTTGGAGGAAGAGTCCCCGTTTGTCAATCAAATGTCAAATCAGAAGTTAAGCCTCGGTCAATACAGAAACAAGGCAACTTTGATAAGATTGATATGAATTTCCACAAATATTACATTTAATTTCTTAAATTAATATCCAATTTTTCACAAATTACTCTATTCAGGAGACACCCACTTATATTCCTAGTTCATTTGTTGATAAAAATACGAACACATATAATCTATATATATATAATAACATAATAGTTCATAATAAATGATCCCTTAGGCGAGTAAAATAGTGCTAGTGATCTGATTATGATGTATGAACACAGGTAGGCTAAGTAAAGCCATGCCAATAACTGCTCTCTTTCCTGGGAAATAATTAACATGTTCATCGTTTCAGTGTGTTTTCTACATGAAAATTAAAGTAATAAGTAAATAAAATGCCAACATCCTCATCACCTTCAACAATATCCACAGCAGGTGTTTGACCATCTAAGAGGTTGTCATAAAGCCTCTTCAGAGTAGGGTACTGGGTCATGAGGTTGTCCGTGAAGATGCAGGTCCAGAAATCTCTGATGTCCTGAGGTCGCTCTGTCTCAATCCAATCCAGAAATTCATATAGTGCTTCCCTTATCTTGTCATTCTCCTTCATACTGATCATCTCCTGGACAGGTGATAAAAGGTTGCGTCTTATTTATTTATGTAGGCCTGAACCATCAAGGTAAACACACAAATATTGTTGAGTGCTGATTGGTTGAGTGTACAGTAAACAGTAAATGCATACAGACACGTTCAGAAAATGACTTTTGAGGTGTAGAGCCCAGAGGCGGTTCTAAAGGATACAACATTACTCATTATAACACTCAAACGCAACAGTACTACCCTAAAAAATACTCACAAAATGGGTTGTAGCCATGTGGTCAGGTAATTATGCTTTACATGATTACCTGAGTGGAGCAAACCTTCAATACAAATCGTTGTTGATACAGAAATTTGTATTAAAGCAAGTCACAGCCATAATGTTTTGGCAGATCCGAAAATTCAAGCTGTAAACTCAAACTCAGTTAGCTGGCAGGACAGGAAAAGCTAAATTTTGAAATGGAATTGAATTTTCTGATTGAGTAGTGATTTTTTTTTTGGAATATTTGCAAATTGATAAATTTTTATCTGAATGAGTGGACATTCAAAAATATAGATTTGAAATTTATGAAATGGCACAATTTAAAATCATGTATACTAATTAAAAAAGGTGAAGTCAAAACGAACTCAATCTGATCACCTTGTTGTCTAAGTTTAATATTTGTCTATATATGTTAGCCCTGTGATAGGCTGGCAACCAGAGTGTGTCCAGAGTGTGCCCTGGCCCGTTGCAGCTGGGATTGGCTCCCGCAACCCTCGTAGAGGATAAGCGGTTTCGATAATGGATGGAATATTTCAATGTTCTGAATTCAATGGTGTTTATAATTCCACATGCAAAATTCAGGGACTTTTAAAGCTCTACATATATCATAGCATCGCAGTAATTTGCGTCTGTG
The DNA here is from genome assembly GCA_036785325.1 of Urophycis tenuis. Taxonomy (NCBI): domain Eukaryota; kingdom Metazoa; phylum Chordata; class Actinopteri; order Gadiformes; family Phycidae; genus Urophycis; species Urophycis tenuis. The sequence continues at coordinate 507,862 of JAXIVH010000119.1, forward strand.
ACGTAACGGTAACGTGGTGTTATTTATGATTTAGAAGTGTTTTGATATGCATTGGCCACCATTTTAAGTGGGGAGGTGTTACGGCCGTCAGCCGTTGGCCTTGTCTCCCCTCTCTCTGTGTGCGGTATTAACAGCAAAGCATCTCCAGTGGGCGTGTCCTTCCATCCCCTGATTAGCCACGGCGGCTGATTGGTGCGGGGCTCGCCAACCCAGGGCTCCGAACCGGTTCAAGGAACGAAAACGAAAACCAAAAACGAACTGAATTTTACGAGGAACGGAAACAGAAATGAAAAGCAAATGGTCTTCAACTGTTCTGGAACAGAAACGTTATTCTGAAATCCCCAAAACCGGTTAATAATGTATTTTTTCGTTCTCTATATAGCCTATAAAATTTCACAAAAGCATAGCCTATTTCATGAAAAAAAAAAAAAAACTATTTCCGGTTGCCGCATTCACTTCGCCGCCCGCTAAGCTCAGCTGTCACAAATTCCCACCACCACCCTGGCGAGAGGCAATTGAAATGTAGAGTTAAATTGGAAGTTGTTGGAGAGACTTGGGTATTTGTCAGTGTAGCAGTATACCGGTGCTATGTCACTTAGTGCTGTTGTATTTAGCGCCACAGGTGGCGGTTATCAGGTGGGCCAGTATAAAAGCCACCGCCCTTCACTCGCTATTCCTCTTGCGCCTCTGTCGTCACTGGTGCGTCACTTCCGGGTCATAGGTTGTTGGCCCGACAGAGCAGCTGCTCGCGTGCTGCTCCCTGCGTCCCGTATGTGCAGGCGTAGCTTGTGCACGGTAAATGCCAGCAGTGGCCAGTCTTCTCTCTCCCTCCCTCCTCCGGTGCAAATGGGTGTGTCTCTAAACAGGTCTAACGTGCGAACAGCTCATTGAGTCGCTGCTGCTTTGCGCTGCTGCTGCTTTGCTCAGCTTTGCATTGTTTTGGATGCTGCTTTGTTTTAGCTGCTTGCTCTGAGTCCGTCTTCACGCTGCGTTGTCTGCTGCTTCCTGTCTCCACGCTGCGTTGTCCTACTGCGAACTTTACCGCTCGCCTAGTCTCGACGCTGCTTGGCTGCGTACTGTTGGCGTCCGTGGCCCACGCCGTGCCCCAGAGCAGCCCTCTCAGACTCACGCCTGTGTGGTTTAACTGGGGCTTGGCCTCCATGTGTGCGTGTGTGAATGAATGTTAGGTTATCGGAGTAATTTTGTTATTTAAATTTGTTTTGTTCTCTTTAGTTAACTTTCATCATCAAGGGGGCAGTTATTGATATTGGTTAACATTATTTGCCCTTTTGTTTTGTGATTGGCTTGTTAATTTGTTTATTTCTCTTTTTAGTTGGTGGTGGCGGTGCTGGTGCCCGGGTGGTGGTCTCCCCTTCTGTCTGCTGTGTCTGTACTGGGGAAGCGGGTTTCACTTCACTGAGGGTGTGGCACGTGTCGGGTGTTTTTGAGTTGACTTATTTTGGGGAATCCCCCCCCTGTACTCAGCCCCTGTCCATACACTCAGCTCCAGCCCCCCCCCCCCCCCCCCCCCCCCCCCCCCCTTTGTGTTTGATCTCTGTTTTTTTTTTTTTGTATGAATGGAATTGAATTATTTTGAAACTAAACCCTTTAATAAT